>CM061537.1:105023977-105092435 GCA_030545055.2 Neoaliturus tenellus
TATATATATATATATATATATATATATATATATATATATATATATATATATATAATAATCATAAAAGAATCTTTTTAATAATCATAAAAGATATATATATATATATATAAAAGATATATATATATAAGATATATATATATTTATATATATATATATTAATTTGCAAATAAATCAAAACTAAGGATTTCGAATGTAAAAAAAAAAAATTAATAGATATATTTTCAAGCGAATGGTAATGTTTAGCGCCTTAATAAGTCAGTACTCTAAACATTGTTTTAAAGAATAGCGGTTTTCTAACCACAACCCTATAACGTGTTAGCCAACGACGTTGGTTATGCATACACACAATATAATATAAATAATAAATATAATAAATATAAATATAATATTTTCAGGGAGCTCATCACTAGAATCCTCTTTAATAATATTTATTTTTCTGACACAACATTTATTCTTTTAATGTTCATTATGAAGTCTATTAAAAATTTTTTAAATATGTATAGTTTTATTTTAATACATTTTTGAGTTTGTTTAAATAATATCAAAGTATGAAGCCTTAAATGGAATTTTAAGTTGTAATTTGAAATAAACGGCTTATTAATGTTTATAATCTGTCTTTTTAAGACTAAAACAATATTATAAGGTCACAATGGACTAGCATAGATTTTCTGAGTATTAAATAAAACATTACCTATCATTATAAAAGTTTTGTTAAAGACGAAATTTTAAATACGTGTTATATTTTATTATGTCTGTATATTTTTGTCGGGTTAAGTTTAAGAAAAATAGGCAGATTACAAAAATACAATTAAAAAATTAAATTAAAATAAGTGCAATGTTATTAGAAACAGGTGATTAATTTAAGGATTTTTTTCCGTAGAAAGATTTTTTATTTTTGCTTTAGGATTTTATAATATATAAACTCGCCTACGGCTCGATGGGGGCTCCGACCCCCATGCCCCCTTAAAGGTTGCCCTGAATTGTTTGAGTAATTAAAAGTCAAGATTGTAATAGGTTTGTTCCAAGGAAGAGCTAGATATTAAAGACAGCAACAAAACTGTTTGATACACAAAATTCACAATCAATAGTAAAAAAGCCATGAAAATCTCCTATGAATCCGTTTCAGTACCCCTTCGTAAAAATTGCAATTGAAATTTTGAAATTACGCCTCTTTTTAAGGGTGAAGGGGATGAGATGCTACAAAATCTCAAGAGGTCGAGCTTGTAGAGCATCTAAAAATAATATTATCCTCACAAAACATATATCGGTATGGCAGTACTTTTACCGGTTCAAACAAAATCACAAAAAAACTATTAAAAAATGTATAAAATTTCGTATTTTCACAGTTTTTTCACAGTAACAACTACTATGGCCAATGGCTGCTCCTATACTAAGACCTAGATATTGGTCGTAGTATAATCTAAATTTGTGGCTTCTATGCGCCATAACAGTAAACGACAAATGTTGAAATATAGCAATTGTTGTGAAAGAATTTCGATATCGTGAAAGTACGCTCCTTTTCAAGTGTGAAGGGGTCGAGATACTGCCAAATTGCAAAAAACCGAACTTGTAGAGCGTCTAAAATATAACAAATTCTGGTGAAATATAAATCAATATGGCAGGATATTTTTCAGTATAAAGTAATTCACAAACACTTTACATGAAAAAATATCAATCATTTCATGTTTTTTTCAATTGTTTTGGCCCTAACTTTGATTGAAATTGACCAATGGCTCCTAAAATAGTAAGAACTATAGTTGGGTCTATAATATTTACTAAGTTTAAAGCATCTGTGCGCCATAATAGTAAATAAAAAATATTTAAATAGCGAATTGTTTGTGGAAGAATGTGTAAAGTTTGAAATTACGCCCCTTTTTAAGGATGAAGGGGGTGAGATGAGCCAAAATGTCATAGAACCAAACTTGTAGAGCGTCTATAATAGAATATGGTAATGGCAAAACATATATCAATATAGCAGTATATTTACCAAGTTAAAGTGAACTACGAACACTTTACATGAAAAAATGTTAAGAATTTTGTGTTTTTACAATTTTTTGACTAAAATTCGATTGAAATTGGCAAAAAGCTACTACTTTAGAAAACAAACTGTTGAGGTCATAATATAAATAGAAATTCATGCATGCATATTACATAATAGTAAATAAAAATATCAAAATAGCGCAGTTTTAGAAAAAAATTTTAGAAATTTTGAAAGTACACCCCTTTTTAAGGGTGAAGGTGGTGAGATACGGCAAAATTGCATGGGACCGAACTTGTAGAGCGTCTAAAATAAAATAAAATACCGGCAAAACAATATATCAATTTTGCAGTTCATTTGCCAGAATAAAGTAATTTACAAACACTTGACACGAAAAAATGTTAAGCATTTAGTGTTTTTCAATTTTTTTAGACTTAATTTTGATTAAAATTGACCAATAGCTGCCACTATGGTAATATCTAGTCCAGGCTACAATATGTACAAAATTTCAGGCATCTGTGTGTTATATTAGTAAATAAAAAATATTGAAATAGTGAAATGTTTGTAAAGGAATTCGGAAATCTTGAAAGTACGCCCCTTTTTAAGGGTGAAGGGGATGAGATACAGTAAAATGTCAAAGGACTAAACTTGTAGAGCGTTTCATTCCCAACAAACGATTTTCCCTCAGATTTGATATAGGACCTCTCGTTCAGAAGTTATAGCAAAAATAGAAAACCCTTACATATTCAGGTTACCGATGTCCTCCCTTTTTATTTTTTTGAGGGGGTTAAAATTTGAAAATTCAATGTTTTGGGATTTCCCTTTGTGTTGACCATGCAAACTACTTGTGTAAAAAATTTCAAGTTTCTAGCTCATCCGGAAGTCGAAAATACTTTGTATACATGATCAGTCAGTCAGTGAGTGAGTCAGTTTCACATCGGGTTGTATAGTTATTAGACTCGCCTGCGGCTCGATGGGGGCTCCGCCCCCATGCCCCCCTTAGGGTTTGTCCGAAATTCGTAAATTACTAAAAAGTCGAGTTGAAGCAGGTTAGTTCCACCAAAAAACTGGTCCACCAAGACAGTAAGAAAGCCGGCTAGTAAGCACTACATATTATCAACAATAATAAATAACCCCCGTCGCAGCAGACCTGCGTACTCAGCAAATTTCCAAAGGAATTTAAGATTTCGTATTTTCCCCATAGTTACCATAGAAATGTGTATGTTGGTTTATTGCCATGGGATGTTGTTAAAAAATGTTTGTTGTCAGGTAGAGTGATGGTTGAGTAAGGTATAAAACTAATTGTATCAATATTCGGCACTTTTTAATATTCCCAACAAACCCCATGGGGGTGAGTATGTAGGTTTGCCGCCACATGGGTGTTCTAATCAAATATCAGTTAAACCCTACCAAGTGAATGTACATACTAAATGTTACTAAGTTATGTCAATAAATATGCGAGACGGACTCATGAAAATAGACCTGGTCTTACACCTTCATACCAAATTTCATAAAAATTGGACAGTACTACGGACATTCACATGTATGAGAATTTACGAATTGTTTTTTTTTCTGGGGACCTCAAAATGAAAAAGTAAAGTGGTCCCGGGCTTAGGTCTCACCATGGCTACTACCGTAATAACGTATTCTCTATAGGGAAATTCGCTAAAAGCTTTGAAAATCGCCAAAAGCTAGTTTTTAGAACCACTCCCTCGTTCCTCTTAATTCGTAAAATTGAGAGAGTTGTAAAATCATAATCAACCACACAAATATTCTAGGTATTATGCTGGATGGAGGCTCTACCCCCTTGCCCCATAATTAGTTGCCCCTATTCATATATTCCTGTAAAAATCGCAAGCACTGAACAGGCTAGTTGAGGCCTTCGCTTCCATACCCCCTTGTTGTGTTCACCGTATTAGTTTGTAGTTTACCAAGACTCAAACGTTTAAGATTTCCCCATAATATTTTAAATTGAAATTATTATGGATTTAAAAAACAACTATACTGTAGGAAACGAATCGTTGGGGGATTTGAAGCAATGCCTTGCCTCACCCTCCTAGCACAAAAAGGGTGAAATAAACTTATTAAAATATATGACAATGTAGAATGAATAACCTAAATAAAATATTTCAAAAGATCAATGAGGAAATAAATAATTTTACAGAAACAAAAACAGGTAAACACGAAAAAAACGGTTTGGTACCCGCCAAAGACCCCTATTATTCACACACAAAAATATTCGTTAGGAAATAAAAATGGACGTTATGAAATAATAATTTATTATATAGTTATTCTAGTCACTTCCCTTAAATTCCGTTGAAGTTTCAGGGATATTTTACAAGTTCAGTCAATGCACAATTCGTACCTCAAATACAATATAACTGTAGTTGGCTCTACTAACAAGTTATATGAAATTCAGTGCTAATAAAAGTTGCAAATCTGTCTTAAAACAACGATTTGAGATACGATAAAAAGTGAAAGGTCTAAAAGTTAGATTTATGTCACTAATTCACAAACAATCTATACTTTAACAGTATATGTAATGTAACAGAGAAATCCGTTCATATTCAACAGATAAGAGAGAAACACATAAATTTAGCTGGCAATAATTATAATTTTATTAAGTTCAATTTTTCCGAGTGGTTAACTTTTAAATATAGTGAATTTCCTTCAATATCACTGTCATGCTAAATAAATACAAAAATTCAAGCTTATGGGGAAGCAAGATGCAAAATCAGCTACATATTAAAATCAGCTAAAGTTAATGGAATGTTTTGCAGTAGATCTATAAAAACAATAAAAAACCTTTATATCAGGAAAAAGGTTCCCTACTTCAAGCTCTGTTCAAAGTTTTAAGAGTGTTAAACTTCTAAATATAGTGGATTTTGTGTTAGTTCATACTAAACTTCAAGATCTCAATACAATATTACTGTAGTTACTGACTAAAGTATGGCAAATATTAACTAAACATAGCCAATTTACCTCAAATAGTCGGAAACCAAAGTTTTTGGTAAGTTAGGAACAAACAATGTAAAACATCACTAAGTAACAAGCAATGTAAAACAATCAGTTGCCTAACAATCAATTTTAAAACAATCAGTTCCGCCTAACAGGTAAAATAAAAAGACATAATATTGGCAATCATCACAGTTATTGTTTATGTTTGATACTTTTATAGGTATCGGTGCTGTCCAAGATGTGTGCGTGCACAATTTTAAGGATCTAAAAAGTATTACTGTACTTATGAAAAAAATTACGTCTATATACATGTGGTAAACCCCTCACATAAATAAATAAGTAAACTTCAAAAACATACTGGAGGGTTAAGGATCAACAAAACGTTAAATTAAACACACAATATTAACTGGCATTAATTATGAATTACTACTTTAAGCTCTATGTATCGGCTTAGGTTTATTAGAAAAAAAGTTGTAGTAAAATGAAATATGTTCGCTAAGATATTTGATGGGCGCAACCGTTTTTCTGGCTAGGGCAGAAAAACCAAATTAATTTCATATTTCTTGTAGAACTACGTGGTCGCTACATCTAAAATTAAGAAAAACCAACTGTGAACAATGACTTGTCAAATGAGATGCAGCAATATGTTGAAATATTAGGTTTCAATATTACCTAAATTGGGTACTATAACGTTATTCCATAAATTTGCCTTGGGAAAACTGGGCAAGACACGATGAAAATCTCAATTGTATATATACGTATATGGAACTTGATTTCATTTCATATTGGGCTAAGTCCCTGGGAACCTTACGTGTTACGTTTTCTAAAAACTTAGAAGAGCCTAGTTAAATTTGTTCAATAATATAAGTACGAGAACTAAACCTGTTAAGTGATCTACGTTACCACGGATGTACTACATTACCTCTTAATCTGCCTTACCGACACTACGAATTTCTGATACCCCAATGAGTTACACATGCGGGAGTATATAATTTAGACTCGCCTGCGGCTCGATGGGGGCTCCGCCCCCATGCCCCCTTATAGGGTTGCCCCAAATTTGTTAATTGCTCTTAGTCTCAAGTACCGAACAGGCTAGACCCCCCCCCCCCCGCTAGGGGTTGCCCTAAATTCGTAAATTAATAAAAAGTCGAGTTTGTAAAATACTGAATATAAATAAAACAGAAAGATAATAATTAACTGTCTATTAATTATTGTACAAAGTAATAGAAGTATATTACGTTAAGATCACGGCTCGAACTACACCGTAAATTCATTGAATGCGAAATTCGGCCGAAAGCGTAACCTGGGGTGAATTTGAATTAGTAATCTAAAATGAGGTGAAAATGAAACGAGAACCTAACATTGAATCGGTTCTTTTTGTTCAATACTTATTTGAACATTCTCAAAATCATATTTTTAAGTGTGTAAAAAAATCTAATATAGGACACTGAATACAAATCAAACATAAAGATAATAATTAACTGTCTATTAAGTATTGTACAAATTAATCAAAAAATGTTTCGTTAAGATCACAGCTCAAGCTTCACAGAAAAATTCACGTAGTGCGAAATTCGGCCGAAAGGATACTCTAGTGTGTATTTGAATAAATAATCGAAAATATATTGAATACAAGACGAGAACCTAACATAAATACTTATATGTTTTGATCATCAGTTGTTAAAAATTCTCAAAAACATAATCGTTCATAAAAAGACCTTCATATCTGTAAGAAATACAATGCTAGTATCAAACACGGGTGTAGTTGAAAGAGATCATACAAATTAATCAAAAAATGTTTCGTTAAGATCACAGCTCAAGCTTCACAGCAAAACTCATGTAGTGCGAAATTCGGCCGAAAGGATACTCTAGTGTGAATTTGAATAAATGATCTAGAATAAATTGAATACAAAACGAGAACCTAACTTAAATATCTGTTTGTTATGATCATTAGTTGTTAAAGATTCTCAAAAACATAATCATTCATTAAAAGACGTTCATATCTGTAAGACATACAATGCTAGTATCAAACACGGGTGTAGTTGAAAGAGATCATTTAAACACGAGCGAGAACTAAACCTGCAAAGTGATCTACGATACCACGCGGTGATATACGCCGATACGGCCGAACTACTTTACCGACAAATCTATATTTTTTTAGATTTTTTATAGTTTAAAAGTAAAATAGTTGTAGTTTTATAATTTTCCCTAAATTGAAACATCTCAAAGAATGTCCATGCCAAATTTCAAGTGTCTAGCTTCAACGATGGCTTCAGGTCTTTCCTATCATCAGTGAGTGAGTGAGTCAGTTACACATGGGGCTGTATATATTATAGATAAATGCTACTTAACTCTAAGAGGTAAAGAAGACCCCCTTTAATTCTTTTAAAGGGTTTTTGGATAATCTGGCCGTGGGTTAATTTTGATTATTTTGCCCGTTAACTCAGGGTATTACTTTGCCGTTTTAGCTATGAGCAGGAATCTCATTAAAAGTAAACCCCTTATACAAAAGAAAGGTATTTTAATTAACTTTATATGCATTATGTATCAGAATCCTTGCGGTTATTGTAATGGGGTGGTTATATTCAATTCTTATAAAAGCAATAAATATGTTCTTTATGTTTTGGAACTCACTAAACCCATTTTATACAGTTCTTTTTGTTTAGAGACAGACACATTTCAAAATATAACCACGGATCTATGGTCTCTAGTTTGGTGTAGGATCCAAATTTTATTTGGATGACAAAATCTTCATAATAATTTGAGGTAATAACTTAATTTGGAATGTTATGTAAAAAACATTTTATTTACGGATCTTTTTATTTAAAAATTTTAATTTAATATTCCATTATAAATATAGTAACAAAAAGTATTAAAAATGTACTAATATTTTATTTTTATAACATACCACTAGAAAATATTTTTTTACTTATTGTAACGAGTTAATCTTTTTTTAAGATTATAAACTGAAAAAACTATGTTTGTAACTGTCTCCTATGAATCTTAAATCATAAGTCACTACAATATCCCATCTATATTTAAGATGCAACACGGACGATTAAAAACATTGTTGTATCATACCTCATCATCACTCTATCTCTTTGACGTGCATGGAATAAGAAGAAGATCAACAAGGAGATGCCAACCATAAATCTTTATATGAGGGATCAAAGTGAGATGCCAAAGGCGCTGTATTGCTTTTTATTGGGAAGAACTTTGGAATATATTGCGTAATTTTTAGAAAGAATAATAATATTTCTTGTCATAAAGTCATTTGATTTATTACTGGTTTTTATAGTTAAACAAAAAATAATTTTATATATATTAAACTAATATTATTATTTATTTTAATAAAACCAAGTTTTCAAACTAATCGTTTACCAGACATTAACACGTAAAATCATTAAGTATTAACTATTAATACTTGATTATTAATAAGCAATTAAAAATAATAATGTTTTTTTTTTTTTTTTTTTTTTTGAGGGAGAGGCAGGGAAAATGCATTACGCACACAGGTGGCCAGCCTGTAGTGTGGGACTCCCCTAAAAAACGGGTTTACCCACTAAAAACCTCCTCTACTCTTTAGGATTCTAACCTGGAATTGTTTATCACATTACGTCAGGCTAGGCCTAAATTTGGCTTACGCCCATGGGGCTCGCTCCTTATCCAGCTGTTCGGTCAAGGGATCTGGGCCACTTCGTGGTCCAAATCGGTTTTCTTTTCCAGGAGGATACCCCGGACGAACTGTGACAAACAATCCCAGTTGCCCTCATCCTCCATAATCTTTTGGCAGACCGTGTCCACCGAAAAAAACACCGAGTTTTCTTGTGGCCTCCAGGCGGGGCCTTTCCCAACGCGAACAGCGGAAGAAGGTGTGTTCCGCGTCATCGGGAACGCCCGGGCAGTAGATGCAATCCGGTGAACCGGTCTTGCCCATCCGGTTCAGGTACGACTTGAAGTAGCCGTGACCTGTCAGGAACTGCGTGAGGTAGTAGTCCACCTCGCCATGCCGCCTTTCCACCCATGGTTGGACCTGCTCGATGAGTCGCGCAGTCCATCGTCCTCGGGTGTCGTGCTCCCAGCTGTGTTGCCACTGCTGGAAGGTTCGGGAGCGCTTTTCGGTTCTTGCCGTGTCCTTGCCGATCTCGCCTTGTCTCTGGTAAATCGCTTTCCTCTCCCCTGCCAAGAGCTTGACCGGGATGACTCCGGCGACCACCAGGACGGCAGGCTCGGACACTGTCCGGTAGGCGGAACACACCCGGAGCGCAGCTTGACGCTGAACCCGGGCGAGTCGCAACCTGTAGCACTCCTTATCTAGAGCGCCTGCCCACACCTCTGCCCCGTAAAGGAGCACGGACTGGACCGCGGACATCAACAGACGTCTTCTGCTGGATCGGGGACCCCCGACATTGGCCATCAGCCTACTAAGGTAAGTGACTACCTTAGCGGCCTTGTCCGCCGTACGAAAGATCTGATCCCTCCAGCTTAACTTGGTGTCCACCATAACCCCGAGGTATTTGGCGGCACGAGTTGATGTGACCACCTCCCTTCCCACTCGGAGTGGGACGACGGTGTCGATCCTCTTCTTCGTGAGGATCACAATCTCCGTCTTACTGAGAGCAAGCGAGAGACCGTGATCGGACATCCAGTTGTTGACCACCCGCATAACTCGGTTCAACTTCAGTTGGGCCAGCTCAACGTTGCGTGCAGCAATGAGAGCTGCAACGTCATCGGCGTACCCAACCAGAGTGGTTTCCTCAGGCATCTCGGACCTCAGGAGGCTGTCATAGGCAACGTTCCAGAGATCCGGGCCGAGTATTGAACCTTGTGCGGCACCAGAAGTGACTTCCATCGTCCGCGTTCCGTCCCTCGTGTCATAAATCAGGCTTCGAGAGCGTAGATAATCCTCGATGAGCCGCAACAGATATGCAGGAATACGAAAGGTGTTGCGAAGCGCATCCAACATATCGACCCACCTTGCCGAGTTGAAGGCATTCTTGACATCAAGCGTAACAAGAAGCACTACTCGGCGGGAGAAATGGTTGTGGCTCTCGGCTCTCTCCACAGCTCTCTGAACTTCGGTGACAGCGTCGATCGTTGACCGTCCCTTTCTGAAGCCGTACTGACGGGGGCATAAGTCCCCGGGAGCTTCCACGGCAGAAGTCAGGCGGGAACGGATCAGCTTCTCGAACAGCTTCCCAGCCGTGTCCAACATGCAGAGAGGCCTGTGGGACGACGGCAGCTCGGGATCACCTTTGCCCTTGCTGATCAGTACAAGCCTGGCTGTTTTCCAGGGAGCCGGAAACACCCCTTCTACCAAACAGGCATTGTACATTCTCAACAACAAGTCAGCGTTGATTGAAAATACTTTCTTTAAAGCCTCACTGGGAATCCCGTCCGGGCCAGAAAAATAATAATGTTATTAAGTAACATAATGATAATGATAATGTATTATTTTTTGGAGTGCATTAATTATTTTTAATTGTGAATGACACGGTCAGCGAACATTCAATATTGACTATAATACTGTTAACTCCAGTTTTTTTATTAATATTCAAAGAAAACAAAATGCGTAATAAACCTTTGAGAACGTTTTAAAAGGTTCAAAGCATAAATCCCAATTTAAAAGGTTTGCGAATCCCAATTAGAGATCAAAGAGTTTTTGCAAGGTGTGAAATTCTCTCCTAACTAAATAAACGATGGGTTGTTGAGCAATTAAACCCTCACACCAAACCATCATTATAATCTTTTTCGTTTGTACCTTTCTCTGCAAAATACAAATATTGTCTAAAATAATTTTTTCATATGGTTAATTTAAAACACTTCCATTCCAATCCGAATTACTATTGTTATCTTTTAACAATGTTAGGATATTTTATTGATGTAAGTTTAAATCATCGGCATTTTACTTATTACAAATTACTTTGCTTAAATGAAATACTATATTGTAAAGTCACAGTTATTTAATCTAATGTATTATTCTGTTATTCTCAACGATTGGAATTTAACCTGAATATTTCCGATTGATACTTTGAAAATGTGAATATCATTTAATTTTAAAAGAAGCTAGGTTCAAGACGATAAACTAGCTTCAATGTTAACTTTAAATATGTTTGTTTTAAGGAATCAGTCGCTTAGTCGGTAGTGTATTTTACTTTGATTGAAAGTCATATAAAGTACTCAAAAGTGCTCTGGGGTCTGTCAAGCAAATCCAATCTCAATAGAGTTTTTACCATTCAGAAAAAAACAAGCAGGATCATTTCTAGGCTTGGACCTAGAGATTCTTGAACTTTGAGATTTCTTGAAATGTTGAAGAATTTTCAATACAAAAAAGTCTGCTCATAATCATTTTCACTTTACTAGAAATTTAAATTCATCAATACAACAAACTATAAGCTTTTTTGAAACCAAACTGTATCCATGAAGAACAAAACTTTCACACAACTGCTACAGAAAATCTACAAATTAAAAAATATTTCTTAAATAACATCTCTTGGATGAGTGTGTTTACAATCCTGCTGGTTTTCCCTAAAACCTCCCCAAAATCGAGTGATCCCCATTTCCTAGCGTAAGCTTTAATCTAACCAGACTTGCATCATAAAGATTATAGTTATAAGGAGAGAGTTTCATGCCATATTCAATATTTGTATTAATGTAACATCATAAATAAAAAAGAAATAAAAAGACTGTAATAAGTGTGTTTGAGAGGTAAAACTTTATCTGGTCCCCACGTGCGAGTACAATTCCAGTGATAAATTACCTCAAATGGTTCCGTCGATCTGGTGACGCGATGTGTTGCTCTTTTGCATTCTTCATAGGTAGTGTTACTTGCTCGTGCACATGACACTTAAACTAACAGTGACATTATTATTCCAATCCATTCCAATGAAATTATAAATTAAGATAACAAATTATTTTTACAGATTTATTTTTAATGTAGGACTTTCTAACCACACTACATTTCGGGAAATAAAATAAAAACAATCCTCCCTTTTTCAAGTTATCGTTACTTACATTGAAAAAAACCTTTGTTCTAAAGAACCTAGCCCTCCCTAAGCCAAGGTTAGGCAGTAGGGGAAAAACATTATATTTTTAAACACTAGAGGTGATATGTTAAAGTGGAATAAAATTCAAAATAATACATTCAACGCTATTATAAATTTCAAAATACTTAAAGATTTATGCTATGCAAGAATTTATAGAAATTATACGTAAATATAAAATAGTAATTACAATTTAGTAATTTAAGTGTGTAATCACAATATTCTTTACTCGCACTTGAAGTTTGTCTCTTTATTGGTTTTTTTTTTACAAAAAAAAACTCATGCTCCATACATTCTTTGTTAACAGATTAATTTTACATAGAAACAAGACGGTTTGGACCGCTAATAAAAAGAAAACCACAATATAACTTCACAATATAAGCTTAGAAAGGCACAAAAACAACAAGGGTTCAAATATAAAACTTTGTTTGAAAATATTACAAGGATAAGAGTTTCCAGTTACATTTCTGTGAAACTAAGGTGGCTTCAAAAATCCCAAGGCAATTTTAAGTAAATCCGCGGATGTCTTTACAAGAAGCCAAATGCGAGATAAGACCGTGTTGCCGACGTTGTTTACCCTACACAAACAGTGTTCAGGCCATTCGCCACTGGAGGCAATCTTAGCTCGGGATTGCCAAGAACATCTGCGAAAAGTTAGAAACAAAATTACGTTTCTTGTACTGACCTAAGTGTATTATATTAGGTGTTTACTTCTTCCATTATTTTTAAAATTTAAATTTCAATGTTATTCTCGTAAATAAATGTTAACGGCAATCTCAATTCTGGAAACAAATGTTAGAACGCATTTTGAACAAATTCAAAGGCATTTTGGTATTCAAATTCATCGGTACACATAGAAATAAAAGAACGCAATTAATAATGAAAACTAATTAATGATGCTATTAAAATTAAACTTTTGCATTTTTAATATTATAAATTATTCTAATGAAATCATTAACTGCCACAAACAATAGGAAATGAGTTTAAAACTTTTTCAGTTACGAGCACTTTGTATCTCAGAAACAAATTAATGGCGTAAGGTTATTTATTTTATTACAATTTGGGGGAAATAGTATGCTACAAAATAAAGTTATTCAAACTTGTACAATTAACTACTAAGGCCGGTTCCTACGTGAGCGACAGATGCGACGCGACGAGAGCGACAAAATTTCAAACAAATGTATAAGCATTGGAGCGTTCTTAGTGGGCGACAGGAGCGACAACAATTTACAATGTATAACGTTATGGCGATGCAAGCTTGTCGCTGGTGTCGCTCCAGTCGCTCTCGTCGCGTCGCATCTGTCGCCCACGTAGGAACCGGCCTAAAAGAGGAACAAATAAATGTTTATTCCTAGCAAATGTTTCCTCTATGGAATAATACGATGATAGTAAATTGCATGTAGTGTATACTCAAAAATAAACAAAGTATACCTATATTACAGGCTTATGCAATTTACAATTCACAAGCCAATAATATATTTTTTAATTGAATAGTTAAAGTTTAATTTATTAACGACTTTCAAAAGATTTATATTTAAGTTATAAAATGATAAATGATGTTTTCAAATCATGCTCACCTTAACATAAATCTATAAGAAAGCATTTCCGTTATTTATAGAAAACGGAATATACAGGGTGTCCAGCTTCCACCTTTACAAACTTTTCCAGGTTATTAAGCATGCCAAAACAAACAGAAAAATCATTAAACATATGTCCGGAAATGCTTCGTTAAGCCGCTAGCTGCCATTTTGTTTTTTACACTTAAGAATTTTTATTTCCGCAACGGGTTGTTGTATGGAGTTCATATTTGGCATATACCTCAATCACACCAATGCTCATTTTTAGAAAAAAATATTCTTTTTTCCATCAATATTTTCAAATTGCGGCCATTTTAAATTTTCAAACTCAAATATCTTAGAAACCGTAAATTTTATAAAAACTTTACTAGACACAAAAAAGTTGACAAATTAAATTATCTAAACATTGATACCAAGTTTGTAAGGATCCGACAACAAATAACGGAGTTATTGAGATTTTTCTCTTAATATAACCTAAATTGGCATTAATCATAGTGCAAAATAAGTGTTTTTCCACAGGAAAACCACCATAACTCCGTTACTTGTTGCCGGATCTTTACAAACTTGGTATCACTGTTTAGATAATTTAATTTATCAACTTTTTTGTGCCTAGTAAAATTTTTTTAAATTTACGGTTTTTTAGATATTTGAGTTTAAAAATTTAAAATGGTCGCCATTTTGAAAATATACATCGGAAAAAAATAATATTTTTCTAAAAATGTGCATTGGTGTGATTAAGGTACATGCCAAATATGAACTCCATACAACAACCCGTTAGGGAAATAAAAATTCTTAAGTGTAAAAAACAAAATGGCGGCTAGCGGCTTAACGAAGCATTTCCGGACATATGTTTATATGTTTTTTCTGTTTGTTTTGGCATGCTTAATAACCTGGAAAAGTTTGTAAAGGTGGAAGCTGGACACCCTGTAGAGAGTAAAAAGTTGTATGTATACAACATCATCCATCACTCATTGTCATTGACGTGGATGGATAGAGAGAAGAAGTCCAACAGGGCGACGCGTAACTCAAATCATAAATCTTCATCAAACGTTCATGTCAGGATGTTGAAGAAGCTGTATTGATTGGACATACTAAAGGTAGGCAAGTGCCTCAACAACTAGGAAGTTAACATTTTTTACATTGTTTCTCTTAATAGCAATGCCTAATGATAGCAAAATTACTAAGTGGTTCATACCTAGTGACGACGAGTTACATTTTTCTAGTTATTGAAACGTAAGAGTATAAATCAGTGATAATGATGTTCATTTGGTTGTGTAATAAACTGTTTTATATTCTATTATTAAAGAACAAAAAAATATATATATATACCTAAAAAAAAAAAAACTTAAGGAATATGGCAGTTACTTTACATTTATGAAAATCGTAACAATACTGATATTAATAGACAACTTAAACTGAAAAAGGTTGTTTATTCTTTTCTAAGACATGTATATTTTCTCTAAACAAGGTTTAACACACACTTTTAATATAATCTACTACAAAAGTCAATTAATATTATCGAATAGCTTCATGTCAAATATTAGAATATTGCGTCAACTGGAAGGACAATCAATTATATAAGACATTTATGCAAGAAAATTGAATATTTGGGTGCATTAAATGTACGCCTATAATATGACAAGATACCGAATATAAATAGATGAGTCACAATTAATTCATCATAACACATTGACCGATCTGGTTTACTCTTTACTCGTCGAGTGATAACGCCACATCCGATCGACATGGTGATTCACATGTAATGTTTAATGTATGAAGTATGATTGAAGGTGGGGGACAGAAATGCCGCAGTATGGCAATATATCCCACGTCACATCTGCTCGGCAAGATGGATTGTCTGGGAGCGACGAACCCAACGGGTAAGAGAGAACACGGTCGCTGTGTGTTATATCATATATTAGTAATCTACAAGTATTCACTTTTGCTGAAGTAATATAAAGGTTGAGAGTTTTATAAAATCCTATAAACACTGTAACGCTATGGATTACAGACTGCTGTTTATTAAACTTAAAGAAGAAATAGGTAGTATATTTTAAGAAAATTGCACTGTTGCAAACAAAATTCGGTGAATACCTATACCAACTTTATTAATTTTTTTTTTTTATTATTTGAATCTTAAAAAGAAGCTCTGAAAGTACCTTATTGTTGAGTTACACTATTCTGATTAGTAAGAACTCAATACAGGGTGTTTGGCAGTCAGTGTCAAAAAAATTAAGGGGTTATTATGCACACAAAATGCAACAAGAATACGCAAATTAGACACTTACATCTCAATCCACCTTCCAGTAGCACTCATTCAAATTTTTTTTTCAAAATCTTGACATTGCCCTTAAAAATCTAATTTCTCTTGCCATTTACCAAACATATCGACATTTTTTATGTCATTTTTAGAAAGTACATGAAATTTTCTATCAGAATAAGTACAGTTCGTTCCAGTTAAGCCTTCTTAAAGGTTTGTAAAATCTACCCGAAAACAAAATTTTGGGAAATTTAAAAAAAAGGGCGCTATAACTTACGTAAGAAAATTTTTTATGCTTCAACCTACAAACTCTCAAATATCACCAAAACTTACACACATCATAAGCTTTAAAATGATATAATACAAGTGACATATCCTTTACGCCTACTGGGCAAAATTAGGCATTAAATATAATGATTGACCCTTTTTTATAAATTCACCACCAACACCAACAATAAATACTAAGATGGAAGTTCTTCAAAGTTGGACCATAAACCAACACGTCACTCTAACGTGACGTGTTCCATACGCTAAGTAGGAATTAATATTTTGATTCCGACTGTCGGTACTTATTAAAACTAATATCAATGGAGTACCTTATCTGCCTTAAGACTGCCCCTCAAGCCTTTTGTGGCAAATAATTGTTGCAAAAAAAAAAAATAGCAACTAAAAAATTATAAATTCATTATTTGCAATTAAAACAGATTTTATTAAAAATTTTAACAAATTAGAAGTAGAAAATTAAAGTTAAACACGTACTTAAAAAACATTACTCTTAAAAACTGACACTTTAAAACTTAAAGATCTTGTTCAAACTGCCTGCCTTCACGTCTGATACATGCTCGAGACCTCTTTCTCATTGCACCAACTGTAACTTTAAAAGAAAGTTTTTCTCGCAACTTTTCTATAGCTGTTGTAATTCGGTGTCTCAGCTCTTCTTCAGTATCCACAGTTGTTGTGTATACTTCGCTCTTTAGAAACCCCCAGACAAAGAAGTCCATGGGCGTTAGATCAGGTGACCTAGCTGGCCACGCGACGGGTCCGCCTCGACCAATCCATGTAGGGTAGTTGAGAGTAAGCCAGTCTCTCACCTCGTTTGTGAAATGTGGAGGAGCTCCATCATGCTGAAATATTAGTTCGTCTCTTTGATTTTTATCCAGTACATCAACGAGGGTAGGTAAGGTGTGCTGTAAGAAGTCCAGGTATGTTGGTCCATTCAAGGTATCATCAAAGATATGGGGACCAATTAATTGGTCCCCTATGACTCCAGCCCAGACATTAACTCGGAAACGTCTTTGAAAAGCCCTTTCCTTAGTAGCTCTGGGGTTTCGTTCTGACCAGTGATGCATATTGTGACTATTAAAAATCCTCTCTCTGGTAAACAACGATTCATCTGACCACAAAATCTTTTTGAAGAAGCCATATTGTTCCATGTCACTATTCAGGAGCCACCGGCAAAACTGCACTCTTGGTCCAAATTCATTTTCTTCGAGGGCTTGAACTTGGCGAAAATGAAATGGATGGTGTTGGTTTTTTTTCAAGACGTCCCAAACTTTCCAATTAGAAGTACCAATGTCTCTAGCAACTTCTCTAGTACTTATTCCGGGTTCATTATGAACAGCATCAAGTATTAATTCGTCTGTCACAACGCCATATACTGTACCCATTTCATTACGCTGTTTTTGTACGGTGCCAAAGTCCGCAAGCCGCTGGTGTAATCTAGAGAAAACTCTTGGACAAGGAATGCGCCGATTCGGAAAGCGACTTTCATATTCCCTGCTGGCGGCAAGAGCATTTCCGTTACAAAAACCATACACAAAGTGCATATCAGCATATTCTTGTGATGTGAATTCCATTGCAATCTTGGTTTTAATTAACAGAGGTTTGCTACCAATAACGAAGATGAGTATTTATGATTACCATATCCTCGAATACGCTTTGTGATTTATATACCTATAAACTGACAATTGACACGAGATACAACTAGTAAATCACAATATATTTCCTTAACGACTATGAATAGATATTAATTTCAACTAAGAGTAGGAAGCGATCGTTTTTTGGTATTGTATAATGAATTATTATGAGAGAATTACGACAATTGACTTAAACATTGGGTATATCCAATATTTCCAATTTAAGTAATAACGTACTGTTTTTTAACAGATATAGTGCAGTTCACGAATTGCACTTTATCTGAAATTCACCAGCCTACCTACTGCCCAGTGAGGTAGGTCAGCTGACGAATCTCAGATAAAGTGCAGTTCAGGAATTGCACTTTACCTGAAATTCGCCAGCCTACCTACTGCCCAGTGAGGTAGGTAGGCTGACGAATCTCAGATATAGTGCAGTTCACGAATTGCACTTTATCTGAAATTCGCCAGCCTACCTACTGCATAGTGAGGTGGGTAGGCTGAAGAATTGCACATAAAGTGCAGTTCACGAATTGCACTTTATCTGAAATTCGCCAGCCTACCGACTGCATAGTGAGGTGGGTAGGCTGACGAATTGCACATAAAGTGCAGTTCACGAATTGCACTTTATCTGAAATTCGCCAGCCTACCTACTGCATAGTGAGGTGGGTAGGCTGACGAATTTCACTAAATGTGCAGTTCACGAATTGCACTTTATGTGAAATTCGCCAGCCTACCTACTGCATAGTGAGGTGGGTAGGCTGACGAATTGCACATAAAGTGCAGTTCACGAATTGCACTTTATCTGAAATTCGCCAGCCTACCTACTGCATGGTGAGGTGGGTAGGCTGACGAATTGCACATAAAGTGCAGTTCACGAATTGCACTTTATCTGAAATTCGCCAGCCTACCTACTGCCCAGTGAGGTAGGTAAGCTGACGAATCTCAGATATAGTGCAGTTCACGAATTGCACTTAGGATTATAAAGTGAGGTTCGCCAGCCTACCTACTGCCCAGTGAGGTAGGTAAGCTGACGAATCTCAGATATAGTGCAGTTCACGAATTGCACTTATGATTATAAAGTGAGGTTCGCCAGCCTACCTACTGCCCAGTGAGGTAAGTAAGCTGACGAATCTCAGATTTAGTGCAGTTCATGAATTGCACTTTATCTGTAATTCGCCAGACTACCTACTGCCCAGTGAGGTAAGTAAGCTGACGAATCTCAGATTTAGTGCAGTTCACGAATTGCACTTTATTTATTTATTTTTTTTATGTGAGGATTAACGTTGAAATTAATCCTATTATTCTTCATTACGGATTATACTTATTATTATTCTACCGCTTATTCTTCATTAACAATTAATGAAGGCTCACGCGAGACTCGCCTACTATATTATTACTCTACCGCTTATTATTCAATAAGAATTAAAGAAGGCTCACGCGAGACTCGCCTACTATATTATTACTCTACCGCTTATTATTCAATAAGAATTAAAGAAGGCTCACGTGAGACTCGCCTACTATATTATTACTCTACCGCTTATAATTCAATAAGAATTAAAGAAGGCTCACGCGAGACTCGCCTACTATATTTTCACTCTACAAATTATTCTCCATTAAATATTAAAGAAGGCTCACGCGAGACCCGCGTACCATATGTCGAAGCCATCATTTCGACAATAGTACATTTAGTATAGTAATAGTCAGTTTTCCCTTATATGTGACAATATGCTGAAATAACGCCATCTTGAATTGCCCGTACTGAAATAACGCCATCTTTACTCGGCTGGTCGGTAACCAAAATAGCGCTAACGCCATCTTGACTCGGCCGGTCGGTGACCATAATAGCGCTAACGCCATCTTTACTCGGCCGGTCGTTGACTATAATAAGCATGAAATCTTCTTCACTCGGCCGAGTACTCAATCATTATATTGCATTTGAATTGACCGCCACTGAAATTGGACCAATCACAGTGAACGCCAGTTTAACTGGCCCAATCGCTGTTGCCGCCGCCGACACACCAAAAAATAGACCAATCACAAGGGTTAAAGAAGTGTCAGGTCACGAATTTAGGTTAAACTGGGATCCCCTTAAGAACTCTAGAAGGGATCCCTTTTCCGAGCAAATTTTTGGTCGGACAAAAAATTAACTTACTTATCAGGCCTTTAAATGGACAATACCTATATCAGAAAAATTCTGCCAGAACGTAGTTCACGTCGATATGCGACTTGGCACGAACTAAATTCTATTTACGAAGATATTAACGTTTAAAATCGCGAGGTGAGGACCATTATTTCAGAAATTTCTAATTATCTCGGTAATTAAGCGTTTTTCAGTGTTTTGGCCCCCAACCCACCTCCTTAAATGGTTCCTTCCAAGACGGCCATCTCGATTTGTAATGCTGAGCCCGATCGAATAAACATAAATTCGACACGAGTGCAGCTGGCGAATTGCACGTACCGTGCAGTCAATTCGCCAGCCTCATTCACTTCACCGGTGCTGAAGCTGGCGAATTGCACCTGCCGTGCAGTTCATTTTGCTTCAATTCGCCAGCCTACTTCACCTCACCGGTGCTGAAGCTGGCGAATTTACCTCACTATTGATGAAGCTGGCGAATTGCAACAGTGCTGAAGCTGGCGAATCTCACTATCCTGACACACGAATGGCAGAGATGCAATGAAAAACCGACAACAAACATTAAACACCGTAACCTTACAAACGTTAAAAAAAGAAGGAACATGATCCGGTACGACTGAGGGTTAGCTACCAACACTGACTCTAAAAAACGATTGGATTACCTCATAAACGTGAAAAAAGAAGGAACATGATACTGTAAGACGAATTATTCGATACGTACTATGATTCTTTATTGATTCGAATAGACATAAGTTTGACACGAGTGAGGCTGGCGAATTGCACGTGCAGTGCGGTTCATTTTGCTGCGAATCTCAGAATACGAGTAACTCGTCCTCCGACCACTTGTTGGGCTCCGCGTGACGCTACTACCGTACATCACATTAAACATGAATTAAAAAGATGACATTTATCGCGATTTTGTTTTACGATAAATGAAACGAAAGCACTACGAGAACCACCTAACCTGAGACACAAATCGCTTTGTAAATCGCTTTGTAAACTCAATATGACGCTTGGATAACCTTATAAACGTTAAAAAAAAGAAGGAACATGATCCGGTACGAAAGAGGGTTCGCTACCAACACTGACTCTTTGAGTCGCGTGGATAGCCATGTAAACGCGAAAAAAAGAAGGAACATTATCCAGTACGACGGATATTCGAAACGTACACTGTCTCTATTAGACGCTTGGATAACCATATGAACGTGTAGAAAGAAGGAAACTGATCCAGTACGACTGATGGTTCGCAACAAACACGGACTCTAAAAAACTCATGGATTACCTCATAAACGTGGAAAAAGAAGGAACATGATCCTGTAAGACGAATGATTCGCTACGTACACTGTAGCGGTAAGTAGTGAACTGCACTATTAGGGGGTAGGCTGACGAATTGCACCGCCGCTGAGGTTCGCCAAATTCTAATTATATAGGTCCGCGAATTGCACCGGCGATGAGATTGGCCAACCTACCGATCATCCTTTCACAAACCTAGTACTACTTGAAATGCAATTCGCCAGCCTCACAAATTTCCGCCACACGCCTTTTAATTGACAAACGACTTACAACGTATTACCACATATATTTGGACTACTATCGGTCCGTTTGACCATCCTTAAACAAAATATACCAGTTACCTACATTAATTAAGTGAAAAATTAGAATTATCACTTTACGCACCGGTTGGAGACGATTTTATGGCAAGTACTGAGTGTTATACGGCGATTTAGTTGACTACGAGAGATCATTTTGAAACAAATCGATCCCGTATTATATTTATTGATTTTTTTTAAACAGCCCTACTCCTGATAAAGTAATTCTAGTGATACTAGCGTCTACACATATGACCATGCCCGTGGCAATCTTATTCGGACGACGCGGAAGCGACTTTAATGCGGTGACAAACTGCTTCGCATCACTCTGATTCGCGTTCCATCCACACGATAACGGCTACACTCCCGAAAAAAATGTACTATAAATCGAAAGCCCTTATTCTAGTTAACTAATTAAAGTTATGCACAAGTCAGCCTGACGAATTGCACATAAAGTGCAGTTCACGAATTGCTTTTTATGTGAAATTCGCCAGCCTACCTTCTGCATAGTGAGGTAGGTAGGCTGACGAATTGCACATAAAGTGCAGTTCACGAATTGCACTTTATGTGAAATTCGCCAACCTACCTACTGCATAGTGAGGTCGGTAGGCTGACGAATTGCACATAAAGTGCAGTTCACGAATTGCACTTTATCTGAAATTCGCCAGCCTACCTACCGCCTAGTGAGGTAAGTAAGCTGACGAATTGCACATAAAGTACAGTTCACGAATTGCTTTTTATGTGAAATTCGCCAGCCTACCTTCTGCATAGTGAGGTAGGTAGGCTGACGAATTGCACATAAAGTGCAGTTCACGAATTGCACTTTATGTGAAATTCGCCAACCTACCTACTGCATAGTGAGGTCGGTAGGCTGACGAATTGCACATAAAGTGCAGTTCACGAATTGCACTTTATCTGAAATTCGCCAGCCTACCTACCGCCTAGTGAGGTAAGTAAGCTGACGAATTGCACATAAAGTGCAGTTCACGAATTGCACTTTATGTGAAATTCACCAGCCTACCTACTGCATAGTGAGGTAGGTAGGCTGACGAATTGCACATAAAGTGCAGTTCACGAATTGCACTTTATGTGAAATTCGCCAGCCTACCTACTGCATAGTGAGGTAGGTAGGCTGACGAATTGCACATAAAGTGCAGTTCACGAATTGCACGTTATGTGAAATTCGCCAGCCTACCTACTGCATAGTGAGGTGGGTAGGCTGACGAATTGCACATAAAGTACAGTTCACGAATTGCTTTTTATGTGAAATTCGCCAGCCTACCTTCTGCATAGTGAGGTAGGTAGGCTGACGAATTGCACATAAAGTGCAGTTCACGAATTGCACTTTATGTGAAATTCGCCAACCTACCTACTGCATAGTGAGGTCGGTAGGCTGACGAATTTCACTAAATGTGCAATTCGTCAGCCTTCATACGCTACGCACGCACGCCTGCGATTCCGGTGCGATCGGAACCGCTTGAACACAGGTTCCGGAGCCCCCCATTGATCAACGGCTACCCGCCCGGAGTTAAATCTATTTTTTCCTGATAGCCCTAGTTCCGTTTAACAATTTAAACTTATAATTACATCTGGGAGAAGATTACCATTTACGTACAGGCTTATATAGAAAACGCTTACTAAACAGTTATTCGACATATATGGCAAACGCATTTATACTCTACTTCGAATGATTACCGCACCAATACGGCTAACCTCCCCGAGGCAAAACTATTACTAAACGATAGAACTACAACTGGTTAACTACTTAAAAGTTGTCGTACGTCAGGGAGAACTTATTAAATCGTAAAATGTACATACGAACGCCATGCAATTCGCCAGCCTACCTCACCACGAGGCATGGCGGTAAGTAGTGAACTGCACTATTAGGGGGGTAGGCTGACGAATTGCACCGCCGCTGAGGTTCGCCAAATTCTAATTATATAGGTCCGCGAATTGCACCGGCGATGAGATTGGCCAACCTACCGATCATCCTTTCACAAACCTAGTACTACTTGAAATGCAATTCGCCAGCCTCACAAATTTCCGCCACACGCCTTTTATTTGACAAACGACTTACAACGTATTACCACATATATTTGGACTACTATCGGTCCGTTTGACCATCCTTAAACGAAATATACCAGTTACCTAAATTAATTAAGTGAAAAATTAGAATTATCACTTTACGCACCGGTTGGAGACGATTTTATGGCAAGTACTGAGGGTTATACGGCGATTTAGTTGACTACGAGAGATCATTTTGAAACAAATCGATCCCGTATTATATTAATTGATTTTTTTTAAACAGCCCTACTCCTGATAAAGTAATTCTAGTGATACTAGCGTCTACACATATGACCATGCCCGTGGCAATCTTATTCGGACGACGCGGAAGCGACTTTAATGCGGTGACAAACTGCTTCGCATCACTCTGATTCGCGTTCCATCCACACGATAACGGCTACACTCCCGAAAAAAAATGTACTATAAATCGAAAGCCCTTATTCTAGTTAACTAATTAAAGTTATGCACAAGTCAGGCTGACGAATTGCACATAAAGTGCAGTTGACGAATTGCACTTTATCTGAAATTCGCCAGCCTACCTACCGCCTAGTGAAGTAAGTAAGCTGACGAATTGCACATAAAGTGCAGTTCACGAATTGCACTTTATGTGAAATTCGCCAGCCTACCTACTGCATAGTGAGGTGGGTAGGCTGACGAATTGCACATAAAGTGCAGTTCACGAATTGCATTTTATCTGAAATTCGCCAGCCTACCTACCGCCTAGTGAAGTAAGTAAGCTGACGAATTGCACATAAAGTGCAGTTCACGAATTGCACTTTATGTGAAATTCGCCAGCCTACCTACTGCATAGTGAGGTGGGTAGGCTGACGAATTGCACATAAAGTACAGTTCACGAATTGCACTTTATGTGAAATTCGCCAGCCTCAGAAATTTCCGCCACACGCCTTACAATAAACGTACAACGTATAAAGTGTTACCACGTATATTTCGGCTACTATCTATCTAATTAACCATCCTCTAACGAAATATAACCATTACCTACGTTAATTATGTATAAAATTAGAATTTTCACTTTTCACACAAGTTGGAGACGAATATATGGCAAGTACTGAGGGTTCTACGTCCGTTTAGTTGGCTACGAGACGACAATTTGAAATGGAATGATCCCGTATTATATTAATTAATTTTTTTAACAGCCCTACTCCAGATAAAGTAATTCAGGTGAACTGTTAAAAATTTAAAAGTTTACCGACCTTCCATTCACAAACCTAGGACTACTTAGAATGCAATTCGCCAGCCTCAGAAATTTCCGCCACACGCCTTACAATAAACGTACAACGTATAAAGTGTTACCACGTATATTTCGGCTACTATCTATCTAATTAACCATCCTCTAACGAAATATAACCATTACCTACGTTAATTATGTATAAAATTAGAATTTTCACACAAGTTGGAGACGAATATATGGCAAGTACTCAGTTTTCTACGTCCGTTTAGTTGGCTACGAGACGACAATTTGAAATGGAATGATCCCGTATTATATTAATTAATTTTTTTAACAACCCTACTCCAGATAAAGTAATTCAGGTGAACTGTTAAAAATTTAAAAGTTTACCGACCTTCCATTCACAAACCTAGGACTACTTAGAATGCAATTCGCCAGCCTCAGAAATTTCCGCCACACGCCTTACAATAAACGTACAACGTATAAACTGTTACCACGTATATTTCGGCTACTATCTATCTAATTAACCATCCTCTACGAAATATAACCATTACCTACGTTAATTATGTATAAAATTAGAATTTTCACTTTTCACACAAGTTGGAGACGAATATATGGCAAGTACTGAGGGTTCTACGTCCGTTTAGTTGGCTACGAGACGACAATTTGAAATGGAATGATCCCGTATTATATTAATTATTTTTTTTAACAGCCCTACTCTAGATAAAGTAATTCAGGTGAACTGTTAAACAATTTAAAATTTTATCGACCTTCCATTCACAAACCTAGTACTACTTAGAATGCAATTCGCCAGCCTCAGAAATTTCCGCCACACGCCTTACAATAAACATACAACGTATAAAGTGTTACCACGTATATTTTGGCTACTATCTATCTAATTAACCATCCTCTAACGAAATATAACCATTACCTACGTTAATTATGTATAAAATTAGAATTTTCACTTTTCACACAAGTTGGAGACGAATATATGGCAAGTACTGAAGGTTCTACGTCCGTTTAGTTGGCTACGAGACGACAATTTGAAATGGAATGATCCCGTATTATATTAATTAATTTTTTTAACAGCCCTACTCCAGATAAAGTAATTCAGGTGAACTGTTAAAAATTTAAAAGTTTACCGACCTTCCATTCACAAACCTAGGACTACTTAGAATGCAATTCGCCAGCCTCAGAAATTTCCGCCACACGCCTTACAATAAACGTACAACGTATAAACTGTTACCACGTATATTTCGGTTACTATCTATCTAATTAACCATCCTCTACGAAATATAACCATTACCTACGTTAATTATGTATAAAATTAGAATTTTCACTTTTCACACAAGTTGGAGACGAATATATGGCAAGTACTGAGGGTTCTACGTCCGTTTAGTTGGCTACGAGACGACAATTTGAAATGGAATGATCCCGTATTATATTAATTATTTTTTTTAACAGCCCTACTCTAGATAAAGTAATTCAGGTGAACTGTTAAACAATTCAAAATTTTATCGACCTTCCATTCACAAACCTAGTACTACTTAGAATGCAATTCGCCAGCCTCAGAAATTTCCGCCACACGCCTTACAATAAACATACAACGTATAAAGTGTTACCACGTATATTTTGGCTACTATCTATCTAATTAACCATCCTCTAACGAAATATAACCATTACCTACGTTAATTATGTATAAAATTAGAATTTTCACTTTTCACACAAGTTGGAGACGAATATATGGCAAGTACTGAAGGTTCTACGTCCGTTTAGTTGGCTACGAGACGACAATTTGAAATGGAATGATCCCGTATTATATTAATTAATTTTTTTAACAGCCCTACTCCAGATAAAGTAATTCAGGTGAACTGTTAAAAATTTAAAAGTTTACCGACCTTCCATTCACAAACCTAGGACTACTTAGAATGCAATTCGCCAGCCTCAGAAATTTCCGCCACACGCCTTACAATAAACGTACAACGTATAAAGTGTTACCACGTATATTTCGGCTACTATCTATCTAATTAACCATCCTCTAACGAAATATAACCATTACCTACGTTAATTATGTATAAAATTAGAATTTTCACTTTTCACACAAGTTGGAGACGAATATATGGCAAGTACTGAAGGTTCTACGTCCGTTTAGTTGGCTACGAGACGACAATTTGAAATGGAATGATCCCGTATTATATTAATTAATTTTTTTAACAGCCCTACTCCAGATAAAGTAATTCAGGTGAACTGTTAAACAATTTAAAATTTTATCGACCTTCCATTCACAAACCTAGTACTACTTAGAATGCAATTCGCCAGCCTCAGAAATTTCCGCCACACGCCTTACAATAAACATACAACGTATAAAGTGTTACCACGTATATTTTGGCTACTATCTATCTAATTAACTATCCTCTAACGAAATTTAAGCATTACCTACTTTAATTACGTATAAAATTAGAATTATCTAGATTTTTAAGGGCAATGTTAAGAATTTTGAAAAAAATTCAAATGAGTGCTACTGGAAAGTGGATTGAGACGTAAGTGTCTAATTTGCGTATTTTTGTTGCATTTTGTGTGCATAATAACCCCTTAATTTTTTTGACACTGACTGCCAAACACCCTGTATAGTTTTAACTATTGGTTTAACTGTAAAGGAAAAGGAGAATAAATTAGTTTCACAGGAAACTTTTAATAGTTGACAAAATATACAGAATTGTTTTTAAATATTGTTATAATCCACCAAATATAAAATTAAAAAAAAACCTTGTTTTAGCTTACTTATTTCAATATAAATTGAGTTTGTAATCATTAAAAAAGTTTACTTATGAAGTAAAAGCATAATTATATTATCTTTGTGTTAATTCATTTTCCGTGCATGTAAGCCATTTCCCAAAACATCTCAATGAGATTTTTGTTTGGAAGATATTTTCTTTTAAGATTCTTTTAAGACGAAGTCTATTTGGGATATAACTAGTGATGTCGCTAACAATAATTAAAAATATTCCTTTGTACTTTGTACATTGCTATATGTACTTTGCGATTTTAATATCAATTGCATTTTCTACATTTCAATACCTTGCTTGTAATCTATATGAAGTTTATGTAATGTTTGGTGATAACTAATAATTGAACGTGGCGACCCCTCACAAAAGGTACCCAATCGGGTCTCGCAAATACCCCTGTGGTGCAACTGGTCTGCAATGAATTGGAATCTGTTCTTTCCGTTCTTAATCAACTGTTGGATCTGGCCTCCAATCATTTGTTTCAACTGTTTTGGTAGGAACTTTAAAGAACCAAGTTACAATCAAAGTAATTTTGAATTCGGATAAAAATACCCCATATGTATATTGTTTAATTTCACAAGTTAATAAGTGTTACAAACCAATGTTAACAAAACTTGTGTGTCATTGACAAGTAGTTATGATTCAAGAAGGAACGCATACGCATACCTATTTCGTCTGGTGTATTTCCTGAATAGTTTAAGATAGCTAAAGTTATTCCTTAATAATAAAGCAGGGCGATGAATGAATTTGATAATTATAGGCCGATATCTTTGGTAAGGGTCATTCCTAAATTGCTTGAGAAATGTGTAAAAGTTCATCTTCACACTTACCTTGAGCAAAACAAAATTATTTCAGAATGTCAGTTTGGTTTCAGAAAAGATAAAAATAAGAGTGATGAAATTTTTTCATAAATATATTTTTAATTCCATATGAATGAAAACGTATTAACTGTGTTTATAGACCTTGCAAAAGCTGTTGTCTCTATTAATATGTACGTTCTTCTCACTAAACTAAATTGTATTTGTGTTAATTGCATTGCTTTAAATTGGTTCAGAATATATTTGAGTAGTCGAAGGCAAGTTGTTTCAATAGCGACCAAGTACAAGTCAATTGTAGCGGCGTAATAGACATAAATTATGGGGTCGTGCAGGGTAGCACGCTTGGGCTTGCCCTTTTTCTTATCCAGGCCCATATTGACAATTTATAACAACTCCCTGTTACTGGAATTTTTTTTTTTTTTTTTTTTTTTTTTTTTTTTTTTTTTTTTTTTTTTTTTTTGATGACACAACAGTTATTTTTAAGGAAATCACATGGGAACAGGTTTATAGCGTTGCTGAAAGTGAACTTAGTTTGGTTAAAATTGGTTTTCTCAAAATGTCTAAACAATGAATATTAGTTGAACGAAGTGTATGCCAATCGCCCTTCAACCGGTGAGTGAACCACCCGCAAATCTTAGACTGGTGCTTCATGAGTGTGCTGATCCGGCAATCGCTACGTGCGTTTGCCAAGATGTGGAGAGAGTGATCTGATACAAATTTTTAGGGGTGATTGTTGATTCAAATTAAGATTTGAAAATCATATAAATTCTATCAAAACTAAGCTTGGGTACTTATACGGTACTGATACGGTATACTGATTTGGGGTGGGGGGGGGGGTATAGTACTAGTACAGTCATATTTGAGAAATTACCTTAAAATACTCTTATAAGTGTAAAACTTGGTACATGTATTGAATAACCGGAATACCATTCTAAATGTCTTAAAAAAAAACAAAAAACATATTTGCTATGACCACTATCTTGGAAATGGCGCCCGAATACCAGTTTTTCCCCGGTTACTCAAAAACTATTCATCATATAAAAATAATGTTAAGTAAAATATGTTCACGAAAAAAGAGCTTCACCTTTTTTCCTAAGAAATATTTTGATATAATTAACCGTTCAGCCAACAAGTGCAATATTCTGAAAATAAATTTGAAAATCCGTTAAAAAAACACGTATTGTCATGAAACAAGTTTTAAATAAATTATTTAAAAATGTATTTTATGGTTTGAATTTAAAAATTGTAATTTTCTGACCTATATTTTAAAATTTGTACTATGTTGGCAAGGACGTCAACATTGCTGATTTAAGGAAACTAATATTTCGACAAGCACTATTGCCAACGTTCCAGTGTTGTTGTATAAACAGGGTTGACAACTTTACGCAAGAGGAGCTGGGTGATGGATGTAAGGGAGGCTCAATGCACCCTTCATTTCCTTATGTATCACGTTCATCCTATATCGCCAAGATGCACATAATAGTTACAAGAGAACGTTGAGATGCGACCATGTTTGATTTATTTTCCATAATAGACAATGTAAAAAATTTTCGTTTTTACATATTTGTTGAAAATAAGTTGTATTTAAGTCTCAATTAATCTCAACATTTTTTGAGAGATTGATTCTTTGAAAAAATTTACAAAGGAGGGAATACAAGAAAGCGAACATTTGTTATAAGTTTTGTATGTGTTGCTCTCTTCATAGTCAGTATTTTTGTTTTATTTAATACAAAACATTACAGTTGATATGGATATTCATTAAAGTTATTATTCATGTTCATATTCATTGTCATGCATCCGTTCCATATTCATGTTGACAATGCAGGGTGATGATTCCAGTCAGAATGTTAATTTAAAGGACTTTGCACTGATCGTGGCAATAAGGATATATAATCCAGTCAGGCATATCAATTACTGCAATGAAGAATATTTAATACAGACGAACATGTAAAAAATAAGGTAAAGCAGGACAGAGGAATGCTTAGTACTGCTAGCATGGGAATGTGTACTGCTTTGCAGGATAATGCGGTCTGCATTGCATGATTACTCATACTGCCAAGAAGGCTGCGGTGGAGCAATGTCCTGCTTGCATGGTATTTTACACGGCCAAGCATGGCTTTTCTAACGGCAAAGCAGGCTAGTGGTTAATGATTCGTGACGTCAATGACTTTGACATCACTCACACTACTCCTGCTCTATGGATAAAATAAAATGCTGTGCCGTCACGGAATTAACATGCTATGGCATGTTAATTAAACATTCTGGACTCTTACCTTTGAATTTTTTGGTAAACTATACGGTTTTAATTGTACTTTAACATGATTTTTTCTCAGTGTACTACGGCTTTGATTTCTGTGGTTTGATGGAGCCAATTGAGTTATTTTTCAGACATACTCAAAGGGTTTACTAGTTTAAGAAAACTTCCACGTATGTAGCGTGGTTCACCTGACTGCATTTATTGCCCGAGAGTTGCCGACGAAGAGCAACATACGTTCTTCCGACCGACATCTTGGAAAGCTGCTTGTGGACTTGGTCTGCATGGAAATGCTGGACGGTGAGGTCAACTTGGGTTGCTCTTCGAATTTCGTCCAGAAACTCATCCGATTCAGGAAGGCCGATTTTGACAGTATTGCTGTCCAATATTTGAAAAAATGAACGCCTGGATTCGGAGTCAGCCATAAATGGCAAAAACCAAAGTAGGCCTAGTTCTGATGTATGCGATAAGCAATTCCAAGTTAGTGTCTGAAAGTGAAAGGGTAATTTTTCTAGTGGGTAGCCTAGTCCCACTCTACAGGTTGGCCACTCATGTGTGTAAAAGCTCTGTAAAAATGTATCTATAGTGTGAAATACATTAAAGTAAAATAGAATATATACTTAGATGTATAAACAATGCCAGGATCAACCATATACGGGTGTTAAAAATTTAAGTTACAGATTATTGTAACAACATTATAATATCTTCTTGTCGTAATAATAATTTAAAAAAAAAACAATTTGGATTGATTGAGGTACTTATCAAGAGGTTGATAAGTACGTTTCAATGTGAGCTCCATTTGTTTCTCTGCAGATGTCCAATCACTATTCAATTTCATGCCAAGTTTTTTGCATCACCTGTTGAAATATACTCACGCAGATACCCTAAGTTTGGATTTTTCTTTATGTAACCTCAGAAAAAATATCCAAAGAAAAAAAATCAGGACTCCTATGGAAATTTGTTATTCATACCTAACTATCCAAACATTTAGCAATCTATTGTTTGTTTTTGAAATTGGCTAGAAATTCGAATACCGCTTTGTTGAGTGTTGAGCAAAAAAAAGGAACTTACATTGATATAGATGAAGGTATGAAAAACTTAGTTTTTCTTCTTTAATATGACATTTTAATCATTTAAGTATGGCATTCTTTTATAAACATTCTGTATAATAATAGTTTACTTAACAGTTTTGTGTAGTGTTTAGTTAAAATTTAAGGAAAAACTATTGATTATTATTTCATGTGGTAAAGAACATACCTATTAAAAATGTATTCAAAGAGCCACAGCATGAAAAGAATTTTCCAGGCGTTTTATCCTCTTCAACTTATGACATTTGCCAAGATAAGACGTTTCTCTTCTCTCTCAAGAATGTGTGACAGCGTCTCGGAGATTGATGATGGAATATCTCACGGATGAATACCAGATCCTCACTTATCCTGTGTCGGTATACAGCGTTCGGATTATGAGCTCCCAGGCAATCCATGTGTGATGGGCTTATTTACAAAGAAACCAACCTGTTTTATACATTTATTTCGTTAGTTAACGTATATGTTAATTTCAGTTTGTCCATGCACATTCCAAAAACATATAATATATTAAATACGAATATATTTTATACGTAATGTTAGATTAAGTTATTCTGAGTTGTACTAGACGCTGATGTTAATACTGTATAACTTAATTATAGTGGTTAAACTGAGTACTTTAACTTGGTTAATGGTCTTAATGTGAGTATTTACTTAAAATACATTTATTTTTCAATATACATCAAAACTGCTATAATGGTTTATAACGTACAGTAAAACATTTAAATTAATTGAGTTTTTAACAGAGTCGACACCTAGTATCCATACATTGACCGATGACTAAATATGCGATTGATATATTAAAAGGAATTAATGTCTTGGAAGCAGATATAAACCACGTCATTAGTGCCATGAAAAGTAACAGAAAAATCGCTTTTGCCCATACCATCTCGGGAGATTTTGATCACCCACGGCAAATAACCGTAGGTGTTGCAGTCACTTTTAAATACGTTTTAAAATACGTTTTGGTAAACCACAAAAATAAGACTGCCTCGTCAAATGCCTTAAGAAATTGTAAAAGGGAAGGTGTTGTTGAAAATAAGATTCCAAACGAGTAGCTAAGTTGTATGCCTCAAATGAAGAGTGCTATTATAACAAATTTCAAATTAGTCCACACATATTTTCCTAATTTCCATTATTTTTATGCTTGAAATTGTCAGTTTTGTTGATATAGAGTACACCCCACTCCATTAGACATGTCGGCAACATAATCTGTTATCTTGTTTGGCGACCGAGGAGGGATGACTTGGCCACGTGACCAGACTGGGACCTCCTACAAGTACCTTCCCTTCGTTTGAATGTACTCCGTGTCGCTATCTCATACTTTTGAAATTTGGATACATAAGATGATAAGGTAATTCTTAACAGTAGATAAGGATATTATATAGAAATTTTATTTATTGTATCTTATATAAGTTTATGCTTTATAAAACCATAAAACACTTAATACTTTTACAATAAATCTATTTGGTATTTTCTCAAACATTTTGTTTATGGGTAAATAAATATTTAAGAAAAGATGGAATGTGTCAAGTCAGATGGAAAAATATTTAGTATAATTATTCTAACATCTGGATTACATTATAAAACTTCTTAATAGGCAATGTTTTTAACAAACAATTGTTACGTCTAAAAAGTTGTATAAGATTGTTTGGTGAGTGATACAACTGTTATTGGAATATTAATGAACGCTTTTTGAACTATGATGGTTTGTGGTAGACTAATCTTATACACAAGTGAACAAGGTAGATTAATCTTTAAAAGAGATCGCCTCCTGATCGAAATTCGGCCAAATTTCACTTGATCTGGACCCAAGAATTTTAAAAACGTTTTATAACTGAAACATCTGTTCTTACTGTTTTTCTATCAGAGGTTTTATAACAGCGGTCTAATGATTCAACCATTTATAATTTCTCCATAAGATTTACATTGAAACTTTGAATGACTGTGGGGTGTAGCCCTGGAGTCCGATGTGAATTAGAAAGCGCTTCTACTCATCTGCAGGTCTATATTTTTCTAACATTATTCGCGGATCTCTCCTACAATGCACACGACCTTAAAAAGGAGGACACAAAACATACTTGCCTATTAATGTATAGACTTTCTAATCATTATAGTGTATTAAATCATTTTTCCTTTGAATTTGTTAGCAAGGTAGTTTTAATTTCACCACCGTTATTGCAAAGTCTGTTTTAGGTATATCGTAAATATCCGTAAACTTGAGTTGAAACAAATATTCTGAGAGAGTATGGAACCAGGACAACGGAACATTCGCATCGCAGTCCAGTCACGGACGGTTTGTATTGTAAATTTCTGGCCGTCCGCGATGATACATGTTCTGTCTTCTCTGTCAGGACGACGCCGAGGCTCGGTCCCCCAACCGGAAAACACTGCGTCTTACATATTTTTTAATAATATATTTACTAGAAGTGACTTCGTACACAATTTTTACTTATTGAGATTACAATGATACTTAAAATGTTTTGTCTTGGTTGGTTTATTTCAAATTCTATGATATATTGTTGATGTTAAATTAGACTAAATGGGTTCTTATTAACTGTCTGTGTTCCCTAATTCTTTCAATGAGATATTTAAGATCGCTACCCCACTAAGTAAGGCTATATTAGAGGAAGAAAATACCACTTAATAATAATCAATAATAATGATAAGACGAAGAAAAAAATTATTGATAGAGGAAGTATCATGAATCAATGAAGCTGAGGATTCTTGGAAAGGAATGGTCCACATAAGACCCTATTCCTCATTGCCGGAATATTATATGGTTATTTTATTCATTGAATTATCCTTTGTGTGGACGTTTTCAAGTTAAATATGCATTTAAAATAAAATTGTTTACTAAGAAATTGGGAAAATTACTACTTTAAAACTTGTACTTGTATTATATGCAATTTAAAACTATGATATTTATTTTATTTGTTGTTGACGTCCAATTTGTGAATAGTTTTTGGTATATAAATGTAAAATTTACCAGAAAATAGTAAGTGAAGATCCTCATACGTGTTCTATCTTACTCCTTGATTTGGTTTCTTCAAAAACAGTTTCTTCTAGAAACAATCTGTCTTCAGAACGAGATGTGACAAGTGATGTAGAATACCACTGCTTTGATACATCAGTGTTAGGCCTACTGTCCTTCTTCTTCAATCTTACATCATGCGAAAGACTGAAATTATAGAGTGCATTAATGATTTTGTTTCATTTCATCACATGAGTCTTATTTTAATATGCAACACAATATTATCAATGATATTATTAGGCCTATAATATATATTTTTTTAAGAGGTTGGCGGACCTCTTTTTGCCTTACTTTGCCTCGTCCACATAGACTATTGATCTGTGCGTGGATCGTATTAGACAAAGTAAGGGGGTGAGCCGCTACAGTACAAGGTGAAAGGTACTGATAAAAGTCACTGGCAGAACGCGGATTCGAACCCACGACATTTCTGCCATGGTCCCGAAGTCCGGCGCGCTAACCACTACGCCACCGACTCACCCAGACTATCAGGCTAATACTGATTATTACAGTATTATCAATGATGCGTCTTCCAATTTAATAACATATTCGAAACTTAATTTAGAATAAAAAACAGAGTCTTGTGTATAACAGGCAAATTGCATCAGTCAATAGAATAAGCTGTTAGGATTATTGCCACTTTATATCACATGATATTATAACACTTTTATATATTTTGCAGACTAGTTTTTCATTTACATTTTCATTTAATTTGTTACGACCATTAATTTTCTAATTTGTTGATTTATTTAAAGGTTTAATCAATCCATACTAATGTACATGTTACGTTTTTATAGGAAATTTCCACTTTGGAGGGATGAACAAAATGGAGACAATAAAACAGCATCAAGGAAATCTCTGTTTGCATACTATCTTCCCTGTAATAAATTCCTCCTAATCTCTGTGAGGAATATTTTACCCCGCGGGCCATCCCTTGCGTCACCACAAACGGAGCTTTCTTTCAAGATTTCTTCCTAGATTTTTCTGTACTAATTTAATTAAAGATTAAAATAAAAACGTATTATTCCTAACGTTTTATTTATAGCAATCGCTAGGTAGGGTGTACTATCTTAAAACATCTAAAAAAAGTTTAAAAAATAGTAGTAAAAATGAAAGTTATTTTGAAAACAAAATAAAAGCCCTTTAGTAAATGGGTTTCAAACACTTTCGAACAGGTTAATATAAAACATTTTAAATTTGGTATTGACTGTATGCAAAAATAACATACAGTTTGGTTAAAAAGTCCCAGAAAAACTTTATATTTATTTTAAACCGATTTAGTGTAAGTAATAACACTTCCTACCTGGTTATGCAATTTAAATCGATTTGCTCATTAGAACTAGAATATTTGATTGAATATTTAGGCTTCGCTCTACCTAAGTTTCAATGTCCAATCACGGCCGCGAGTGTTATGGCTGCAGAGGTTTACGAGAAGCATGTTTTAAAATTAACCAATTTAGATAGAGATTCACTCTTAAATTTTTCTAAAAAAAGAAAGACAGAATTCATTTTCTGTTTTTTTAGAATTTTTTTACGAAAATGTAATTTTAGTATTCATTGTCTAAAATGATGTTTTCCCGACTACTAACTGATATTTCCAATTAGTTTTGTTGAAATTATTAAGGGAGTATAACCAAGGAATACTGGTACTGTTATTCTTCTTCAATATGACACCTTATTTTTATGGCTCTACGTTGAAAGTAGCCATAGATAATAGGATTCTTAAAAACCGTTGCATTTGGGTGGCGCGCCAGGGGTAGACCGGAGCCTGAATAAAAAAATATTTTATTGATTGTCCTATATTATTCATACATTTTATTTACGAGGCCTTCGACAATTGTGCTCTCATCTATATATTTTCATGGCAAGTTCACCATTCAATACGGTAGTAATTGAAATTAATGAAATATTTATCGAAGTTCCAAGACACCTAAACGATCTATACATGACGTTTATAAAGTTGAATCCTTTTGATTTTGGTTAAAAAAAATAACATCACAACTGAAAATATGTTTTCTGTTTGAGATAAACGATAATAGCAAACCCATCAGTGCTGGCCAAATGTGGCCCGTGTTCATTTCAATAATGCATCCACTCCCCGATGCGTCACCGTCCATGAGGTCAGTAATAATGTTTGCTTTCTCCATCCCGCAACAACTGACATTGTATGACAACCAACAGTTTATTTAGCAATGACAAAGTTATTTCAATCCTTAAATTTGTTAAAATGTTCAAGGTATTCCGAAAAAGTTCATAAAATATTGTTTGGTCAAGGTAATTACAGCACTGTACACAACCGGTGGTTAGTTGTGATGTTACAATATATGGTCGTTAGTTTAGATCTCGCTTCAACGAACATATCCAAGCTTTGAGAAGCAATAATCAAACATCTCAAAAATCTAACTTCGCCGAACATCTCCTAAAAACAAAACACACGTACAAAAGCATGGAATAAAATTTGGCAATTCAAAATGTATTAAAGAAAGGCAAAAAATGGACTCGAGAGAACAGTTCCACATTTATACAAGCCAAAAAGAAAATTTATTGAACACTCAAATGACGAATTACAATCCTATATTTGAAAAAATAAAGGAAATCCATAAAAATAAACCAAAAACCAACTAGAGATAATTTTAAGAAACAGATGTTTTTTGTAATGTTTATTTGTTTTTACATTCAAATAGTTAAATTCTTATTTTGTTAGGTATTATGTAATTTTTAGTTTAATTTTAATTTGATGGCTTGAAAATGGCCTTAGAGCCGAAACATGTTGCTTGATTAGATTAAATGTTTCAAAAAAGGGTGCTCAGTTTTATTTTAACTTCATAAATATCTTTAAGCTCCAAAACTTCTTCATTGGTTAAACAGAAGACCAATTGGTGGGGCCAGGAACAGCTTTATAAATATTTAAACAGTCTTTAAAAAATTTCGTCCAAGCTGCCTCAAGTACCCGCCAAACTCGGACCGTTTTAAGCTGGTCAAACTTTGTTGTGGTCCCAAAAACAGAGTAAGATAAGCCATGTTGCTATACAGCCAACCAAACATTTTTAAAGTGCATGTAAGATTTTTGTCTTAAGCTAGAAATGTCAAAATCTATCAAAGAAAAAAAATCTGATAATAGTAGCCTATTGAAATAATTTTGTTGTCAAATTATAATAACAACCTAAGTTTAAGCATGTACTACTCCTTCCTTTAATTATTTCCTACAAATTGAAAAGGAATAGTAAATAATAATAACAAGTGGACTATTTTAAATTAGAGTTTAAGTATCCATAGTGAGTATTGGTCATTCAGGCTATATATCAGTGATATTATTCAAATTTAAGACTCCAAACTAGTAATCATATCAAAAGCTCTAACGTATATAAATTCTATATTACTGTCTATTCGTATGTAGATTTTACACTGTAGGAAAAATAACAATCTATATAATATTCTTTTAACATTTCTGAGCAGTTCCTAATTATGTGAAATTATTTACGTTCTATAATGCGCAACTTTAAAGGTAAGGAAACATTCAATTGTTACTGACTAAAGGACTCAATTTAAGCTCCGAGCTAGCGTAAAATAAACAATGAAAATAACGAGAAAAATGAGCCAATCATTCCTAACAGACGAAATCCCAAAGAGGCAATAACTCCGGGTTATGATACTCCTCGAGTCTTATCTCCCATCGCCATATCTTTGAGGCGGTTTACTGTTACATTGGTACGTTTAAACCAAGTCTCTTAAAGTATATTGAAGTTCAAAGTATAATTGATTATGAAAAGTTATTTTGTGTTCTTTAAATAATAAACGTAACGATTACTGTATTCATATAAATTAAGTTAAAATAAAATTGTTTATAAGTATACACAATTTAAGCTGGAATATGTGTTCATTTTAAATCATAGAAAATATAACGAAGAGAACACAAATGAATACATTTTTACGGTAAAACAATAATCAGCACTCAAATACTTAAAGCCTTGAAAAATAATTAAGACATGTACTTTGAAATCGAAGTTAAATGTATTTTATTATAATATTTGAAGTGTAGAAATATTTTAGAATGTAAGGTAAACTACCTTTTTAGAAAGTATATTCTGAACCTTCCAAAATATTGCCTCTTTGAAGGAAAGTCCTTAGTTCTACGTACTATTTAATTATAAAAATTAAATAATACTATTGTTATCATTTCGATTCACTTAGTAAGTCTCCTTAATAAATAAGCTCTAAAAACAAACTCAAATTCATTTTCTGGTCATTAGACTTATTAAATATGGAATAGTTGAGCTTTAGTTATACCCCCATAAAGAGTTTGGTATATGTTTTGCTTATCGGAGTGGTTTCGACCTTGTATTGCCTTTTCAACGAAATGGAATCCACAAAGAGTAATTATAATTTGGGAATGAGGCAGGAAACCTGAAAAATTTTTGGGGTGTTTTGAAGGAAAATTATGATGTAATGCAATATAGCAGTAATATCAATATTCATAAGAAATATTTGACTCAAAGTGAAATATACGTTATTTAAAGTAGTAATAGGAATTAAGAGTGGGAAATAGAACATAAAATTATTGTGTTTTATGCTTTACACACATCTTTTTGGATCTACATTGAATTTTATCACTCCATTTTATTAAAATATATTATATATTAAAAAAAAACTTTAAAGTGTAAAATACTTAATTATTTAATTATTTTTACACGTGTCTGTAACAAGAAATATTAGTGGGCATTTCAACTCAAAGGCGTTAAGGTAGAACTCAAAATACCCAATTAGTCAGTAAAGCGTTCACTGTGCATAACGCCTTTGACAAGAGGTTGTGCTTAAGCTTTGACAATTATCATTGTTTAGAAAACGAACCAAACTACGAATTGGGGGATGTTTTTGTTAAAATTTGGAAAACTGACGTAAAATAACAAAAAAAATTGACCAACCTGATTTACCTAGAACTTTAACTACTTTCTTTCTCTTTGTAAAAAAGTAATTTTAATAGCCTTTAAGCTGACCCCCTCAGTGTGTCTTGTGCTGTTCGAGTAGGTAAAACCTATCAACTCAGCACAAGACACACTGAGAGAAGTTTGGTCACTCACCAACATCGTGTTTTTCTTGTATTTTTGTGTTTTTGTTGTGTTGTTCTTGTTTTTTGTTTGTTTTTTGTGTTTTTCTATGTTTACTGGACTTGAAAATTAATTTAGGGCCTCCGGGGTTGAAATTTGACATGGACGTGCCTCTTTGCTCAGAGGTGCTCTTGCATTTGGAGTTACAATCAATAAGGTACAAGGGCAGACTTTGACTATTCCGGGTTTAAATTTGGAAAATGAATGTATTTCGCACGCCCTGTTATACGTGGTATGTTTACGAGTTGGTATGCCTGAAATTAATTCATTTATACACCAAATTAAAAGACAAAAACTATAGTTTATTCTTTGGCCTTACAATAAAATTAATATGCTTACTTTCGATTCCACTGACTTTTTTTGTTATATTAAAAATCTAATAAAATAGCTTTATTTCAGTAAAAAACTTTATTTGAGCGTAGCAACGCACGCCGGGTAACTGCTAGTGAAATATAAGAATCAACAACAGTTGACTATCTTGGGGAGAGAATCTACGGTGTGCTAAGGTGGAATGACCATGTCGAAAAACTGGCCAATACTTTCCAAAGAAACCTTTTGCATTAACAAATATTTCTAGTTTAAAACGTATCAAATTTTTTCAAAAGTTGTTTATCATAGTTTAATTTAGTTAATTACACGATACGTGAAAAAGCCCGCCAAATTATGGGCTACATGTGAGCAGGTTGGCTCTTGTACAACATGGTGTGGATAGTGATAAGCAGTAAAATCATTACTAATGTCTTCATTTCAAACTCAGACTGTTAAACAGCCCCATGTATGGCACAAATCCTTGCTGGCTGTCTCACGTCTCGTGCAACCAACTGTAGAAAGCTACATTAGATAGTCCATAGTGCTTTAGGGCTTCTCGAGTAAACAAAACCTCGACGTAATTTTTGTCATTCAAAATCGAAGTATTCTAGATCTTCGACCCAGTTATTCTTGCTGAAATCACATTCTTACTTAAGAAACTTTGGACAGGCCTATACTTTTTTAAAACCATTTGTGCTGTTAAAGAAAATAATCCGGTACCCACACATCAACACAATTACAATACAAGAAATCGATCAATTAATCCATGAATTCAACATGATTTTTGTACAGATACCAGCAGGGTACATAGGCCTAAAGCTTTTTGCACTTCTTCATTCGGAACTCGGAGAAATTCATTGTTTTAAAATATTTTAAATTATACTAAAACTTCATTTGATTAATGAATGCTTCTATGAACTACCCATCACTTCCCAGTCTTATCCTAATCTTACCATTCTCCTGGTTCGACTCAACAAGAAAAAAAGAGAATTCAACATCAGAATATATGACTGGTCTCATGCCATTAACGAACGTAATTTACTTTACCCTCGGTCTACAAGACGACGAGGGAGTTAGTAAGTAAGTTGCCAAATCGTGTTACAATCTTGAAAAGTAAATGCCGTGAATACTTATATTAAGACATATGCTTACTACATACCTCTGGTACCTATTGGAATACTAGGCTTCTTATTATAAATTTCTTTCTCGACTTTACAATTTTACTATACTAAAAGTGCAATAATCTACATTCTACCTTATACGTTTACACAGAGATTATCAATTAAAGATCGCTGTGGAAAACATCGACTGCAATGAAATATTGTCTTTACAAGTCAAAGAAAAATAATAAATAAATATAAATAAAATATTTTTTGTTAAGTATTTTAAAAGTTAGGAATTGAATCAATCGAAATGTAGATTAAATTTTAATATACTTAAATTAATACACAAAGATGTTACTGTACTCACAAAGATATGCGAAATATACTTAAATGTAAACAGCATATCAATTTAAGTCATTACATATGATAACATACAGCTTCTTATGTGAATTTAAGTTGAGAATTTTCGGGAAATGAACAATGAACATAAAGGGGTAAATGGTCCAATAATTTCTAGCTGATAAAGTCCCAAAGTGGCACTAACTCTGGCTTTTCTCGACTTATGATCCCTTCCAATCCTATCGTGGTTTTCTCTCAGTGTGTCATATGAGTTTCAGTCAATTTTAGTATTAAATATTTGCCAACCATTATATTTGTGTAAAAATTATTTCCATTACATTTCCATGTAGGGGAGACCGGGGATGGTTGTCACACTTTTTAGATTGTTAATTTTTACAAAGTTATTCGTAATCTTAGTTTATCAAAAATATATTTATCATTTGAAATAAACTTTCCTTTACACTATATATTTTTTTCAAATTGAAATCTATACGACAGATATTTATAAAAAATGTTTAAAAAGAGCATTGCAAGTGTGTCAACCAGCCCCTACGGCGGGGCATGTTGTCACAACGTATGGGGTTGGTTGTCCCTAGTATTTCTTATGGGTAAAAAAAGAATATGTACAAATTATTGATATAGGTAAAATCAAACAAAACATTCAAAAGTAACAATAGTTTAATGGACAAATGATACTTAAAATAAATTACAGTAAATTCAAGTAGTTTTTAAAACGTAAAACTTAACTGCAAATTAACTACTTGATTAACATGTGACAACCAACCCCTTACTCTATGTGACAACTTGCCCCGTGCAGCCATTTTTTACAAACATCGATGTATACCGAAAACTGGTAATCGTTTGTTTTGGTAAGAAATCAGATTAAATACCTTACAATATGCCTAATGTTATAAAATGGAGCTTTTGTTCATAACTCATCAGATAAGAATGGTGAAAAATAATTAAGTGTCTTAAGAAAATTTACTCGCCAGGAGTAAAATCAGAAAAAAACCCCAAAATTCATTGGAAAGTACAGATATTCACCCACTCTCTAGAACAATTATCTCCATACTAAAGGAAGAAACAGCACTTGTAAAACTAGTGCAAAAGATAGTTGGTGGCAGAAGTTATAAGCTTTGTGACAACCAACCCGTGTGACTTTCAGCCCCGGTCTCCCCTAATCCAATACAAGGGAAACTTGGAGAAAATTATTTTGTTTGTGATAATGTCTAAAAAAAACAACAATATATGATATAGGCCTATCTGAGCTAAAAGAGTAAGATTGCTTTTGTTTGTATATTAAGTGCGGATATGTTTATATTAGTACTCAGGGGTAAATAACATCATAATTTAATATTTTATTTTAATGTTTTATGTTATTATGAAGAATTTTCTTACGCACAAAGATTTTAGCTGAAAAGTAACTATCAATATTAAGATGTCAAATTATAGGCCTAGCTTAGAGCATATCTTCATATCTCAAATATCTTCAATTTATCAAAAAGCATATCTTCAATTTATATTTTATAGTTTTTATTGCAGTCCCTCACTATAGGTCATCTAATCTACTTAATCAAATCTTGTCAAACACTTTTGTATACAGTTGGGTTATGGTTTTGGGGGAAAAAATTATAGTTCTTACGTAATTTGTATTTTAATCTACCACATTTAATTACAAATTCCATAACTTTTAATTAAAAATGCCTCGACCATACTTGCATGTTAGGGGTGCTCTGCCTTGAAGTCGATCAAGTAAATAAATACATATAAATAAATAAATCTTTATTTTCTGAACAGAATGCAGTTTTACAAAATTTAAATACAAAACTAGTGTAGTAAAATTAATCGGGAAAAATGAAATAATTTTTGGAAAGCTAATTTCTTATGAAATGTGTTCTATGGCATCCCCTGACCTTAGTCCGAATGAAATCCCATGAGGGGATCAAGCCCAAAAATAAGGGGTTGGCCTATAAGGAGTTAAAATGAATTTTGATTTTAAGTATACTAAATTTTAATACATTCCAGAAGGTTGATGTATATCAAATTAAAGGTTTTAAAATGTAGAGTACAATGCCGTAAACCCGACCTAAATATAATGGTCGAGAGAAAAATGGCAGACGTTCAAAATTTAGGATACAATAATACTATCAAAATTTTGAAATGCAATAACTTCCGACATATTTGACCTTTTGAGGTCTGGTTTTCGGCTATGTACTCTCCTTACTACCTTTAAAATTATGTATAGCATGGCTATGGTTTAAGAAAAATTTTTCAAAACTCCCTCTTTGGGACGTCTATGTAGAGAGTGGTTCAAGTGTAATATGATGGGCCTATGTCAAGATATGCATATTTGCAAAGGTAATTGTACAATCAAACATTTTCCGCAAACCGGACCTCAAAAGGTCAAGTATTTCTAATATTATTACAAATTTGAGCGTTTAGATTCAAATTTGATTTTTATTCTAAGTTTGACAGGCTGCCATTTTCGACTCAAGCAACCTTTTGAGATGGGGTTTGAAGCATTACATTCTACTACTTAAGGACTTTAATTTGATACACATAAACCTATTGGTCGACGAAAGACTTATATCTGCCTCCACGAGGGCCATCCCATCATTTTTAGGCATGTTGCCCACTGGGGATTTTAGGGGACTTTTCTAAGGGAGGTCTGGGGATGACATAGAACACATTTCAGCAAAAATTGTCTGTCCAAAATTCTTTTCCATTTTCCAGCCATATTTTGGCTTAATTCTACTACACTAAACATAGGTTAACTTAAAACAAACTAGGTTGACCTCCAAAATAATATAAAATTATAGTTAAACCCCCAAATATCCATTTAGGGGTTCCTTTGCAAGATTTCTGGGGCTACAAATTAAAACCTTTATAGGTTCTGTGAGCAAAACAATATAAATAAGAAAATAAAATGATGATATCTATATAATATATAAAACGGAACATAAATAGTTAAATAATTACTATAACAACCTACACCCTCAAATAAAATAGTACCTAATGATAAAATAGCATTCCCTTGTTGTACAAAAAAGTGACAAGTTTATTTTGATTAAAAATTCTTAAACACTAACAATATATATAACGAAATATCTAAGTAAGATAAATTAAGGTTCATTAATATTACGAATCAAATGAATGGTTTAGAAAAAGTTATTTCATTCAGAAGGCAATAAAGTAATAAAAATATGCAATTTGGAATTAGGCATTAAAAACAACATAAACTTGTTAGTTTAAATTTGACTTAATTATGAAGTTTAACTTAATACAGTATCAAACCAATATCTTTTTTAAGTATAGAGACAAAGGATTTTGTATCTCGCGGGAAAAAAGTGAAATATAATCTTATAAAACTTTAAAAGGGGCTTGGAAAAAATCGCTCAGCAACAATAGTTATTTTTTTAATAAGAGAGCTACATGTAACATTGTCCCACTGTGGGGAATTATCGGCAACCGAGCTGTAGGAGAGGGGAACAACGTTCAAGTCAATGAAAATTACTCCCGAAACACACACAATATTTTCTCACCCAAAGTTTTACCCAAAAAAGTTAACAAACACTCACTATCAGTAACTGTCCATTGAATTGGTTTATCTAACCTCCAAGCCGGAACGTCAATTGTTGCCTTTCTCTAATCAGCTGGCTTTTAGCTTCCGCTCCGGAGACAGATACAACGTTGTCACTTCTCACCACACTGGGTTGCCAAAGTCTCGATGTTGTTATTCGTTTGCTTTGTTTCCTTAGAGGATAAAGTGGCATTTTATACCCTCATTATAAGGATCAAAGCTTAAATTTACTTTACCCGTGAATGAAAAATTTGTTTATGTTTTTAATATCTATGTTTATGAACATTCAATTTATATGGCTCAAGAAAACTACACACATTACACTTTAATTTACTCAGGTCTAAAATTGTTTTAAAAATCAAGAAATAGTATATAGGGTTCAGCATTTACTTATAGCTCACAAATCCTTTGTTATTTCATCCGAAAAGGCGTAAGGCGGAAATTTACTAGACCCAATTAGTCAACAAACCACATTCACTTTGAGTGAAATCCCTTTGAGGGTGCTTGGGCTTTGTCACTTATCCCCATTTTCTAACTGAACCCAAGAAAATGTATAAGTGTAATGTGAAATTGACTAAATTAAAATGGTCCTAAGAGAATAAAATAACTGCCTATAATGTTTGACCGTAACACTATTTTAGACTAGTGTTTACTTTTACGGTGTAAAAAAAATGTTTCCACCTTGTATTCCATTGGTGAATATACTGGCTATGAATTATAAGTTTTTTCTCTCTTTTTTCTAGAGTATTATTCATATTTGTGCATATTTTCTAAGGAAAATCTCAATTGAAAGTCTTGCTCCTACAAATTAGGTTAAGCAGGAAGACTGATCAGCAAGGCACCTGAAGTATTATTGAGTAGCATAAGAAAAGTACATTCAGTGCCAAAATATATGTAGTTCGGGTTCCGACCCTATACATAAATTTGTAATGTTTAGAGAGCGTTAAAACTATTACTGCAATGCAAAAAGAAAGGAATGAAATGGCAGAGGCCTCTGATCTTAGATCTCAGCTAGCAAGAGTAGTCAGGTTAATAGGTTCTTCACTGTTCTACTAACTCACAATGCAGGGTTGAGGATTTATTGACTTTAATAAAGAGCATTTAAGTGTGGGTTGGCAATTAAATTTAAAACAGATTATAATTATGGTGTTGTGGGCAATTCATACAAACACAATATTGTAAATATTTGAATCAGAAAGTGATCAGTCTTCTGTTTTCCACTAGAGTTATAATATACTTAAATTTTAGTTAATTAAGACTTCTAACAATCACACCCAATAAAATTAAGTATGATTAATATGAGCTAATGAATACTATTACTTATATGAATAACTTATAACTTATACTACTTATATGAATACACTTTTGTATTCTACTTCCGTTAAAGACATCCACTACAGAAAGTCTTGGGAAAACTATTTGGACTATTGGTCCATCACATCACACGTAATTTTAAAACTTTTACATTTTGAGCAATGTGCCACAAAACTGACGCAAAAGAAATAAAACATCTCGGTATTATTGCATTTCATAGATTGGGCAACATTTTTAATGCAAGATCTGACATCCCGTTTGTGGCATCATTCTCTACTAATAGAGGACATTAGCTGTATGCGCTATTAACATACAATGGTACTTAAGAATAAGCTTAATTTTAAAATAAGTTGAAACACACAATACTTAATGAGTGGGTTGAGGTAATTTTTATAGGTTTTCTGTGGCTTCGGAAACTTAACTCCACTCCAGAGCGCAATTTTTAGAAGTTATAGCCCGATCGACTCAAGTTTATCATTCCGCGGGGGACTTCTAGAAAACTGTGTTGGTCTCGGACTGTTCTACTGACAAACTTGAACACAGAAGTGGTTTTAATTGCAATCGAAAATTCTATTCCTCAATGTAAAATGTTTTTAATACACACTCAACTTCGAATGCTAAAAAAAAAAAAAATAAATAAAAAATAACTAAACATAAAACTACGCATAAAGGGGGCCAGGGTTCCAAATAGAGTAAGCTATAGTCCGTTTGTTTAAACCTGATCCTTCACGAGAATATTTGGGGTGGGGGAGGTATTTCAACTGTAATCAAAAAATGTAAACCGTAAACAAAACGTTTAAACTCGTGAAAACCATGTTCGAGTATCAGGTTTCCTCAATTAACGTTTTCAACAAGTCATGATGTCTTTCAGTAACTCCTAGTCAGCTGTTATATTTTTAAGCCATACCTATTCCTTGTTAAAAAGTAACAGTTCTAAAATAAACTGGTTAAAAACAACTGCTACCAATAATATTGTAAAACTGATACACAATATTTGTAATGTCAAATTACCAGCTGGTATGCAACAGTGAAATAAAACACAAACAACAAAAAAACCAATGGGCTACAGCCAATGGGATATTAGCAAGGATAAACAAACCCCCACCACCATCTCTCGGTAGAAGGATCAGGTTTAAAAAAACGGACTATATTTAGTATTTATTTTATGGAGAATATATTCATTTTATGTAAAATAAATCATACATATTGCAACCGTTATTAATCTAATAAGAAATTTAATAGAAAACAAGTAAAAGTAATGACAATTTAAAGCATGTTTTTTTCGATATCACGTTTTTATGTTTATTCAATGTAGACAAAATTAACTGTTAAAGCTGTTACAGTTATTTACCTCTGTGGAATAATTATTTTTCTGTTAATTACTATTAATTTGTTAATAACAATAAGTTTTTTAATAGTAATTACTAAAGATTAACATAGTAAACACTTCATTAATGAAAAATTATTTTGTAATTTAAACTAAATATATATATTTTACTATAGATTATGGATCGTCCCTGCTCCTGAGAATAACCATAAGTATTTAATGATTGTAACTGGCCATTAATAAAAAAAGAACACGATAAGATAAACTTAATCAATATTGTTTAAACAAAATCGCGCCACAATCATCCTACACTCATATCTCATTCATACTTGGCTTTAACCTACCTATTGAGTTAGGTCGCCATTTCAGTAAATTATATATAGTCTTGAAATAAATTGAAGCAATTGGATTAAAAGCAATGTGCTATGTTTTACTGAATTCGTAATTCTCTATGGTTGAAAATAATTTGTATGGAATGATTTATTGTTCTTTAAAGCTTTAAAAAAGAAATTAAGTACTAAATAATAGCGAAATACATTGCTCTAAATAAACAGGAACTACCGAATGGAATGGGAGTTATTCTGTTTTAGTGGCCATCCATTACTCTTGACCTGTTTCCTCTGCTAATAGTGCCAAAGGAACATCATTGGGTCTTTTAATTTATTTAATTTTTATGAATCTTTATTTGACATATTAGTAAAGCCTACTTTAAAAACTTAATGTTTCCTTTTTTATGTATTGACCACAAACGGAAGCAGACATAGTAAATATTTGATGAAATTACAGTAAATGTTAAGATTTTTGTAAAATTCTAGCAATATTAACAATGTCTGTAAATAATACGATATTTAGTAGCTTCCAATGCCTAACTACATGGTCTATTGAAAGATAATTCCAGAACAACGGTCCTCAAAGTGTGAAACTACAAACTCCAGTAAGGGCAAATTCTCTCCTTGGTAAAGAACAAAAACTAAAAAATATATTTTCATCACACTACATCGATATCACCTGTTTTCGACCCTCGTTTCTACCGTCGAAACACCTGTTTTGCCTGCCTAGGCCGGCAAAACTTTCCGGCTTAGGCCTGCAAAATCAGCTGGCGTAGACCTTACATAAAAACACTCACATCAACACGTTGTATCACAAAAACATGTGACTGCAACAATTAAATGAATTCGTTGCCTAGCAACCGGAAACTCAAGCAGTACATCTCGCTAGGTTAGTTGATGTTATGTTTTGTTTGTTATGAACGAAAAAGTAATGTTTTCACTTGTTTGGAATTTATTGAATTGTGTAGTGTGATGAAAAATATCGTTCGTAACTCGGGCCGAAAGCGTTTTGCCAGCCCTCGATCGTTTCAAGTTCTCGACTTCGTCTCGAACTTGAAACACGATCTCGGGGCCGGCAAAACGCCACTTTCGGCCCTTGTGACGAAATATACTATTTCGATGATTAAAACTAAGACTACCACAACACCATAATCATAATCTGTTTTAAATTTCATGTAGAAGAAAGGGTTAAAATGATTAGTTAATCCCCAAATTGCACAATAATTTCAAGACGACACTAAAACTTCAAAATACTTAAAAATAAGGTGAATTACAATATTTCTCTCACTTTTCCGGCCAGAACAGTCTTTTAAAGTTCAGGAGAAGGGTTTTCAATTTCACCTTTACATTATTTTGCAAGACTAATTTCATAAATAAACAAGTAGTGGGGAATGGGGGCTTTTGGCTCAGTTCAAGGTCACCTGAGGGATGACGTCATCGATGACGTCATCGAGGTCAATGACCTCATTGATGACGTCATCGATTGCATCATCGATGACGTCATCACCAATTACGTCACTTCCTTGACATCACCTATGATGTCACAGAAATGACGTGCTGATGACGTCATCACCCCTTACGTCACCAAGATGACGTCATCGATGTCACAAAGGTCAAGGTCACGCTGAAACCTAAAATATTTTGGCACTTTTGCTGTTTCTCGCACTACGCTCCGAGTTTCAGTCACAGTTACCATGACCTTGACGACTTGGAGCGAATTTGCGATGAGAAACAGCAAAAATGCTGAGGAAACTTGAAGTTTGCAACGTGACTCTGCCTAAACCGTCATGTGACACCGCTCGGGTGACCTTGAACTGGCCCAGAAGCCCCCATTCGACCATTACTACAACCGCGATGTGCACCCTACGACAGACACCGAGCGACTGACTGTCCGGCTCCGCGGACTCTAGGTATAAGGGAAGTGGTGGGGGAATTGCGATGACCTTGGAAAAGTTAAAAATGCCAAGTCAGGTAGCACTGTTTCGGTGCTACCTTAAATTTACATGTTAAAGTGTGATGACCTTGAGGTTGACTGAAAACTTGGGACTTAGGATTGTTTTTAAAGATGTATCTAAAGAATCTTAAGATTTGAGTCAACACTTAGAAAAATTTACTCTTAGTACAACTGTTTAGTGTGTATTTGCCAGAGTTTAAGAACAGTTATTTGCCAGAACTGCGATGACCTTGGGAAACTTTTAAATCTCAAGCAAGGGAGCACCGTTTTGGTGCTACCTTAATTGTACATGTTTATAAGTTGGAGTTAAAGTGTGATGACCTTGAGACTGTTTCAAAGATTTATCCAAAGTACCTCCAGGTTTGAGCCAACACTTAGAAAAATTACTCTTTGTACAACAATTTGATGTTGTTTCCATAGTTTAAGTGTGTTGACCTTGAACTGGTTAAAATGAAAACTTTAATTCAAAACCGCACAGCGGAGTGCATGATACAGATGTGCACCCCATGACAGTCGGCGAGCGACTGACTCTCCGACCTTGCGTACTCTAGGCATATGGGAAGTGGTGGGGGAAATCTCAAGGTCATACAAACGGAGTTTTAAAAAAGTCAAAGAGTAGAGAGACTACTCTACTCTTCAGAGTTAAAGTTGTCTTGGTGCGACAATTCGATGTTGTCCCAGAGTTAAAGTGTGGCGACCTTGAGCATAAGAGTTAAAGTTTTCTTTGTAAGACAATTCGATATCGTCCCAGAGTTAAAGTGTGATGACCTTGAGGTTGACTGTAAACTTGGGACTTAGGATTGTCTTTAAAAATGTATGCAAAGAATCTTCAGATTTGAGTCAACACTTAGAAAAATTTACTCTTAGTACAACTGTTTAATGTGTATTTGCCAGAGTTTAAGTGTGATGACCTTGAGTCAAAACACAGAAATACTACAAGTCGATGCCATTCCAGAGTTAAAGTGTGGTGACCTTGAGTAAAAACATAGAAATATCCAAGCCATGTTCGTCCAAAGGTAAAGTAATAACCTTGAGTGAAAAACTTGTAAAACACTTACATGTACAGAGTTGGAGAACAGCGATGCTTACCGCATGCAAGCCTGAGACACACTGGTTGAGCACCGTAGCGTAGCGTAGGGACTGGACTATGGTGGGGGTACTGCCAACACTTAGAGTAGAAGTGTAGTGGGTGACCTTGAACCACCCCTGAGGGGTGGACCCCCCCCCCAAGGGGCGGACCCCCCCCCCCTCTCCATTTTTTGAGGGGCGGAACCCACCCCCGTCTCTATTTTTTGGGGGGCGGAACCCCCCCCCCGAGGGGCGAACCCCCCCCCCCCCGTCTCCATTTTTTGGGGGGCGGAACCCCCCCCCCGAGGGGCGGACCCCCCCCCCCCCCGTCTCCATTTTTTGAGGGGGGAACCCCCCCCACCCCACCCACCCCCGAGGGGCGAACCCCGCCCCCGCCCCATGCTGGCCGCCTCCGCCCCATGACGTAGTGCCGTGGGGCGACCGGTGGGGATATAAGGCGGCCCGGCCACAGCCGCCTCGCAATCCGCTCCCGAGCGTTGAACGTGAACGATCGGGACGGACCGCCATGGGCATCACTAAACACTGAAAGGCGCCTTCACTGTTTAGCGAAGTCTAATGTAACTTTAAGACTTGTATTAGTTTTAAGACTTGTATTAGTTTTAAGACTTGTATTAGTTTTAAGATTCGTATTAGTTTTAAGACGTTCTGGTGTTAAGAATTGTTTTATACTTGTAACCTATGTATTTAATGTGTATAAGCTTGTTCCAGTATTTACCATGTTGAGCTCAACTCATCCCGTAAGTGTATTATATTACAGAATGTTATTACAGAATAAGTACTCCCCCTTGAGCTTGTTTCACAGCTCAAATTAAATTTAAATTCAGGGAACGGGAGTAGACCCCCGTGTAAAATTATTTTATACCAACGTTAGCATGGGTCCTCTCAGGCATGCAAAATTGCGGCTGGGTTGGGAGCCGGTCCGTTTGTACGCTGGCAGGCAAAATTGCGGCGGCCTCTGCACTCGGACCGAGGACGTAAGCCACTAGGGTTGTCCTCAACCTCTCTCAAAATTATGTAAATGAAACTTTGTTAGCTATTTGAGTTTTTGTCCCCAAACTTATTCTGTAATACTTCTTTATATGTGTTTATTTATTAATTTATTCTGTGTTATATTTATTTAATATGTATACGCTTGTTTTAGCACTCCCCCTTGAGCTTTTTTCACAGCTCAAATTAAATTTAAATTTAGGGAACGGGAGTAGGCCCCCGTGTAAAATCATTTTATACCAACGTTAGCATGGGTCCTCTCAGGCATGCAAAATTGCGGCTGGGTTGGGAACCGGTCCGTTTGTACGCTGGCAGGCAAAATTGCGGCGGCCTCTGCACTCGGACCGAGGACGTAAGCCACTAGGGCTGTCCTCAACCTCTGTTTCCCTTCTGGAAACTCAAAATTATGTAAATGAATTTTTGTTAGATATTTGTGTTTTTGTCCCCAAGGCCCCCGAACATTCATGGTTCGCCATGGATGTACGGGGGCCGAAATTTTTTAATGTTCGTGTGGCCTTGACCTAGTAACGAGTTATAAAAATTTATTGCATTGCTAAACTTAAATATTAAAAATAGGGAACGGGAGTAGGCCCCCGTGTAAAATCATTTTATACCAACGTTAGCATGGGTCCTCACAGGCATGCAAAATTGCGGCTGGGTTGGGAACCGGTCTGTTTGTACGCTGGCAGGCAAAATTGCGGCGGCCTCTGCACTCGGACCGAGGACGTAAGCCACTAGGGCTGTCCTCAACCTCTCTCAAAATTATGTAAATGACTTTTGTTAGCTATTGAAAAAGTTATTTGTTAGCAATGCAGTAAATGCTTAAAACTCTTGCGTGGTGAAGGTCAGACAACATTGGATGTTTTCTGTTGTCATAGTTGGGTCTCTTTGGAGGCTTCAGCGATGACAACCTAGATGCCCCAGGTGGGGCTTTATTTTTTTAATATTTTTTTAATGACCTTGAACTAAATACAGTAGTTTTCAAAACTTCTAATGGTTAGGTATTACTAACATACAATTCTGCTGTTGACCATAGTTGGGTCTCTTAGGAGACTACAGCGATGGCAACCTAAATGCCCCAGGCGGGGCTTTATTTTTTAAAGTTTTTCCGTGATCTTGACCTAAATATAGTAAAGACAGCCCCTGCATCTCCGCCCCCCCCCCGCCCCTGCGCCCCCACCCCCGCCCCCGCCACCACCCCCGCCCCTGCGCCCCCGCCCCCGCCCCTGCGCCCCCGCCCCCGCCCCTGCGCCCCCGCCCCCGCCCCTGCGCCCCCGCCACTGCACCCCCGCCCCCGCCCCTGCACCCTCGCCCCCGTCCCCACCCCTCTGGACTTAGAATATTTTCGTAGATGTAAATGAAGTACCTCCAGGTTTGAGCCAACACTTAGAAAATTTTACTGTTGGTATATTGGTATAGCAGTTCGACGGTTCGCTAGAGTTAAAGTCTGCTGACCTAGAAGTTGAAGTAGAGGGTGACCTTGGACTGAGACAAGAAGTGATCGTGTGGGTACGAAAAAAACCCGCAATGGTTGCAATACAAACTGCATTTCTTATTCAAACCATCACAGGTTGCAAAAAACATGATTATTTCGTGACATTATTCATAATACTACATGTTTTATGAATATTATAGTGCAGTCAGTAGTCCAGAAACCATTTATGAAATAAATGTGTTTAAGACCTGATCTTTTAACAATTTATTGAATATAAACCTTATTTATATAACTTAACGCTTGTCGATATATTTATTTAAAGTGTTTGTTTAAGTCGATCTTAATCCAATGTTTTCCAACGGTGACCTTGACCTATAGTCCACTTTTCCCCCACTCCTCCATCACCGTTATAAAAGGGCGCGCCCAAGTGTGCCGCTCATTATTGCGTGGACATTCACCGAGTGCACACTCAAAGCCAAACTGTAAAAATGGCTCTTTGCGATGTTGCTACCTTGGGCCTGGCAACTAAATTGTACGGCTTGGCTCAGAGAGGGGCGGGGTAATCTTCTCAAGTAGGTTTTGATAGGGCGCCACCTCATTTAGCGTTCCGCTCCCCAGGGAAGAATGAGGAAACTTCCCCTACGCTGAAGGTGTTAGGTCCACTGAAGCTCCGGTGGTATATGTGGAAGTGGATGCAGCCCCGACCCAAACTTTAGTTTGGCCAAGACCAGCTTTACAGAGTGCGATAATTCTTAAAGATTGTAATTACGAGTGTCTAACTAAGTGCCAAGCTTGGTTCTCTAAAATATCAGAATGACAGTGGGTAAGAGCAATATTCCACAGTCTATAGCAAACTGAGTTTAATTTAAATATCAAATGACTCAGATGTCAACCACAAGACAAACAATAGTGGGACTCTTAAAACTACGAGCTATAAATATATCAATCATGCACAAACCACGTAAATAAATTACACCACTATTACCAACTTGGACTCGTTTTCAACAAACAGGCAAGGACCCTCAGCCTATTACATTAAATCAATATTACTGCAAATTAAGCAACAATTGTTGAACTCTGATCAGTTTCTGGTGGCCACCAACATAAATAAATACTAAGGAAAACATATACTAAAAACTAAACAACTGCATCAATTTGACCCGTCAGAGTCTGATGTCCAGTTATGTCCCAGGAATTAATGTAACTGAACGGTGAACACAAAGACTAATTAAATACTACACTTTAAAGTCTTTCAGAGATATTCGGTAGATTGGTTATCAGCGGGCACACCAAATGTCTTTGTTGTGATACAGCTATCGGTAGATAGGACTATCTCTAGTACTTATCGGTAGTCGAGAGATAAGGTGCCGCCGGAAGTAGATAACGCCCTCGTCCGCGACTAGGTGTGAAGAATCCACCGAGAGATTGGGCAGGGAGGGCGCGAGGCTCTCACGAAGCGATAATGCGGCCGTACACCAGAACCCTTTAACAATAATTCCTTACTCCTAGTAAATTGGGCAGTGAATAAATTATATTAACCAGTCACAAGGGAGCACAGTAGTTATGACTAATTAACCAGTGTAAACAGTGTATTCCCACTACAGGTAAATTTAGCAAAGTGTTAAAACTCCATACAATTCAATCTAATGAGATATTATATATTACAATTTGAGTGAAAGTACAAAATATTGTGAAAGCTACTTTTCTCCTTTTTCCCATGCCTACTCTCTAAATTTTCTATTAGATAAATAATTAAACAATAAATAAATAATGGCTCTTGGTTTCCATGGCTTTATAGGTGAATCAATTTAATTATCGTGTACAAGTTAGGACCGTACAAATAAATACAGATTATACTGAGGTACTATCAAAATTATAAATAACGAACAGCTGGCCTAGTTTGGCAATTGAGTGCCGATAAATTATGTATTCTCAACTAATTATAATTATGTATTTCTGAGAATAAAATGCATAGTTTACATCGTAAATTATGAAATGAAATAATATTTGGCTATTCAATAATAAGGCTAAAGCTAAACTTACGGTAATATAAATAGTGTCTGTCCATTCCAGTCAGGCGTAACGAGTATTTATGATATAAATTTAACATAATAGACATTGGAAATAAATTAATTCGCCAATTTGTTATTGATCATTGACAATGACATTACTTTGTTAAGGCAAAATTGGATTATGCATACAAGATTGGTTATGTTACAATCTCTGTTATTACAATAAACTGGTAATAATCAATGTTGTGACGGTACATAAATTGCAAAATTAATTTTATTTATTTCTCTAGGACATTAAGCAGTGGTAGATTTATCCCCTACCAGCTGGCCTGGCCAAACAGGAAAATACACCATTTGGTGATAATAAAGTCTTGATTTTAAATTCGAATACCATGTTCACAAAAGGTGGTAAATATTATTTGAAGCACTATCTCACCTCAAAAGTTCTGTTAATCCCCCAGATGTCCGACGACGATCAGGAAGAACCGAGGGTCTCAGATCCAAAGGCACAGGTCACTCCAACAGGAAACGTTTGAACTCCAACGGCCGACTGTTCACCGCTGACCGTTGCGCTATCTGGCAAGCGTTATCTCTAGGTTGCGTCTCTGTTATCAGTGTCGGTGGCAACAATAGAGAGGCAGAGCAACGCATCCAACACACAACTTGGTATTGACGGACAATTTCGGGCGCGCTCCGAAGTTGATGATTTAATAATTGGGGTGATCATTCCCAATTCCGTATGTAGCCAAAATTATGATTATGGACCGTCACAATGTTTGTGGTGAGTTTTTCCAAGACGAAGATATCTTTGTTTTACACCGAGAATTGCATCATAAAGAGGACAGAAAAGAAGAGATTGTAGTAAGTGAAGAATACTTGGATGCGATTGATCGGTTTTTGGAAAACCACCAGAAGCAGATGGATGATTGGGCTAGCTATCTACAGTTAATGCAAAGAAGAAGACCGAGTGTTATTCAATTTGCCGGAGCTGGACCATCTACAGCTGGAGGATTTATTCAAGAAGAGGAAATGGAAGAAGAAGAAGATACGGAAGAAGAAGTGGAAGATGTAAGACAACTGCGTACCCAAGAAGAGGATATGGAAGAAGAGGATACAGAAGAAGTGGAAGATATAAGACAACTGCGCACCACAGCATTGCCAGGACCAGTTGTAACTCATTTTAAAATTAATAATGTGCAATGAGAATTGGAAAATTTTATAACTCAAGCTAAAAAACTAGTTGTAAAAACATTGATGGAAGAATTGGCAAGATTGAACTTTATTAAATTTGGATTGGTGTTGGAGGCTATGTTTACTAATACCGATGGTGAAAACTCACCAAGAGCATTCATTGCTAAAAACCGAACCCTTACAACCACATCTGATATCAACGAAATCTTAGAAGAATGTTTGGTTGAACTGCTAGTGAAACTTCAAGAACATGAAGGAAGAGGATCCGGCTGGACGCTATCATCAATTGAAGGTATGGATGTGAGGGTTCACAAGCATGGATATGGTATGAGGGGTAGCAGCTTTATCCCTCTACCAAAGGTGATCCGAGATACAAGATCATGTATCAATGTGAAAAATGAGGATAATGAATGTTTCCGGTATGCAATGTTAGCAAAATATGTGGGACATAATGCCATTAGACCTAGCATAGCATACGAAGCTATTCAACACCGCTATAACTTCCAAGGTATGTCATATCCTGTTAGTCTTAATGATGTTGCTAAATTTGAAAGAAAAAACCCAGGAGTTTCAGTTAATGTGTTTGGTTTAGACGAATCAAATATCGTTACGAGTTACAAGAATGAACGTCAAAATCATACAGATTTGCTGCTATTGACCAAAGGTGAAATATCACATTATGTTTACATCAAGAACTTTGAAACTTTGGTTGGACGACAAGTGACTAAAAAGAAAATTAGAGTAACAGTGTGTAAGAGATGCTTTTGTTTCACAAATAAAGACTTGAGACGTGGAGGATCGGAGTGGTTGTCAGAACACCAGCGGCTTTGTAATGACAACTATGAAGTGAAGATTAGTCTGCCACCACCATCTAAACCATTTGTCCAGTTCAATAAAACAGTTCACCAATACCGGATTCCACTAGTTATCTACGCTGACTTTGAATCCACGTTAGTGCCGCAGGAACTTCCGGATGGTGAAGTAACTAGAAGAACCAAATATCAATTGCATCAACCTAACAGTTTTTGCTTATTGGTGAAATCTACTTTGCCTGAAGAACAATTGCAAGACTATGGCTTAACATCCACTCCGATACTCTACCGTGGGGAAGAAGCTGCTAAGTATTTTGTAGACCAGTTGTATGACATTGCTGAAAAGGCGGAACGCTTATACGGCAATGTTTTACCCATGGAACCTTTGAACGAAAATCAACAAGAAGAATACATTTCAGCAACAAGATGTTATCTATGCAAGAAGAGCTTCAGTGAAGAAAATCAAAAAGTAAGAGATCATGATCACCTCAAAGGGTTATACAGAGGACCTGCTTGTAATTCATGCTATATAAATTACAAACTGCCAAATTTTATCCCTGTCGTGTTACACAATCTTAGCGGCTATGACTCCCACTTCATTATCCCAGAGTTAGGACGAGATGATGGAAAAATCGAAGTATTAGCTGAAACATTGGAGAAGTACATCAGTTTCTCAAAAACAGTAGGTAAAATTAAACTTCGCTTCGTAGACTCTTATAGATTTATGTCATCTAGTTTGAGCAAATTGTCTGAGAACCTAAGAAGAGAAGATCTAAAAGAAACCAGCAAAATTGTACCTGAAGATAAATTGAACTTAGTAATGCGTAAAGGAGTGTTCCCCTATGATTACATAACTTCTGAAGAGAAATTTGAAGAAACCAGTCTGCCATCAATTGAAGCCTTCAATAGCAAGTTAAATGAAAGTGCAATCGCCGTTGAAGACTACAATCATGCTTGTAATGTTTGGAACCAACTAAACATTCAAACCTTAGGGGAATATTCCGACTTTTACATAAAATTGGATGTAACTCTGCTGTGCGATGTGATGGAAGAATTTCGAAACACCTGCTTCTCCGCCTATGGACTGGACCCTCTACACTCGTACACATCTCCAGGATTAGCATGGCAAGCTATGCTTAAGTCAACTAACTGTCGATTGGAGCTTCTCACGGACATCGACATGGTCCTCATGATCGAATCAGGTGTACGAGGTGGTTTGACTCAAGCTGTAACCAGACATGTTAAGGCCAACAACAAGTATATCCCCAACTTCGACGAGCAACAACCATCACTCTACCTTGGATATTTTGATGCGAACAACCTCTATGGTTGGGCGATGTCAAATCCACTTCCCTACGCAGACTTCAAGTGGATTGACCCGGCCACCATTGGTGACATATCACGGATTCCAAAAGGTGGTCAAACAGGCTATATTTTGGATTGTGATTTTGAATATCCGGAACACCTTCACGACCATCATTACGACCTGCCTCTCCTAGCCAAGACTGAAGTTTCACCGACAGGAAGATGGCCCAAGCTGATGATGACCTTGGAGAATAAGAGTCGATATGTGGCACACTACTGGGTAGTTCAACAAGCACTTGAATTGGGTCTACGTATAGTGAAAATTCACAGAGCAATTGAATTCACCCAGTCTTGTTGGTTGAAACCATATATCGATTCCAACACTACAAGAAGAGCTGCAGCGACAACAGCATTTGAAAAGGACTTCTACAAATTAATGAACAACGCCATCTTTGGGAAGACCTTGGAGAACAAGAGAAAACACAAAAATGTAAAATTAGTGAGTGATCCTAGGAAATTGGAAAAATTAGTGCAAAATCCAAATTTTGGAACATCCATGATTATAAACGAAAATCTAGTTGCTGTCAGTATGAATAAAACAACAATAGTCATGGATCGTCCGTTATACATCGGTATGTCGATTTTGGATATAAGTAAAACCCTGATGTATGATTTCCATTATAACAAAATGGTTAAACACTACGGAAGGGACAACATTGGAGTTGCATACATGGATACTGACGCATTTATCTACTGGATAAAGACTTTGGACATGTATGAAGACCTAAGGACTTTTCCATACAAAGAAGATTTCGACTTTTCTGACTATCCAAAGAACCATCCGAATTACAATGAACAGAATAAAAAAGTAATTGGAAAATTTAAAGATGAAGCAAATGGAATGCCTTTGGAGGAAATAGTTGCGCTGATGTCCAAATTATATTCCTTCAAGATGTATAAGGAAAATGACATACCGACAGTGAAGAAAGCTAAAGGAGTCAAAACATCGTACTTGAAGAAACATGTGACATTTGACCATTACAAGACCTGCTTGTTTGAAGATTCTACAATGTCTGCAACGTTTAACACTATCAGAAGCTTTAAACATGAGGTCTACAGTGTCACTGAAGTTAAAAGAGCACTATCAGCTCGGGATGATAAAAGACATATTATGCCCGACAAAATTCACACTCTTCCTTTTGGTCACTACTCTCTAAACCCTATCGACTAGTAACCTATTCTTCGTCCCTCTGCAACTTCGACCTTATTCCTTTCTCCTTCCGTAAAAAAATGGGGAACACGGCAAGTCCAATGCCGTGTTCCCCATTTTTTTACACAAGTTTGGATGACCTTGACCTATATATAAATATTGTGAATATTAAAGACAGCATTCATTGTGACTATACATGTGATACAAGAAACATTCAAACCTGCAATGTGAAGGACTTGAAGCAAGAAATTGTCAACGAACTTCATAAACCTGCAAGAAGAAAGTTTCCACGAAGAAATACAGCGATAAAAGGAATAAATGATTTATATCAAGCGGATTTAATCGAAATGATTCCTTATAGTAAACAAAATAGAGGATTTAAATACATATTGACTATTATTAACTGTTTTTCAAAAATGGCGGATGCTTTACCACTAAAAGATAAAAGTGGTAAAAGTGTTACAAAAGCAATGGAAACAGCTATACAAAGAGACAAACATACTATAAAACATTTACAAACTGATGGTGGAAAAGAATATTTTAATAAGGAATTTGCAAATTTAATGAAAAAACACAACATTAACCATTACTCAACCAATTCAGAGGTAAAAGCATCAATAATTGAAAATTTAACAGAACTTTAAAAGGTGCGATGTATAAGATGTTTTCCAACAGAGGATCGCACGTATGGATTGATATGTTACCAAAACTTATAAACGATTACAATAACAAGTTTCATAGAACTATCGGTATGAAACCAAGCCAGGTTACTAATAAAAATGAAAAACTTGTATTACAACGTATAAAACTGAATACTAAACCAAAAGTTGAAAAACTAAAGCCTAAAAGGTTTCATGTTGGTGATAAAGTGCGAATAAGCAAATACAAAGGTGTATTCAGTAAAAGATATCTTCCTAACTGGACAAATGAGGTATTTACCGTATTTAAGGTACAATCTACAGTACCAGAAACTTACATTTTAAAAGATAATAAAGGACAATTGCTTGAAGGAGGGTTTTATGGACATGAAATGTTAAAATCAACAGTAGGTGATGTATATCTAGTTGAAAAGGTGTTGCAACGGAAAAAAGATAAGGTTAAAGTACGATGGTTAGGATTTGATAAGACGGAAGATTCTTGGATACCTAAAAAGGATCTAATATAACGATAGAGAATCATTTTGGGTTGAACCATTACAAAGGATGGAGATAATACCGCAAAAAGACAATTTTACTATTAATAATATAGATGAACTCACAGTGGATGGTTCTCAATTCAATACCGGGAAACACGGTGTTTTGTTGCCAAACACGGTGCGTTGTCTGGTTACCGGTCCTTCAAATTGTGGAAAAACAAATGTAGTATTTAATTTGATTACAAACCCTAAAGGATTATGTTTTAATAATTTATACTTATTTTCAAAGTCACTACAACAACCAAAATATCAGTTATTGGAACAAATACTAAATAATGTGCCTGAAGTTAAATTTTTTTAAATTTAACGCAAGCGAGAGTGTCATGCAACCGCAAGAGGCTAAACCATTCTCGGTATTCATATTTGATGATGTTTCTTGTGAAAATCAAAATACAATAAGGAATTACTTCGCCATGGGTCGACATAACAACATAGATAGCATTTATATCGGTCAAACTTACAGCAAAATACCGAAACAGCTCATTAGAGACAATGCAAACATGTTAATTGTATTCAAACAGGATGAAACCAACCTAAAACACATATATTATGACCATGTAAGTGCGGATATGCCATTTGAACGATTTAAAGAGTTGTGTGGAAAGGCTTGGGCTGAAAAGTATGGGTTTTTAACAATTATTAAGGAACAACCGCTAAACAATGGTCGATACAGGATAGGATTTGATAAATTTATACTAATACACTAATCATGGTGTAAAACATTCATTGTTGTACAACACGTCTTGCTACAAACATGGTTAACCAAGAAAAGTTAATAAAGGAAATAAAATCACTTAGTGATTCTATTCGGGATAAAAACAGAACATTAAAATTAGGTATTAGCGAAAGGGAGAAATTCCTTGAATCTACTTTTAAACCTATTACTGAACCCTTGAAATAATTAAACAAAAAATTTGCTAAACCCGTTTTGGAAGGAGATGCAATTGCAACTATTACAAAGTTTGAAAGAGAAAATATAAAATCAGAAGATTTTAGTGATGAAGACCCGGAATCCTCTACATATAGTGGTTTTACCGGCGGAGAACCCGAAAGAGAGCTAGAATCACCAGACTATAGTGGTATAAGAGAATTATATGAAGTAAAAGCTAAAAGAGGACATGAAGATGTATCAACTGCTAGTGAAGAGGAAAAAGAAGAAGAAGCAAGGGAAGGTCCGTCAAACATAAGCTTGTTGGGTGAAAATATTCATAACAAAGGACCTTTAGGAAGGAAATACATGATAAAAATGTTAGCTGGAATAAATCCTAATAAAAACTACCATAGTTATGGAGTAAGATTAACAGAAGAAGGTTTAATGGTTGGTAATAGCCCGGTAAACATTGATGAACATGATAATATTATTGTTGGTAATCAAAGATATAAGGGCACAAGAGGATTATTATTTGAAAAAAAGCCTTTAGAATTGTTAGTTAAAGAAGAAGACATGGAAGCATATAAACAGATTTTGGAACACACCAATGCATACAGGAAAATATTTAGCTGACCAACCAGTTTTTAGATCTAGGTCTTTAAAATATAGAGAATTTGTATCCAAGTTAATACCAACAACGAGAAGACTACCAATGCCGATAATGCCAAGAAAATCTGTAAAACGAAGGTTTGTGTCATCCACTTTGGATATAAGTGCTCCAGAACCAAGAAAAAGAAACAAATCTGTTACAGGTACAGATTTAATGAAGAAACTATATAACACAAATGTGATTTATTACAATAATATCAATAAATTGGTGGATAGAATGAAACTAATACATGAAGCTAAAGAAGCGGGTCATACTGGATTGGAAAACGAATGGGTGGCTTTAGTGGATGAACTCCGAAACCGTGGGGTAATCTTATAAAAAATGCGTTGCTCCCTAAAATACTATTCAGTTGCACCATGAGTGTCGACAAGTTCGGACGTTATTCCTCGGATGGATTATATTACGCAAATAATTTAAAAAGAGGTGCTGGTTTACCACAAACACCTGATGGAGATTATGATATGAGTAATAAAAGGTTAAAAAACATAAAAGATCCTATGGATGAAAATGATGCAATAAATTTAAAAATATTAAAGGAAAAGATATCACCAACATTAAGACTGCACAATAACACATATGACGCAGAAAATCATACAATTATCAACGTTGGTAAACCAAATCAAAACGGTGATGCAATAAACAAAGGTTATTTGTCATCTGAATTAAAGAATACGTTAAAATTCAATGGGAAAACGTATAGTGCTAACAATAAACGTATATCCAACGTAGATGATCCTAAAGATGCAAAAGACAGCGTAAATAGACGCTATTTACATTCCTTGATACCTGAAAAGACAAAAGATGGATTTTCTTTTTATAAATTTGTTATTAACGATATAGGTTATCCAAAAAATGAAAATGATGCTGTAAATTTGAAATATATCAAAGACCATTGTATTACACGCGATGTTGGAGTTATAGATTGTTTTGGTAATTGTTTAGCAAATGTTAAAGATGGTTCGGTGCCATCAGATGGTGCAACAGTGGGTCAAATGATCGAAACCTTAAAACAAGAAACAACCTCTTTTGTAAAACAAGATCAAGTAGTATCGAAGCAAGGGGATGAATTTGTTCAAGGTAATGAAAAATTTAATTTATTAACATACAAAAATAATGGTTGGGATTGCATGGGTAAAAGTTATTAAATATGAGATTGGGTTATAATGCTCGAGATGCAGCTGCTTTATCACAAACCGTACATCTAGATCCAGATCATTCTTTTAGATTTTTTACATGTAATAATAAAGTAATAAAAAACTTGCATCATGGAAGAGATCCAAATGATGCTGCAACTGTAGGACAAACATTACAATATGACAGTGCAAATAAAGAGTTTATTCATAATAAACAAAGATTTAAATTAATGGATGTAAATGATTATCAAAATATACTAATTGCAGATCCAAATTCATTTAGCGGATTTAGAAAATTGTCTGGTGAAGAATTTATTCATAAAAATCATGTATTTAGAAATGAAGCAGACAGAGCATTAATTAGTGCAGATTTAAAATATTTTAAATGTCCCGGGAATGATGAAAATGTAACTGATGAAGACTAAGAATTTGTATAAAACTGATATAGGTTAGAAATCGGGGACTAATATTATAAAAATGGGTTACACTCTAGAATGTTATTCAGTTGCACCATGAGTGTTGACAAGTTCGGACGGTATTCATCGGATGGATTATATTACTCTAATATTTTAAAAAGAGGTGTTGGATTACCACAAACACCTGATGGAGATTATGATATTAGTAATAAACGGTTAAAAAACATCAATGATCCCACAGATGAAAACGATGCAATAAATTTAAAAGTATTAAAAAAAGAGATATCACCAACGCTGAAACTAGACAAAAACACATATAACGCGGGTAATCATAGAATTTCCAACGTTGGTAAGCCAAATCAAAACGCTGATGCAATAAACAGAGGTTATTTATCGGAATTGAAGAATACGTTAAAATTCAATGGAAAAACGTATAATGCTGAAAATCGACGTATATCCAACGTAGCAGACCCTGTAGATGAACAGGTAGCATAAATAGACGCTATTTACATTCAATACCTGAAGAGACAAAAAATGGGTTTTCTTTTTATAAATTTGTTATTAACGATATAGGTTATCCAAAAAATGAAAATGATGCTGTAAATTTAAAATACATCAAAGATCATTGTATTACACGTGATGTAGGAGTTATTGACTGTCTTGGTAATTGTTTAGCGAATGTAAAAAATGGTTTTGCACCATCAGATGGTGCAACGGTGGGTCAAATGAAGGAAACTTTAAAACAAGAAACCTCCGGTTTTGTGAAACAAAACCAAGTAGTAACACGTCAAGGAGATGTATTTGTACAAGGAAATAAAAAGTTTACTTTACTTGAAGAAAACAATTATGTTTGGGATGGTAAAGGAAAGTTATTGACAAATTTAGGTATTGGTGAAAAGCCTGGTGATGCTGTTACTTATGAACAGATAATACAATTAGAGCCAACTGGAAAAAAATGGTGGAATTGTGATAACAAACGATTAACAAATGTTGCAGACCCTGATTATGCCGATAACGCTGTAACTGTTAATTTTCTTGTTAAAGTAATAGGTAATTTATTATTTGATATGCATAATTATATTGCAGCAGGACAACATAAACCTATTGACGAAAAATGAGAAATACATGGATTAAACAAGAAATTCTTTATAAATATTTTTTTAATCATAACACACAAAAGTTTAGATCATCAGATTGGGGTACTTTTGATATTTAATTAAATAACACCATAAATTACATCATTTATGTGCAACCTATCATAGAGGTAACATATAGGTTACGCTTTTCGAATATAAAAGACAATCATGACGTTTCATTACACCAGTCCATATCGAGACACTATACGGAAAGGAGGCGGTATCACGTCCACAGGGGTTTCTCTGTTAAGTAAAGCTTTAAATCGTATTCCAGTAGGATCTATCGTAAATAGAGCAATAGACGCTTTACCATACGGATTTCACATACCAGGAGGTTATCAGTATTGCGGACCAGGAACTAAATTGCAAAAACGACTGGAAAGAGGTGATCCAGGCATAAATAAGTTAGATCAGGCTTGTAAAGAACACGATATCGCATATTCCACATTTACCGATTCAAAAAATAGGTCAATCGCTGATAAAAAGCTAGCAAATATAGCTTGGCAACGAGTAAAGTCTAGTGACGCTAGTATTGCGGAAAAAGCAGCAGCTTTAGCGGTAACAGCAGGTATGAAGGCTAAAACAGCGGTAGGAGGTGGAAAAAGGAGGGGTAGGAATAAAAAAGGATCAACCATGAAGAAACATGGTGGTAATATTAGACTAAAAAGACGTTCTACGAAGAAAAATAATAAAAAAACCGACAATATGGTCAATGGTAAAAAAACGGGGCAGGTCTATACCTAAGACCGTATCGTGCATATTAAATAAAAGAAATCAATTAGTTATACCACATAAAGCGTTGACTAATGTTGAATTATTCAGATATATTTCCTGTTTAAAAATACCATTTTTTCGCGGAGTATTCATGAAGGACAGTTTACCAAAGAAAATATGGAAAAATGAGACTGGAATCGTAAATTTGGATAATACTGAAGGGCCCGGCACCCATTGGGTGTGTTATAAGAAACTGAATAGCAATGTATATTATTTTGATAGTTTCGGTAACCTGCCACCACCAAAAGAACTTCAAGATTACTTTAAATCTGCTAAAAACATATATTACAACTATAAAAGAGAACAACCTGATAACACATTAATATGCGGCCATTTATGTTTGGAATTCCTAGCTAAAAGTATCAGTCACTATTGAGATGTCTTCCTATACGGTATCATTAACAGGAAAATCGTCCACTTTACGAAGTATCCTTTTTCCAGCGTTACGCTTGCAAAAAGGAAGATTTTGGGAGGCAGCACTGTTGGATTTTACAACTTACAACTCTATTCCCAATGTTACAGAAGGTAAAAATAACTTATTGCATTTGTGACGGCTCGTGCCGCCAGCACTCCATATAGTAGCGATTTTCGAGGCACTGGCCACAGGCCCGAATCCGACAGCCTGTTTCCAGAACCTTCTCGAATCGGCCCGCGGAGCGAAAGATATTCCTACGCACGGTTGGTCTCGCCCCATTTCGCCATCTTCGTTTTCCGGTACCACATCGCTGCAACGCCATGGCCAGATAAGTTTTAGTTTAGTTGGGGGTTTACGTAGGCTAGGGATGAGCGGGGGAATGATAATTAATTGATCTCAAGTACAATTATTATGTAGCCAGTCAATTAAGGCTGCAACTAGTTCTGTAGAGGGTAGTCTGGAGCCATAACCTTAAGGCTCATGTCGTTTCACGACATGGGCCATCAGCCATAGGATGGGTTTTAGATTTCTAGATACAGTTCATTATTAGATATTCACCTTCCAATTAATTTAGTATACGTAGATTATAATTATCTCATCAAAATGGCTGATTCTGGTCTGTGCTTGGCAGCGATCCGTCTCTGGGTAGAACCCACAGTAGGCCTATGTCCTTCAGATACGTTTCCTAGGTTCAGTCAATAAGCCACGAATTTCCCAGGTATCTCATTTCACGCCTTAAACCTCAGTCCTCAACCATTTCCATAGTCACCTTTGGTTAATCACCTACAACCTAGAAATGAGCAGTCAGCCCCGTTCATGTTCTCGCTCGACCCCAGGAGTCCATCAATTCCGTTTGCCAATAGCTACTCACTAAGTTCAATACCACCATAAGTCCACAATCAGCTTTCCGAATACCCATTATCCATAGGTAACCACCACCATATTACCGTTTCATATGGTAGCAGAGCTTCTGAGCTAAGCACAGGCTAGGACTACAGCTTCATGAGGTAGGCCTAGGCTAGCCTAACCTCACTTTTCCTTTTTTAGGCTAGGGCAGTAGTTTTTGCTTCGATTCTTTTCAAATTTTTTTCCAAGAAAGGCTAAGGTTCTGGACTACCCTGTTGCAGTAGTTTTTTTTTTGAAATTTTGGAAATTAGCTTAAATTTTGGCCTTTATTTTTATTTTCCGAGCGCTCTTATAGCCTCGGTTAGCTTTAACCTTTCCAAGTTTTTCTTGCTGAGTTATCATCCCCTGCTCTTTCCCTTAAGTTCAGTTAGGCAATAGGGACCCAGGGTTTGCCAGCCAGTGTAGGATTTTGCCTTTGTTTTGTGCCTTTGTTACAGAATAGGCCTAGCCCCTGCGGTTCGAGATTTCCAGCCTGCCAGCTTTCTCTGCTTGAAGAAAGTGCCTTTTTTCAGTGTTAATTGTGCAGTGTTGAAGTGAATTTTTTTTTTAAAGTGAAGTAAAGGAAAATTAAATATTTTTTGCCAATTAATGTTTTTAAGTTTTAATTTAGATTTTCTTTTGCATTTTGTTGGGATCAGTGACAGGTAAGGGGCAGATCGCTGTGCCGGGCACAGAACGCTGCTGGCTGAATCCCAAGTAAATTAAATTAAATTGATTTTCAATTTTCTTTATTTTAAAGTTACAAAGTCTTTGGTATGAGCGTTAGAGTCAGTGTAGTTTGTAAGAAGTGTTTCTTGTGTATTTAAGCTATATTATATTTAAGTATGCTTGCTAAATATTTATTTTAATTACCTTTTCCTAT
>CM061537.1:105092535-105120073 GCA_030545055.2 Neoaliturus tenellus
ATAAGCAAAACTTTTTGGCCGAGTCACGAACGATATTTTTCATCACAGTACCCTGTGCAATAAAATATAAACAAATTAAGAAATTGTTTTTTTTCGCCCCTTAACAAATAAAATATACCTTAAACAACTTAGCGGTACTCACTGCTTGTGTCTCCAACACTTCACACCAGCTACCGGTTACAACAATTGGCTTCCAGTGAAAAAAATTCTCGGATATAGGGCGCAAAAGCATGGTTTTCGTTGTTAAAAGTGAAGGACGAACACAGGTGAAATTGATGTGGTGTGGGGAAAAATCTATTTATTTAATAATGACTCGTAAATTGTACTAAGCAATATATATAGTTCGCCAAAACGATAAGAGTTGTTAATTGAGTTCATGATGAGATAAGAGTTGTAGGTTGAATACTTAACAACTTACAAAAATTAACGTACAGTATATGTAAACTTCCCTTTAAAAATACTATACACTCTAGAGGTAGGAGGGGCGTTTTCTTGCCATTGAATGAATCTGCTTTTAACGATACATAAAATAATCCCCGTCGCAGCAGACCTGCGTACTCAGCGAATTTCAAAAGGATCTTGAGATTTTGCATTTTCCCCATAAACACCATAGCAATGAGTATGTAGGTTTGCTGCCATGGGATGTTGTTAGAAAATGTTAGTTTTGTTAGAAAATGTAATAGTTAGGTAAGGTAAAAATGAAATTGTATCAATATTCGACATTTTTAAATTTTCCCCATAAACCCCATGGGGGTGAGTATGAAGGATTGCTGCCATATAGGGGTTGTAAGCAAATATCAGTTAAACCCTACCTAGTGAATGTACATGCAAAAATTTTATCAAGTTATTCCAATAAATGAGTGAGATACAGGGGTTTGTTAATTCCCCATAAAAGTAACATGGAAAACCTATTTTTGGATTTTCTCCGTAACCTGTTAAGCCATGTTGAAAATTCAAAATACTAAATTGTTTGTTTTTTAAGCTCTGTTAAATGTTTTGTTAAAATTGTTGAATTTTAAAAACTAAGGTCCAAAAATGCCAAAAACCAATTTTTTACCCCTTTGAAAACCTATAAAAATCCGTTCCCATAACCCTATCATGCTGGTTTGCAAACTCATGAAAATAGACCTGGTCTTACACCTTCATACCAAATTTCATCAAAATCGGAGGTCCCCTACAAAAGTTATCAGTACCACGGACACATAGATAGATATATATACACATAAATGAAAATGAACGAGCGGTATTTTTGGCCTCTGGGGACCTCAAAATGAAAAGGTAACATGGTCGTGGGCTTATATCTTACCATGGCTACTACCGTAATAGCGTATTCCCTATAGGAAAATTCGCTAAAAGGTGTATAGGAATACACTATGTATAAAATAAACGTGTATTCTCATTATCGTAGTATTTGTTTTAAGTTAAGGATAAAGGCTAATCCCCAAACAGACACGCGGCTAAGCCATCGTAATACGCGTACATTACGGGGGCGGGAGAGAGTGTAGTCGAGGTCTGGCGGATTGTACTGAGCAGTGGGGGGAGGGGGCGTTCTTGACAACAACAAGTTAAAATTACATTGACGCGGCGATGATATTTGATATCAAAACATTGATTTAATCTAAGCCTCAATCAACCATTAAAAGTATTCACTATTTTTAAGCACACTTACGTTTCATTCTTTCTTTAATGTTTTTCTATACAATATGCAATCCTCGAACACCTAACAAACATAAATGAATAATGTATATAAAACCATTAGTTGTACTAAATTTGGCTATTTGACATTTTTCAAACAGTTTTTTCTAACAAATGTATTATTAATTCAGCCTCTTCCTTTCAAATTACAAAAATTGTATTCATTATTTCATGGCACATTATTACAGTAAAAACTAATGCAGTTAAACGTATTAATACAAGATAACTGACGTAACTAAGCAATTCCATTCCAATGGCATTGCATTTGACAGTAGACGCTGCGCCGCCGGCAACTTGCCCGGTGATTTCTATCGTGCAAGGCGTTCGAACGCAATATAGCTACAGCGATGTGTTGCGGGTGTTGCCTACGCGGCCTCGCTGCAGGCGCTATCGTCTCGCTGTTGAACCTAGCAGGACTGGGAGAAGTACTGGAGTTTGATAACTAAAACGTTTTATAAATTGTGTTACGTATTTCATTGATTCTATACGTTGGTGTGCTTGAACTACACGGACATGGTTTAAGCTAGTTGCTCATTATATTTTTAGTAGTAGGTGACGCGAGGAGTGGGGTAAATGGTGGCCATCAGTCACAAGCTCGGCGCCGCCACCCGGGGCGTGTCGGACATGACGTGGATCAAGCTGACGGGTGCAACAGGACGGAAGTCGGGGTGGAATACATAAACGGGATTACATGAAAACGGCGCGAATGATATCTATATAATGAGATTAAGAAAAGTAACGACATTAAATCACATTTACTAGGTTAAATATGGGATTTAGACATTCTTTGCATATTATTTCAAACTTACGAGAAAACCGTTGAATGTTAGTAGAAAAATAAAACAAAAATGAAACCTTATGTGTTGTGTGTATAAATTACTATCATTTATTTTGGATAGTACCCTTACAGGATAAACTGAGAATTTGAAAGAAATGGTTTATGCACATAATCATTTTTGAGAAAATCCACTGGTGGTTTAAGAATTACATACAATATCATTAAAAATTGTAATTGTTGTTTTCAGAAGCGAAAGCGGTTACGAGTGGGAACATGGAGCCCGGGTACGCAACTGTACCCAGCTGCACTGGACCCTAGACGCGGCGGTGCCGAGGGTGAGGCGACAGGAGCTGATACCTCGCGCCAAGCTCAGACCCGCGGCCCAGCACAACATGTGAGTACCGAGCTGTGCTAGGTGAAGGTAACTGTACCCAGCTGCACTGGACCCTAGACGCGGCGGTGCCGAGGGTGAGGCGACAGGAGCTGATACCTCGCGCCAAGCTCAGACCCGCGGCCCAGCACAACATGTGAGTACCGAGCTGTGTTAGATGAAGGTAACTGTACCCAGCTGCACTGGACAATAGACGCGGCGGTGCCGAGGGTGAGGCGACAGGAGCTGATACCTCGCGCCAAGCTCAGACCCGCGGCCCAGCACAACATGTGAGTACCGAGCTGTGTTAGATGAAGGTAACTGTACCCAGCTGCACTGGACCCTAGACGCGGCGGTGCCGAGGGTGAGGCGACAGGAGCTGATACCTCGCGCCAAGCTCAGACCCGCGGCCCAGCACAACATGTGAGTACCGAGCTGTGCTAGGTGAAGGTAACTGTACCCAGCTGCACTGGACCCTAGACGCGGCGGTGCCGAGGGTGAGGCGACAGGAGCTGATACCTCGCGCCAAGCTCAGACCCGCGGCCCAGCACAACATGTGAGTACCGAGCTGTGTTAGGTGAAGGTAACTGTACCCAGCTGCACTGGACCCTAGACGCGGCGGTGCCGAGGGTGAGGCGACAGGAGCTGATACCTCGCGCCAAGCTCAGACCCGCGGCCCAGCACAACATGTGAGTACCGAGCTGTGCTAGGTGAAGGTAACTGTACCCAGCTGCACTGGACCCTAGACGCGGCGGTGCCGAGGGTGAGGCGACAGGAGCTGATACCTCGCGCCAAGCTCAGACCCGCGGCCCAGCACAACATGTGAGTACCGAGCTGTGTTAGGTGAAGGTAACTGTACCCAGCTGCACTGGACCCTAGACGCGGCGGTGCCGAGGGTGAGGCGACAGGAGCTGATACCTCGCGCCAAGCTCAGACCCGCGGCCCAGCACAACATGTGAGTACCGAGCTGTGCTAGGTGAAGGTAACTGTACCCAGCTGCACTGGACCCTAGACGCGGCGGTGCCGAGGGTGAGGCGACAGGAGCTGATACCTCGCGCCAAGCTCAGACCCGCGGCCCAGCACAACATGTGAGTACCGAGCTGTGTTAGGTGAAGGTAACTGTACCCAGCTGCACTGGACCCTAGACGCGGCGGTGCCGAGGGTGAGGCGACAGGAGCTGATACCTCGCGCCAAGCTCAGACCCGCGGCCCAGCACAACATGTGAGTACCGAGCTGTGTTAGGTGAAGGTAACTGTACCCAGCTGCACTGGACCCTAGACGCGGCGGTGCCGAGGGTGAGGCGACAGGAGCTGATACCTCGCGCCAAGCTCAGACCCGCGGCCCAGCACAACATGTGAGTACCGAGCTGTGTTAGGTGAAGGTAACTGTACCCAGCTGCACTGGACCCTAGACGCGGCGGTGCCGAGGGTGAGGCGACAGGAGCTGATACCTCGCGCCAAGCTCAGACCCGCGGCCCAGCACAACATGTGAGTACCGAGCTGTGCTAGGTGAAGGTAACTGTACCCAGCTGCACTGGACCCTAGACGCGGCGGTGCCGAGGGTGAGGCGACAGGAGCTGATACCTCGCGCCAAGCTCAGACCCGCGGCCCAGCACAACATGTGAGTACTGAGGATAAAGAGCTTAAAAAGTGCCGGACCTCTGACGTTAGATCCAATCTTCAACATTGAAAAATATTCCCTGATAACTTCAAAATAGCGATACCAATATTTAAGAAAGGTGATCCATCAGATATGAGTAATCACTGTCCTATTGCTCTTCTACCTATCTTAGGTGAAATAATTGAAACACTTTTTTTACTAGACTTACCTCCTTTTTGGACGATAGCAAAATTCTTTCAAAAGCTCAATTTGGATTCAGAGAAGGTTTTAGTACACTACATGCTATGAATAAAAATTAGTTTAATCATTGTAACTGGACTTTAAAAACACCATAAGGCAACAAGTATATTTTTGGATCATGCTTACTATTAAAAAAAACTTGATCGATATGTTATTCGGGGATCTCCTTTCAAATGGGTTAAATCCTACCTTGAAGGAAGAACTCAACAAGTATTAATAGATAATAAATTATCTAATACAGAAAATATAGCACATGGTGTGGCCCAATCTCAATCCTTCGACCGGTGTTATTCTTACTTTATGTAAACAATTTAGAAGAAATAGTTAATGTTGAGCAAATCACTCAATATGCCGATGATACAACTCTAAGTTTTACAGTTGATACAGCTGAAAATATTGAGAGGGTATTGTACACACAGGCTAATTGTTGTGTTCAGTTTTTTTACAGTTTAAACTTAAAAGTAAATAATTCCAAATAAACCTGCATAAATTTTAATTTAGGTAATATCATGGATAAAAGTAAGAACCCAGTAATAATGATTAATGAACATATTTTAGAACAAGTTCGTAAAAACTCGTACCTGAGATTAAATTTAGAGCAAAATTTATCGTGGGAACACCACATTGACTATGTATGGAAAAATATTTCTTCAGGAACCACATTTCACAAGCCCAAAATTTTAAAAACTGCTTATAATGATCTAATTCAGAGATATCTTGGGTTAGGCCTACCTCTATGGGGAGGAGCTTGTGCTGGATGTTTTCAAGAGTATACTTACTTCAAAAGAAATGTGTACAAATCTTAGCAAAGATAGGTAAAAGAGAATCATGCCAACCAGCTTTTCGGGAAATGGACATTTTAACACTAGCTGGTTTATACATTTGTCAAACCATTAACTTTTTTCTGACAAAAATCAGTTCAAAACAAGGTACGAATTTACATGACTATGACACCAGAAACAAAAACTAATTTCTAACTGATTTCAGCCGACTTAAAATTTACCATATTACCATGTTATGCAGGGGCTAAACTTTTTAAACCATCTACCTAATAATATAAGAAAGATTAATGGTACTAAATTATTTAGGAAACGACTAGGAAATTATTTGAAGTGCTTTTTAAAGTGTAGAAAATATTATAAATAATAATCATGCACACAAGTAAAAGTTTATTTGTCAATTTTCATCAACTAGCGTTTTGCAACAATTGAACCAATTTAAACTGGTGGCTCTGTCTGTTTAAGACAAAATATAGCCAACGCAATATTCACATTATTGTACATGACTTAAATAAATAAATTTAAAATGTTAAACAATTTGCGGTTTCAACAACAATATAGGAAATACCAGAACAAGAGCAGGGAAAAAGGTTGAAAAGACCCGACTTAAATTAACAGTGACAAATGGAGGTAAGTGATATGAAAGAGTAAGCATCTTCCACAGAAAATAAGAGATGAAAATAATTCATGTAGGTCTAAACCGATAGCTCGATGAGCTTCCGCAATGCGGGCTCATTAGGCCGCTATGTCCAAAACACCCCCCCCCCCCCCCCGAACTGTCATCAGCTTCCCCCATGCCCTCGAGTGGGCCAACACGGCCTATTGGCGGCCATATTTGGGGGTTAAACCTACCCATCGATTAACCAAAGCATAACACATTGCTCGATTGAGCGTACTTTACTGAGAAAAGCTTGTACATCTAAATACATTATTTATAACATCGTACTTTAACCTACGGCACATTTGAAAGCAGAATTCTTTAGAGCGATGACCCCCAAAACACACCAAATTAATTGTTAAACCAAAATTTTTCGAATTGCGATAGCGTAAATCTATATTCACCCAAGTAGGTACTATAAACTGAAGATTAATACTAATGAAAGTACAAAGTATACTCTTAAATTTAACTTATTTGTATTCATCTACAGCTTATGTTAAAATGCTTAATTTAACACGTGGTTAATGTTTAAATTGTTTTTATTTAACACAGTTAACATAGCAATTTTAACGTGTGAGAAAATGTTCCATGTCGGAATATTTGTCAATGTTGTGAAAGATCTTCAAGCATGAAAACATGTTACAGTAACACCGTATATAGAGCACTTTCTTGTTGCTCACCTAGTCCCTTATCGCTTAACCAATATTTATACTGTCACTTAATCTCTCCTCTGTTTACCTACTTCCTTGAGCAAGGTGCCTCAATTCCGCTGACACATTTGTGTCTAAGCGGTTTTTGAGACAGCGAACAAACTAGTTGGCGAGTAATATTTTATGGGAGAAGTAATAAAAAATATTAACGAGGTGTTGACATAAAATTCTAGTAAAATGAAAATTAATTGAAAACACTATATTGGACTTTTGAAATTTTTTCCAAGCAGCAATGAGTAAAATATTAATTTCCTAGAACCCATATAGGCAATCTTTTCTAAAAACTATAACATTAAAATGTGGCAAAACTTATTCCTATTGTGGGAAAAACAAACAATACTAGGCCTTAAATCCCATTGTTGATACGGTTTTCATTATGCTGGGAAATCTACAAAAAATAAAAACAATAGACAATTATCATATACTTAATTCAATACAATGCAATTGCTAACAATGTAAGAATTAATCTCAAAGAAATGTTACTTACAATTAATCTTATTCTTCTAATCATACCTGTGAACAAAAACACCAATTAGTTGTACTGTCAGTTACGTAATTCTTACATAATAGTGCAGAAATCTTTTTTACCACGGAAGCACGATAATGAGTTTGTATGTTTACGTAACGATTTCAGGCGGAAGTTAAAGATGACGACATCTAAAATTTAACCCATATATGCCCACTGCCCTCTTTTGGGACAGCTAGAATCAAGACTGCTGTAAATTTTATATAGCATCATTAGGAATGAATTTAATTGGCATTTTGGATTGAAAATATGGTTATCTTTCAGATTTAAAAGCCGTAGTGGCACACACACAGTAAACAGTAGTAAAAAGTAGCAAAATCAGTGTTGACCAAGGTGCAACTCTCAAAGAATCAACCGATCCCGTCAACTTCCACGCAGGCCTGCCACCGTTTATTTTACGTGGGCCCTCCCACCATCGTTGCCACAGATCGGCTAACCCTTTAAGAGTTGCACCACCAGGTCAGGTTTGGTCGTGTGCGGATTCGAACCCGCGCCGACGTAGACATCCTGGCCAGGGATCCCAGGATTTCAGGCGGAAGTTAAAGATGACGACATCTAAAATCTAAAAGGAGAAATACAATCATGAACTCTCACAGTAGATGAACAAAATCTAGTAAAGTAAGAAATATTTATTGACAACAGTGTAACAATTAAGACACTCTGCGTCATGCACTCCGCTAATAGCTCCATCATCCTCGGTTGTAACAATTGCGGGACAATATTTAACGACCGCGAGACTTTACGGCCGGCAACGCCGTAAACGACTGCTACTGCCGGTGAATCGGTGGCGGTAATTACGCATCGGGAGGTCGTTAACGATGCCTGCCTGCCCACGTCCGTATCGTCAACGATAATCTGTTATTAACGTGCGGAAGTAAATCTAAAACACAAGTGCAAAGTGGCGACCTAGAACGTGTTATGGGGTTTTAATAGCTCATATATAAACCGGATGTAATAATTGTATTTTTGTTAAGGAGAGAAAACTTTATCAGTTTAACACCAGGGTCTTTTTTAGATGTTCGTTCGAAAACAATAATGGATAAATTACACTGCGATTGCCCAAGTAAGAGACTAAGAAAGAAGCAACGATTTCAAGGTGTGGGTAATGCTGTTTATAGTAAGGTTAATGGAAATAGTCCAATGTGAGTTGTCGCATTGTTGCCACATCTACCCAGAAACATATGTTTATGCGATGTTACACGTTGTAAATTTAACCCTAACGACAACAGTGCAGGGCGAGAGAGGGTGAGGGGGGCACAGCTGTTAAAATTTCCATCGGACTATTTGCATGGATCTTACAATTAAATAATGATAATTAATAACTTAAAGTACTCTACTAGGATTTTTGCTGAAGAAAAAATACCAGTAATCCAGTAAAATTAAAGTTTATATTTTACACTTAAATCCTCTAAGTTAACGTTGATATCACACATAAATCCGACTAAGGAAGATCCCCACCCAAGGTTCTGCCAATGTTATGTACCTTCGGCAAACTAAAAGCCCCGAGCAGACAGGGTTAACCTATGAAACTTGGAAATGTCAAATACGTCAACCTCGGAGGGGTTTCAACTAGCAACACTTCAGGTTAACATCAACTTCATGACGAGTTATTGATTGAATACGAATTTTTTTAAAGATAAACCATCTTTAACAACACTACCGTAAACAAACCTATCTTGTTAAATAAGTAGCATAATAAACTGTTATCATTCTGCACGAAATCCACCTTTTTTTGTTCACTATATAGTACGCAAAACTAAACTTTTTTGTTATTCAACCTTACAAATCGTAAAACGTAAAACCGTCAGCTGTTTGCAAACTTACATACATGATAGAACCGTTTCTCACCATACGTTATAAACAGAAAACTATATTTTCCGGAATGTTTGCCCAACCCATCGGGAATCGACTAGTTTCGATCACAGCTGACTGTCCCGAAAAGTATTGTTTGTAAATAACATAAACGTAAACACTGTATTAACTGTAGGCCTATGTATAAAATAAACATAAACTGTAAACACTTTTAATTAACACTGATTAGCTTAATATTGCGAAAATTGAAACTGAAGTTCAATAAATATTATGATATAATTATAACATAATCTTGTGTTACATATGTGCCTCTGATCGTCTCAAATTTTTCCTCACTGCCATTAAAATATTTGAATAGAATGGTTAAATAGTGGATTGAACTATTTCATTTAGTTGCTAACAATAACGGGTAAATTAATGATAACAGTATTATCCGATGATGAGCGGTTTTAACGATATTAGTCCCATCCAGTCTAGGTTGATGGAGAAGGATTAGGCGTCAGGTGTTCCGAGGCACGGTATAGCACAGTATATTGAACGTTAAGCTGCTCTATACTACATTATAGCACGTCGTTAGAGTATAGGCACTCAATGGTGCATGGGTTTACAACACATGAACAGGGGTGGCTTTGAAAACGAGCCAAGTGTGGATAGGTTCAACACTTTGTACCGGATTAAAATAATTAGGTTAAACACAGAGATATATCTACGTGTAACTAAAAGTTAGCACAGTAGCTAATGACTTAATTTTAAGTAAATTATGAATTATTCTTTTATTGCATTATATCATAGGTGTTATTTTGGAAATTTTTTTAATCATAAAAGAAAGTCGATCCCTCATAGCCAGATAAAAAAAGTAGTTTTAAACTATTCTAAGGTACGCTTCCACTTCAATATTTGTTTCCATATTTATTGCCAACGTATTTTAATATTAAATCACGAATATTTAAAATTGCTATATTAATGTTAAGTTTTGGATTAATTATTTATTTACTGCGATTTGCCGAATACAAGATATTGCAATAAAAAACTTAATGCTTCCAAAATTAAAACAGAATCTAACAAGAAGGATTGCGCCTAAATAAACATAGCCTCTTTTTCCTAAAGGGAAGTCAAATCGAAATTATGATTATGAGGTTATAAATACAAAATAGCCTACACAAAACCTTAAAGTTTGCGTCGTCATGAGGGGGGAGAGGGGTCAAAATAGGGGTTTAGGGCAGATTGCATATGCTGGAATATGTTCAGAGGCCTATTACCCTTCCCTCCCAGAGAAAGTGGGAAATAAAAGCTCGATTCGGGAAATTGGCCCGAGAAGGGAGGTCTATAAAAGGAGGCTGCACGTCCACTTATCACAAGGTTTACGATAGCGGCAAAGCGTGATGATGTACTGTATACTCAAATCCTGCAATGAGGTAAATAAAAAAGAATGAATTCATAAGAATGGGACAAAAACTCTTCTCTTTCAAATTCCTTAAAATTACTGTGATATTAATATTATGGATTACTACCCTAACTTTCTGTCAACGATGCAAAGTGATTTAACGACTCTACAACGAATCAAGATTAAATTAAATGCTAATGTATTTGGTAAAATGTCTGATGAATGCGTAAGCACACTTTCATTGCAACACTTACACTAGATCGAAAATCAGTTTGAAACTAGACTATTTTATTTAAATAATATACAGCATCAATCAACGCATTTTTTTCACAATATCCCAAAATAACATCCGTAAGTCAGCGTATTAAACGCAGTAAACTGTAAGTCACCCGTAACGTATTTCACCTTAATAAATAGCATTGGTATTTACATTACTTTACAAAAAGCGCATCATGAGGTCTTGCACAATGTTTCTTTCTCATCATAGCCTTCACGAGGTTATAGCGCACTATCGTTTAGGATTAGGATCCTTTTCATTTTGTGAAATGTAAAGGGTTCTGTTAAAAAGTTATTGTCCCAGTAAGTTGAAATTGTATGGATAGCTAAGTGGTTGTAGAGCTCACCTTCTATACCGGAGGTTGCGGTTCGATCTTCATAAAATCGTGTAGCTTCTTATAGGTTCGAGACTTAACAGTCATCTTCACCTTTATGGGCTGGTAGCCCATTCATTGTTGCGCACTCGGATATGTTAACCATACGGCTTTTATGATAAAACATGGTATTTTATTTCCCAGTTTCGGACGCCGTTTTTCAACCGATTTTCTTTAAACTTGGCAAGTGTTTAGTTAAATAGTTATATTAGGCCTCTCATACCTCGAAATTTTGAAAATTTAACAAATATTACTCTCTGTGACATTGCAAAGTAACTCGATTTTCCTTAGTCATATTTGTTAAATTTTCAAAATTTTGAGGTATGAGGGGCCTAATATAACTATTCTACTAAACACTTACCAAGTTTAAAGAAAATCGGTTGAAAAACGACGTCCTAAACAGGGGAATAAAATACCATGTTTTGCATTAAAAGCCGTATGGTTAACATTGCCGACTGCGCAACAATGGGCTACTGGCCCAAAGGTGAAATGACTCTTAACCCAGCTTCCCTTCGTTTGGGGGCTATTGATTAATGTCAATGTCTAAAGAATCGGCCTTTGTTGGTCTCATTTAGTAACAAAGCTACAAAGCTTATAACAAGGCTTATACACACATTCAACACTCATCCTTAATTCATATTTGCTCAAATATCGCAATGGTAGCGACGGTGTTTTACAAACTAATTATTAATAGTCTAATCACAAAATCACTATTTTGAGACAGGGACCTCACATAGTGGGTATTTTAACCTGGACATGAATGAGAGATGAGTGTAGTCTCATCTTTTAAGTGAGTGTAGAGATGTGTTGAATTCAATATTTGGTAGGATGATTGTGGCGCGATTTTGTAGTTTTGTTACTGACTAAAGCCGACATTCTCCTTAGGCAAAACTATTAATTAATATCCCAACAGCCAATGGTATCTAGGGACCTACAGTTTAACGTGGGATCCGAACCACAATTTCAACCTCATATATACGAATTGGTCTAATTATGAGAATGGTCTATATGGATGAACTAGTATTCACTAGAGCGGACGTTAATCCCCACTAGGGAATATCGCATCCACAAGCCATCGCTTATAACTATCCACAATTCGTGACCTCCAAGTAGCTGGATTTCAGTTTTCCACCACCGGCTCCCGTTCCGCCACCTCGCGGTACCCCGTCGCCACGCTCAGCTGATCGTCGCTGTTATTTACAGTGTGTGTACCTTAGCTATCAGCGCCTCGCCAAGGCCCCCATGACGTCACTGAGTCACATGTCTCTGTTACAGCTGGCGGACGATGAGCAGCTCCAGTGACTGCAGCGCCGCCAGGCGGCCGGGACGACAACCAGCGGACACCGGCGGAGCGCAGGTAACTGACAACTACTCAAGGTCTCTAGAGGAAAAAGCATAACTTCTTCCTAAGGTCAGCTGAATAGCTATTTTTTGTGTTCCGGATATGAAGCGTCAAAACAACACCTCCTAGAGTTATAAGAGAAGGCCAGACAACTGAAATTTGATACGTCATATAAGTAGGCTGATTTGTCATTAGTTCCAACTCATGCTATAGAGGGTGCTGGTAGTCCCCAGAATTTCATATTTAAAAAGGACAGTTGGATGTGCAGCCGGTAAACATCTCATTTTGTTTTGATTTTGTGCTGTATGTAAAGAAATAGTAATGACAGATGAAACCCTTGTCGATTGACAGTAGCACATCTGTTTTCAGTTTCTTACATCAAAACAAAACATAACTAATCAGCCTACTTAAATGACTTAATGAATTTCAGTCGTCTAGCCTTCTCTTATTATTCTAGGAGGTGTTGGTCAAAACTAAAATGGAAGTCAAGTTACGTTATAATATTTACCATTACAAAGCTGATTGAAAAAGATAATGAAACAGTCTTGCCACGGGTACGATATTTACCGTAACGACACCAAATTACTCTATTTTACATTTTGATTAGTTAATAACAAACCATTACGTAATGACCAAATTAACAATCATCAATCAAGGTAAATCCAAAACCATAAATTCTACCATAGTTTGCTTTGAAGTTCCTTATTTTAGTAATAGTTGAGACAAAAAATCTCCAACGCAAACGAGAACGATTGTTGTTTCCTGCAACGGTGGCAACACTTGCAAGTAACAAAGAGTAAAATGTTGTTTTTTTAACCAACAAAACCTCTGTGGCGACATCCACGGATGTCGCAGAAACTGACACCATTGCTCTTATGGGATGTAGCTCACCTGGCTCTACAGTCATCTTGATAACTACTCGCGGTCCCCTCCGGGAGGTAACTAACCGTTACAGTTATCTGCTAGGTCGACTTAGCTATCTGTCCAGCAGGTAACTTTATCTGCGGCGAGTTATCGTCTAGACTGGCCTAACCTAAATATTACAACGTTTTAAGTGTTGCCGTGGATAAAAGCCACCAGTCAATAGGAATCCAACGACACATGGAGAGGTTATTGTGAAACAGTAGCCTAGTTAGTAATCATTCATAAGAAATGGGGAGTTTCGACAGGGCTACTGTAACCTAAAGTGATAATAATCAGTAGCTTCTCCCTACCCACAAGTTGAAAAACTGATTTAACAGCACATTTTACAATATTAATAACGAAATTTTCAAAATTTTTGCGTGGATACATAATAACAATTAAGATTATATAATCTAGTTTGGACATTTATTTGGAAATATGTTACACTTTCGGAGTGGATTTACATTGAAAAGTTTATTAACATTTAATTTACAGCATGAAAAAATTAACTTTGATCTCATGAGTTGCTATGGATGGGTCCACCATGCATGTAGAACATGGCATGTAGGAAAAATATCAATTAATATAACAAGAATTCATTGCTCTTAAATCACTCACAGCTATAAATACTGTGCCAGTGACCATGACCAAAACCCGTGACTTTTCAGAGACTTACGCGACTTCAAGCCCAGTTAACCCAAAACTGAAATTAGCTTAAAAGCGTTAAAGATTTGAAGTTAAATGCCAGGAAAACCACGTTGTTAAAAACGTAATTTTGCAGATATCGTGAAAAAATATAATTTTATTTCACATTCCAGTGATTGACGATAATTCAATTTTCCACTAAACCTAAGGTTTAAAAACTATAAGACCATTCAAACACTATCAACTGTTGTAAACGGTTAAATCGTACAGTGCCAATAATAAACTACATGGGCTATACAATTTATGAAATAAAGAAGACAAACTACCACGGCTTCCCTCTGTTCTATTCGCCGCTGTGGTTTGGGGATCAATTTATCAACGGGGAATGGAAGCCTCGTTATTCATTTTTTTTTTTTTTTACTAAAACGTTAAATACCTTTTCTGCCCCTACAAGCCTTTTCGTAAATGGTAGGTAATACTTACAATCAACTCTCATAGGTATTTCTATCCGTCATGGTGGAAGGGAAACAAATTCTACTGCGTTTGTTCAGGAGGAATAAGGAGTAAGACTGACCCTCTTCTTCTATATTGTTAGTTTCACTGAGGTTAACTGTTAACGGTAGATTACGAATTTTTATGACTCATGACTTTACTGAATTAGATTAACACTAGTGGCTCATAGGGGCGTAAGCCCCTAGTCATAAAATTAAAATAGCATGAACCATAGCATATTATCAGTTCTTCACTAAGAAAGTTTCCAGACATTTTAGTTTAAATAACAATTTAACAATACCGTTTGAACAGACCGTTCACCCAAAAGCACTCTTTACAATCCTGTACTATTAGGCCATCCGTTTGTAAATACTTCATTTTGTCTGCTGTTAAACTCATATAGATATATGAAAAATAAGTTTTGATAGAAATCATAATGCCTTTGAGCTATGGAGGCTTTTAAATATAGAAAAGCGGCAATGAGAAAAAAAAAAAAAAAAAAAAAACATGACGGATGTTCAGCACCCATTTAGGAGTCAATAAACTTTCAATATTTATATACCTCTTTCAATGTATTGTTTGTCCTAAAAATGAATGAATATTTAGCACCTGTCAGATTGTTTTATTTTTTAGTCACCAAATTTAAACACAGCGCCCAAAATAGATCATCTTAAGTTACTGTCAATATTCGTCTCTCCTAATGAAAAATCTGAATTTTGTACAAACAAAGTAGATTTTTTTTAAAATCACTATACATGGAGAATCTTTAAGGAGAATCTTTCAGAAAATAATGTTTCTTATAAATTTGTTATTTTGCCGTATAGTTTTTAACCTGCTACATTCTCCCTCTAGTATGTAGGGAAAATCATACGGCGGGGGGAGGTTTTTAACGGCTCTCCTATAACTCTGCAATCTATGAAATGACCAAAAGGTCTCTGGGAAAATTCAGCTAACAGAATACCAACACTTCGTTGACTGATACACTTTAAGTTTCAGTTAATGCATCATCGTCACTCAACATGATCATTTGACACTTTTCGTCTTAAAATTAAACCAAAACATGTTTTACTATAATTAATGTATGCGTTTCTCAAACCACAATTCATCACACATTGCGTCCCTATCACAATCAGAATGTTTTTTATGACCCAGGTTTTTTTCAATTTAAATTATTATAAGAACAGTAAAAATCAGAAGTCAATTTGTAATAGTTTATAAGGTTGGTACCCCTTCGAGTAGAATTTTTAGTCGCTCAAAGCCACAAAACGTCTTATTATAGTATTACCACTCTGTGTGTATTTTTTGTCATTTGGTTATAATTAGTTCTTCACTCAATACTATCATCTGTCTCTCGTTTAAAATCAAACCATAACTTAAGTTTTAACGCACACAAAGCAGACTTTTTTAGAATTCCCATCCTATTCGTATGGAGGACGTTTTACATGATTTTTCATTTCCTGTTAACATTATGGACACGCAGATAATTTTCCCTCGTGTATGGAACCAAATACCTTTAATTTGAGACCCCTTCCATCTTTCTGCAATTTGCATAACGCTCACAATTTTGCTCAAGAAATTTTCCTTACATAATTATACATATAGACATGATATAGATTGCTTCTATTGGTGTGAATTATTTTATCATCTTCACTCAATATGTTATCATGTGTGTCTCTTTTGAAAATTAAACCATAACACAAGTTTTAATGTACACAAAGCAGACGTTTTATGAATCCCCATGCTATTCTTATGGAGGACGTTTTATGTTATTCCTCGTCTCCTGGTAACTTTATGGACATGGCGATAGTTTTCCCTCGTGTATGGGACCGAGACCTTTAATTTGAGACCACTCCCATCTTCCTGCGATTTGTATAACGCTCACAATTTTGCTCAAGAAATTTCGCTTACAGAATTATATATATAGATTACTGAATTAGAATTACATTACTGGAACTGAATTGTATTACATTAAAAACATTAACATCTTAATAACCAAACAACTTTAATAACAAATTAAAAGTTCTTCTGGTAAGTAAACGGGAAATGGAATAAGGTTAGGGACTATGGTAACATAGCTATGCCCCACGCAGCTCACGTATGTTTATAAAACAGTGTATGTAGGAAATATTGAGGATTACCACTCACGAATAGATACTTCAATATTTACTGTGGACAGATTTAAAAACACACATCACAGTTTTATAATTTATTTGGGTAATATTGTAGGCTACACAATCTATTATTCTGTAACGTCGAAAGCAACTTTTTGTCCGATTCAAGTTCAAACTCAAATAAAACTAATTCTCAAACTATTCCATTAGTGGCATGCTAGAAAAGTAAATGTTTCAAGTAATTTTGCTTATATATTTCAAGTAGGTGCTTTCGGAAATAAAGGTCTGAGTTGGGTGTTTCCATAGCACGACTGGAAACATTATTGGAGCGATTTTTGTAACTCACATCTGGATCTTGAAGAGCTTTTTCTTGTAGTTTGTTTCCAGATCCTCCAATCAGCTTATCTCTTCCTCTTCCACTTTAGCGAACAATAAACCTTTTTATCAACCATAAAAGTAAATGTCATCTGACAACCGTACACAAGTCAGGTACTCTTGCAGAGTTCTTTTGTTCACTAAATGACTTATTAAAACACCAATTAAGATAAGATTCACAGTGAAATGCAAACACGTATCAGCTTGGGCGACTCTAATTACTTAAGGATGTGCTGTTAAGTCAGAGCATAGGAAGACAAATGTTTTTGAAAGATTAATGTTTGGAAAACTCAACGACAACGTGAGGAGAGGCTTAAGAAGTCAGAACCGAGGAGTTAATTATGAATATGTAAACTAAATTATCACTCCGGGAGCCCTATGATAACAACTTTCCTCATTTCCTGACATCGCTGCATACGTTAACATATTCTTGAAGTAAAAGTTGATGAATTATTTGTTAATGGATTACACTTAAGTTTAAAATGAAGCTTATTGTTTTCGAATTGCGTCAATAGTAAGTTTACATTTTCGTTTCTGTGAAACGATCTTTATGGATAAGAATCTGGCAGGGTAGGCTGTATAATTTGTGACAATGTATGAGTTACGTGACTTTCATACCGGGTTCGCCGGGTGACCTACTTCAACACAAATGCACGGTGAGGGAATTTGTCACGAGTAACTTCCACCTCAGACTTAAACACGAAGTTTTAGTAAAGATTTAGTGATAATGTAAGCGATTTTACCGAATCTTTTAGTTTGCTTAAAAACAACAATATTATAATTAAATCTTCGAACAGGGAGATACAAATAATACGTACTATTTAGTTTATAAATTAAATACGAAAACGTTTACCAAACAAAAAATTACAATCTAGCGAAAATTTCTTGCTAAAATGACGGTGTGCGTAGTATTTAAAATTATATATTTTAACATAATTCAAACAAATTTTCTTTAAGTTTAAGAAACTAAGTTCAATATGATCGGTAATAACAAGTAAATTGACGATGGACTAACTTTACAGTAGCGGAACTTTTATATTAAAAAATTAATAATTAAATTCATTTGAAAAAAAAAACATAGTAAAAACAAATTTAAATTTTAAATCATAAGCAAATCGACCCGGAGATTTTTTACCCACAGCAAAAAAGTAATAAAACAAATAAGACAGCGGCACTAAGAGCTTAGAGGTTAATTTATCAGTGTTAACCCCACCTCCAACTCCCACGATAAGTCACGTGATGGGGGGAGGGAGCTGGGGTGGGGGGAAGTTCATCATGATTCACCACAGACACTGGTTAACGTGGCTTATACAGGGGAAACAATCTTAGTTGGCCACGAAAACACCACTGTTACCACTCATTGGTCAACCTGGCTCTATAGTGGAATTAATCTTGGTTTGGCCATGATTCAAATTACATCCAATCTGGCCCTCAAGTGGAGTTAATAATATATGTTTGTAAATGATTGACTAACATGATTGGCTAACACTGGCCTACCTGGACCAACAATGTTTTTAATTTCAGACTCTTTATAAACAACAGTTTCATATGCATTTTTTTTGTGACATGGGAAAGCAAATCACCCACATATAGTAATTTTTCTTTGAATCGTTGTATTTGTTCACTCAGTTTTAATTAATAATTTAGCAGGACTTCAAAGATTAAGCAAGTCGAAGTTCAAAGCGATTGCCCTACAATGTCTATTGTCCCGACAATACGTACCAACAATACACTGTATTGGTAACCAGTTGCATTCCAGTAGGCAACCTTTACTACAAAGCGTGCCTCCCTTTATGCAAATCGTTTTATGGATCTACCTCTCAAACGATCCGTTACTCGAGTGTACATGGTCAAACACTACACACACAGGAGCTGCACAGGAATCTAGATGTACATTACAAACAGTTTAAGTGTTATTTATCCGACATTGGAATTTTTTAATATTAATCTATTCCTTCCCAACATAAACATGGGAAGGTCAAACCTGAATAAAGACTGAACTTGCTGGTCTCACATAATTTGTTGATTCAGTACTTAAAATGGTAATACATCACAACATCAATTAATTCAAAAACAACAAATTAACTTTACAATGGTAAGAGAAACATGTGTAGGGTTTTTTCCAGGTGTGATAAGAAATTAATTAATTAACGGAAAAAAATCATTAACGGTAAACAGTTAAAAAATTAGATCAATGAAAATGTTTTACCTTCATTTGTCGACACATATTCAAACCTTAATTGCAATCAGTAATTGTAATTGTAAACATTATAAAATTATTCAGTAATCCTTGCCACCTCGTACTTTCTTACAATTAAGCACCGTACTGTAAATAAGAATTTATAAAATAATAATGAATTGTAAATTGTAAGCGGCTTCCATTAAGTTTAGATTATTTGAAAAGCTGAAATCGACTGCGTATTTGAAATTAGTGATAGAAATGAATTAATTATTATGGAAATGAACAGACTTCACTATCACTTTAGTTTTGCAACGTTTCGGAATTAAAGGAAATATCTCCAGTTGTAAAATAATCTCTACTTGCATTAAAACCCCTAAATCTAAATATTTTTATTTTATTTATAATATACACCACCCCTAAATTTTTTATGTTAGTAGGGATCTCTTGAAACGGAGGGAGTTTCCTTACCTCCCGGAACGCAGTGTGTTTTCAGAATAAAAGTTAAAATGATTAAACTGAACTTATTAATCAAATCAAATGATTGCAGTCACATTGTATTATCTTGTGTGGTCTATTTCAAAATCGATTATCTGGTTTGAAACCTAATATATTTAGAGCAACGTCTCGTCGGGCGGACGGTTCCGTATTCCCTAGAGGCTCTACCAAGTCTTAAGTGAGATTGATACGGCCTTACCGATGCAAGAACAACAACTATCGCCCGCCCTTCTGGGTAGAAACTTGAGTGAAACTTTGGCAGTAAACGGTAAAAATAGAATTTTATTTGTTTGAGACACTTTGTAATGCATTTCTTTGTCGAATAAATAGATTTCGTTCACAAGTACTTTAACTAATGTTTAAATAGTCAAAGTTGCTAAAAAAATACCAAATACTGCCTAAATGAAAAAAAGATTGAATAAATTGTAAGTCATTCTGTTACACTAACAAAATAAAAACGAAATATCAGAAAAAATGAAAACTAGTGATAGTTTTATGAAGTAAATAATTATCAACCTTTACAACTTAGAGGATCAATGGAGTACAAATTATCTTCGTATTTATCATTATGCGTATGCAAATTTCGAATTCTCTTGTACACTTCTATGTATAGTTTTTAAGTTAATGTAAAAACGTTTAATATCAAATTTTCAGTGTTTAAATTCGAAAGTTAATTAAACCACGGTGTTTACAGAAAACACAGCGTGTACGAGTATATTTAGACTCGTAAAATAACAAAGCTAACATAAACAAACAAATAAACCTGGGTGAAACGCAGGCTATCTTCTCTGTGCATTCAATCACATTTTAATACCACGGTAACTTTACTCTTATTCGTTTCTTTTTTAATACGAACCGACAATATAAAGATAGTTTTAAAGTTTACAATAAATCGTTAGAGATGGTTTCCTCCTTTTATAACGGGTAGCGATCGGGTAGACATTTATTTTTTGTGCCTCTAAAAATAAACGGTATTAAATAGTTAGCTTTTAAGTTCTCCTTAAAATTCCTCGTCTTTACCGTGTGAAACAAAAATTTAATTTGGATAACCCTGCCTGTTTTGTAAAAAGTTAAACATTAGATAACTTTTGACGTAGAATCTTCTCAAACATGTTGTGCAGTTTTTTAGTTATTAAAAATAATCAATATAAGTGTCTCTTGGGAGGATTTCAAAATAAAATGCTTAAACAAGATTATTTTGCACAGGAGGAAAACGGCTATGGATTCCATCTCCGTATGTAAACAAAGAAACGCACGTATCATCCATCATAAAAAAACCCTCTGCTTTAAAACCTATTTTGTTAATTTAATCGAGAATGTTTCCACTAAAAACATTTTAATTTGAAATTTTTGAAAAAAAATATTTATACGTAATTACCGTTGTCTTAGTAAAAAAATGCTGTTTACAATGCAACATGAACAGAAATGCACTAAGCAACACTCGAGGGGGCATGCCGTGTTTCGTTCCTATGTTAGTGGTGCATGAAAGTTGAACCGTTTAGTAGACACTGTCAAGTGTTTATGGGGAACTCTTTCACTGCCCATTAGCAATTGACATAGAGAAGCTAACGAGGCTCTAGGTGTGAATATTATCTCCCTCAATTATCTACCGTTATACTTGTATTATGTCAGTCTTCTACTTCATTATCGAAAGCATTTGTAGTTGGTTCGATAATTAATGATATTTGTTAGTTTGTGTATTTTCTGCGTTTTACGAGGTTTTAGGTTACCTTCAGACTACGGATATTTACTGGAAGTATTGATCTGAGGACATAAGCTAAAGGAAACATAGAGATTGACAATTGACAAAAGAAATGTAAAAACTGATTTTTGGTAATTTCGGGAAAGACAAATGTATGCAAAAAAATCTACATCGTTAAGAAGTTCAGAAGATGTATGTATAAACATAGTTATAGAGCTCGCCTTTGAATCTGAAGGTTGCCGGTTTGAGTCAAGAGTCAAGAGATGGACAAAACACAATTATTGCATCGGCATCATCAATACACAAATACTCAGTTCGTAACTGGACCTAGCTAACTTTGGTTATTGGGCTATTGATTAATGATTTATTTATTTATTTATTTACATTCCAACGGCTTAGCCAATATTTTCAACAAAAGAGTTTTACAAATGAATAATTTCTTAACAAATAATTAATCTATACGGTTAACAATTTTTTTTGTGCATCAATAACCTCATAAAAATTCAAAGGTAAACAAACACATAAATATGAATAACAGTTATAACAACAACAAAAAAACAATAAATAGTAATAATAAATAGAGAAAACAATAATAACAACAATGAGGTTCCATTGTAGGTTGACAATAATGAATTGCGATGATAACAATAAATAAACTATATAGCAAAAAAAAAAAAAAAAAAAAAAAAAAAAAAAAAAAAAAAAAACAACAGTAAAAGAAATGCTTGAGAGATTAAAGATTCACTATGCACTTGAGTAGTCAGGTTGGCACACTCGACTGCAGGGAAATATGTGTTTGCCAGAACACGATGACAAACGTGGCCCTCTAAAGGCACCACCAAATGAATGTAACGTGATTTTGTGTGTTGAATGTGCTTGTTTGTGCGTGCATGTGGTTGTGTTAAACTAAAATGAAACTACACGATTTGGGTGTGGCCCTTTAGAGGCACCACCAAACACTGTAACACCTGGATCCACCACTACACTTGCAGCTTCCGAAGTGCAGACTTGAGAGAAGTCAGTGTAGTGCAGAATAGGTCGATTTGATCTGGCAGCATATTTCCTTGGCGTTGAATTCGTACTATGGTGCTGTTGGCCTCATAAGATGTGGAGACTGATGTTTGAATAAAGAGAGCTTTAGATCTGGTGCCACAGGGAACTCGAAAGTTTATTCTTTGCAGTAGATCAGGACAGTCAAGCAAGCCATTCACTACTTTAAATAAGAAGATAGAATCCTGAGATTGACGTCTGGATTCCAGGGCAGGTAGGCTAAATAAGTGTGCTAATTCGTCAATAGGGACATCCATATATCTGAAACCAAGACGCACTCCTGCCAGTCTGATGAAGCGTTTTTGGACATTTTTTTGACAAATGATCTTGACAAATGAATCAGCTGCTATTTGTCTGTAACAAAGCTACGACTCATCTGATCCATCAAACTCATTCTTCAGTCATACTCACCTACAAATACGTACCTATACCATTTAGGTAGGCCTACGTCGGCGAGGAAAAAAATAGAATTTGACAATGATCTACTGTACTCCAGGTCAGTGTTTTATTTCCAGGACATTTTATCGAGGGTAAATTACATTATTCTATTTGTTACCTTTTGACAAAACATTTTCAAGCAACTCAATTTTGTATTTATGTATCAAAAACTTTATCGACTCAGTTTCATAGACTGAACTGGTTACTAGTAATAGTAATTGATTTAAGAAAAACCTAAAATATCTCGAAGAGGAATCTTCTAGAGGCAATGTTATGAGACGGCTACCTTGCCCGGTATTTGTATTATCTTGCTCCACTGCGCGTATTTGGTGGCTTTATACGGCAGAATAAAGAACGAGAAATTCCTGTCAGCTTTATTATGAAAAGAAAAGCATTCTCTATCGAGATCAAATATTACATACGTTCGGAATAAATGAATAAAGAAGAAAAAATTTATATAAAATTTGGTAGATGTATCTATTTATTGACTTCTAATTAAACATAAAACCGTATATTCTTATCGTGTATAATAGTTTTTTATGTCTGGATTCCATAAAACTCCAAGTAGGTAACCAATTTACAAATTCACAACATCGTTCGTTTTACATTTAAATTACTCAAAAATGTGATTAAATATGTATTAACTCCCTTTCAAATGATGTAACTCGGAACAAACGCTTATAGGCTTATTCCCTAGCAATTGGGTAAATTGTTGGGACAGTTCAGTTTTTGTAAGTTTGTTTTATATAATTTTAAAACATTATACTATGCATTAGCAGTTATGCTTGGATATATGTGTTTAAAGAAGACGCATAAGGAGATGCAGCTTTTATACACTTATTGTATGTTTGTTTTAATATATTTTATATTGTTACTTAACTAATTTTTAACATGGTTGGGGTTTTCTCGAGGATTTACTGCGTATGAATTGTGGTCTAGATTGTACTCTACAATGCTGTTAGTCCTTGTATGAGGCCAAATTTATTTATTTAAATGAGAATAATATTTGTAACGTTTGCAGGAAGGATCGGAGACACGTGGACAGCACGAGACGAGCAGACGAAGCAGCCGGTACGAGATATACGGAACTGCGACGCGACCGTTCGGCGAGAGCTACAGACGCAGCCTACTGATACAGCACCAGGATCAGGTAACTGTGACAATCGGTTGGTAACTGATACAACAGCAGGAACAGGTAACTGTGACCATCGGATGGTAACTGATACAGCACCAGGACCAGGTAACTGAAAACAGCAGCAGGTAACTGTGACAGTAGGACCAGGTAACTGTGACCATCAGATGGTAACTGATGCAGTACCAGGACCAGGCAACTGAAAACAGCAGCAGGTAACTGTGACAATAGGTTGGTAACTGATACAACAGCAGGACCAGGTAACTGTGACCATCGGATGGTAACTGATACAGCACCAGGACCAGGCAACTGAAAACAGCAGCAGGTAACTGTGACAATAGATTGGTAACTGATACAGCAGCAGGACCAGGTAACTGTGAACATCGGATGGTAACTGATACAGCACCAGGACCAGGCAACTGAAAACAGCAGCAGGTAACTGTGACAATAGGTTGGTAACTGATACAGCAGCAGGACCAGGTAACTGTGACCATCGGATGGTAACTGATACAGCACCAGGACCAGGCAACTGAAAACAGCAGCAGGTAACTGTGACAATAGGTTGGTAACTGATACAGCAGCAGGACCAGGTAACTGTGAACATTGGATGGTTACTGATACAGCACCAGGACCAGGCAACTGAAAACAACAGCAGGTAACTGTGACAATAGGTTGGTAACTGATACAACAGCAGGACCAGGTAACTGTGACCATCGGATGGTAACTGATACAGCACCAGGACCAGGCAACTGAAAACAGCAGCAGGTAACTGTGACAATAGGTTGGTAACTGATACAGCAGCAGGACCAGGTAACTGTGACCATCGGATGGTAACTGATACAGCACCAGGACCAGGCAACTGAAAACAGCAGCAGGTAACTGTGACAATATAGGTTGGTAACTGATACAACAGCAGGACCAGGTAACTGTGACCATCGGATGGTAACTGATACAGCACCAGGACCAGGCAACTGAAAACAGCAGCAGGTAACTGTGACAATAGGTTGGTAACTGATACAGCAGCAGGACCAGGTAACTGTGAACATTGGATGGTTACTGATACAGTACCAGGACCAGGCAACTGAAAACAGCAGCAGGTAACTGTGACAATAGGTTGGTAACTGATACAACAGCAGGACCAGGTAACTGTGACCATCGGATGGTAACTGATACAGCACCAGGACCAGGCAACTGAAAACAACAGCAGGTAACTGTGACAATAGGTTGGTAACTGATACAACAGCAGGACCAGGTAACTGTGACCATCGGATGGTAACTGATACAGCACCAGGACCAGGCAACTGAAAACAGCAGCAGGTAACTGTGACAATAGGTTGGTAACTGATACAACAGCAGGACCAGGTAACTGTGACCATCGGATGGTAACTGATACAGCACCAGGACCAGGCAACTGAAAACAACAGCAGGTAACTGTGACAATAGGTTGGTAACTGATACAGCAGCAGGACCAGGTAACTGTGAACATTGGATGGTTACTGATACAGCACAAGGATTGTCATGTAACTATGACAATCAGATGGTAACTGCTGCAACACCAGGACCTTGCAGGTAGCGGTGACCACCAAACTATGACAATTTTCTTTCGAAAAAATTAATAAAGAGAATTTTAATAGTGTTGTGCGTGTGGTCTGGGATACTTGGTATGACCTACGTGCAAGATCTAATACTCGGGTGTCCCTCCAGGATCCTGGTGACGGGAGCCGGGAAGGCAGCTCGCCGCCGGACTCGCCGCTGGACACGGACAGCGTAGAGGACGACATGGGGTGCTCCACGTCCAAGACGACCAAGGTGGCGGAGGAAGCGGCCAAGGCGACGACTCAGCACACGGAGCCGGCCAGACCGCAGGTCAAGGTGACGCGGGGTGGTCGAGCACAAGTGTTAAAGAGATATATTAAGAGGGGGTTAAAGACATAGGCTAGAGCGATTATTTCGTCTGCGCTGTCAAGTGGACGTGGCGTGGATTACCTGATTACGGTTTGCAATGAGATCATCAAACCCAAGTCTTTATCTTGATTTAAAACCTCTCTCACTTCTATAGGACTTTAAATAAAGGCGGCAGCCGCACTGCATGACATTCTGAGAGGAGCCCTTTCAAAATCTCAGTACCCAATATTGTAGTAGGGGGTACCACTAATCGGGAACGAGAATCATCTACATTTCTGCGAATCTTCGGGTTTAAAACGCCAATATCCATTTCAGAATGCTGTGACAAATTATGTTTTGTTGTTGTTTTTTATTTTTTAGAAATTGCTGAACTCCTAACATAATCAAGAGCAAAAAAGTATGTTAGGCTTGTAATACCTAAAAGGCGTCAATTGAAAGACTTCCAATAATTTATTACAGCATAATCGATTTTAATTGTTTTCAAGGACTGATAAACTTTTTTGTTAGGTCATACCTAGGAAATTTTACTTTAAACTTTACTAAATGATCTATTATAAAGATATTAACTTTGTTTAGATTTGACAAGTTAATAGAAATATTCTATCTGCAATGTCAAAGCTTAGGTCCAGCAAAGCTTGCAGTATTACAATATTTATTAAAGTTTTGATAGTTAATTAACGGTATTGATAGGTCGCAGTATGCAAACTCGAAGATATCGAAGGAGGAAGTAAGTTATAAAATCGAGATGAAACAAATCCACATGTAGATTGCTGTTAGCCTACAACGCGAAACCTTGAATCAGGAACGATGGGGTGAGTAATTAACAGAAGCTAGGAAACCAGATAGTATAAAGCTTTACAATTTTCTATACTAGTGACGTAACCTAAACTATTTCAAATCCCCTATCCAATTAAATGAAGCAATCAACATGTCCGTGCCTGAAAATCAAGCGTGCCCCCAACCAAACTAATTAAACTTCTGGGCTTTATACTTTTAGAATGAATGAAGTAATAAAACGGGTTTATAAAAAGTAGTTAAGCCTCGTTTTGTTTGATAGTGAAATCTATACATATTTAATATGCGACACGGTTTTTGTACAAGGAACTCCTTCTACAGTTTTCAACCAATTTTAATGATTTTAGTGTCATTGAATACTGCTTGGCAAGAAGTTGTTTCTAAAGTAAATTGATAGAAATTTATTCAAACGGAAGGACCCTAGACGTCTTTAAAGTTCTAAATTTCTCCATTTGATTAACGTTGAGGAGGAAATTAAAAGATTTGATGTTACCAGCTGTAACGAGTAAACACAGTATTTACACCACTGAAAACATCTGTATATTCATACCAAAGAGGTTATGATTTAAACCTTGGAAGAAGCACTGGTTAACAAACTGGTCAAAAAGCGTAAACATTAAAAATACCTTAACTAAATTGCTCGATATCGAGCAACAAGTGCACTAGTAATTTATAAAGAAAGAGGTTTTCAGGGTTGTAAAATTAGAAAGAAGTTATGTTCATATTATAACACAGCATGTTATAAATTG
>CM061537.1:105120173-105480129 GCA_030545055.2 Neoaliturus tenellus
ATCCCATCCTTTTCAGGCATGTTGCCCACCTAGAGATTTCAGGGGATTTTCTGAGGGAGGTCAGGTGATGATATACTCGTAAAACAACACATTTAAGAAATAATTGGGTGTCTTTCCGTCCATATTTTGGTTGAATTTTACTACACTGTAACGAATACGCGTAACTATGAAAGACAAATTACAGTAATACTAATTCAAGATTCGGTATTTTTTTTTTTTTTTTATTTATTCAGCATTTCATATTAAAATATAAGTTATGTATACATTTATAATCTAAATGCAAAACATATTATAACACTGCGATATTGATAACGTGTAAGTGTTCTTTAGAAGGCGATTTGCAGACACAGTTATTAAAAATAATCTGGAGTTTTCAAGAATTTAACACCAAAAAGTTTTCATAGCTTCTTCATATTACGAAGTTTTGAGCTCAAGGTGCACAGGGATTTTCTATATTGAGTAATTTACTATGCAAAACTTATTAGGTACTGGTATAATAAAACATTTAGAAATTTAAAAAAATGTTCAACTAAACTACATTTCCCATTCTAAAAATAATTACATAAGGGTTTCATATCAGAAAATATTGCCAATGAAAGTTATATTTTCTCACCCATTTGCTGTAATCTTTGTGATTTTAAGAGTTATTTCTTAAAGAAATCAAATATCGAATCACTTTTGAATGCGTTACAAATTATTTGACCTAAATAAAACAACAACTATAATATAAACAAATTAAACTAAAGCAATTTAAAAGTACTAAAATGAACAAACAATTAACTATTTAATATTGTTAAGTGGTTATGAAGGAAAATTAAATTAATCCAGTCATATTATTGGTCACCCAGAAGTAATCGAAAAATAATTTGATCTACACTTATGTAACATTTTTTTAAACGATGGTGAAAATTCTAAGACTCCCCAAAACTGTGTTTGCCTCATATATCCTGTTTTTCACAAAGACGTCTTTTTGTTAAATACATTTTGAACCATTAAATACAGTGAACAGTGTATTTTTTTTTTAATGTAGGAAATAACATTTTTATACATAATATGTATTATTTGTTACGTGTAACAAGAGTGATATTGCTCCTTAAAGCTATTTTCAATTGGGGGTATTATTAGCGGATTTCATTTGTTGGGAAAACCATAGCACAGTGGGGACAAAGGTTAGATATATAAGCCTTTAACTGTGCTTACTTTTTACTACGGAGTCGACAGATGCCAAAAATGCATTTAATTAATTAAAATAGTGCACATATATATATTCATAATTCAGGATTACAGATTTAATCCATTATAAACTAAACTAAACGTCACATCTACAAACATATTTAATTAGTCAAAATGAAAATATCTTATGTTCAATTCCAGGCAGAAGAAACGAGATGGTTATTAATTTTAATAACTGTGTCTGTAAATCGCCCTTTTAACGAACAATTAAGAAATAAAACTTAAAAATAATGAGTAGTAATGCACATTTTTTAGTTAGCTAACCATTTTGACGCTGTCAAAATTGCAGTGAAGATATGTTTCCCATATTAACCTTAAAGAAAATAAAAAAAAATTCTTTATCTTACTAATTTAGTGACATAATTTGGTATGATTCTAAGTACCTTTCAAACGTAGGAGTTAACTTATATTGTTTGCTTACAACACCCTTATGGTGGCAAACCTACAGACCCCTAATTCTTATATACCATATAACAAGTATAAAAATATAAAAAAAACTGAACTTGATATAGACAGTTTAGTATGTACCTTCACCACATAGGAATTAACCTATGTTTAAAAAGCCTTTGTGGTGGCAAACCAACAAATCCATTCATAAGTAACATTTATGGCGAATATTAGGAAACCAACAAATTTTGTTCAAAATTCACCTCGTAGGCTATACGTAGGTCTGCTGTGACAGGGGTATTTATTTTAGACTTGATAATAAGTTATAAACCTGCGATTAACAATAATAACACTGTAAAAGTATTATTTAGAAATTCAACTCATTTAAGTAGAAACATGAAAATTTAATCAGCTGAAAGTAAACAAAAAATATACAAACCAAATATATAAAGCAATGCAAAATGGACAGTTAGTCAACTGTAGTCCATCAAAAATATATAAAATGCATAAATTTAACTTACTCTGCTTACACTACGCAGTTTATTTAGCAATAGTTTGATTTCCCAAGTGCCTCAACAGGCAACCATTCGTATATAGGGCTTATTTCAATGTCACATTTCAGTTACGTGGAGGACTAGGAGTAACCAGTCCATTTTTTATCTTAGTTTTTTTTTCAATTTGTATTACATATTAATATGAATCAATCATGGTGAAACATATCTACAGAATAGGAAACGTAGGCCTTCATCAATAGTATTGTAAAATCTACGATAGTTTAAACTTTACATGAAAAATCACTTTGTACGTGACAATGAGACTATTGAAAGATAAAGAAATTGTTAGAACGGTTGGTTCACTAAAGTTTGTAAAATACAGCAACAAAACATTAGAAAATAGTTTAATTCATCGTCGAGGTAAGTTATAGAATTGTAGAACAAACACCAAGGATTTGGTTTTACCTTACTACTATGGACGTCCCCCTGGCCCGATTTTTGGACTTTGACCTCTGGGATTCCCCACCCGGCCCCAACCGCCCTGTCCTAGCACACCCCCCTCCCCTCCCCCAGCGATGTGCTATTCCCTCCCCTCCCCCTACCCTCATGCTATCCCGCCCGACCCTCCCGTCTTCGTCACCCGCTGGCCCGATTTTTGGACTTTGACCTCTGGGATTCTCCACCCGCCCTCTCCTAGCACACTCCCCTCCCCTCCCCCAGCCATGTGCTATTCCCTCCCCTCCCCCTACCCTCATGCTACCCCCGCCCGGCCATCACGCCCTCGCCCCCGCCCATGCGACTGAGTCTGAAAAAAATTTATCTCTCTGACTGGGTTTCGAACCGCGGTCTCCTAGTTGGTAGGCAAGCGTCTTAACCACTGGTCCACGCCAGCATCTGTGTAGGAACGGATTTTAAAGTCTAATATGTCAAAGTGTTTTTGAAAAGGGTTCTTGCTCTTCATGTATAAACCTAATATGACGCTAGTTTGTCAATTCTATGCTTTAGTGTAGTACTGTTTTTGTAGTTTATTAGGCCCGCCGCACATTGGAGCGAGGCGAGGCGCAGGCGAGGTGCAGGCGAGGTGCAGGCGGAAGCTAGGACTTTGGCGTGTCACCGCACATTGAGGCGAGGAGTGACAGAGGTTTCCTCGCTTGGCTCGCACAATGTCACTAGTAGATTACGATTTGTTGGACCTCGAATCCAATTCAGATTGGAAATTCAATAAATTAGTTTTCTCTTTCTAAAACAAGTAAGAAAAGTTTTTGTAAATCGGATTACATGAAAAAAAAGAATAAGTCATGGTTAGTATGTTTTAACAACTGAACTGCCAGATCGATCTTTTAGAGGATACTTTTGTATGAGTACTAATCTTCATTAGAAGTGTCGCACAGCACCGGATGATCTTGAAATAGTTGAATTAGAAGCTCCATACCGAATTTGTCCACACAAAAATACGGGAGGGCAAACGCAGGCGCGTGCGAGGTGCAGGAAAACTGTATCTCAACTACAACGCCGCGGAGGCCCGCGCGAGGCTGCACAGAGGCTGCGCGCAGCCTCTGCTCAATGTGCGGTACTCCATTTGAACACGTGTATTACAAAATCAGCGGCGCCTCGCCTGCACCTCGCCTCGCTCCAATGTGCGGCGGGCCTTAGAGAGTTAGTTTGCTCGATCGCTCCTAGGGTGCAGGGAGCTCGTCTTCTTGCGTTTCATCATGCTTTCGTGTTAGTTCGTCCGTTCTCTCCTACAAGCGCTGTCGGCGCATAACGTCATCATTTTTAGTAGTTCGATCGTTTTCACCTAGAGTGCAGTCCGTTCGTTTACGTCACTTTTTGCGCTAGTTCCTCCTTTCTCTCCCAGGAGCGCTCAAGTCGTTTGTGACGTCACAACATGTAAATAATTTTAGAAAATGGTTTTGGAAAATATACATTTTAAAAATAATATTAGGAAATAATGTTGTAAAATATATTTAGAAAATAATTTTGGAATTAAGTTTTAGATGGAAATATAAATTATTTTGTAATTGTGCTTTATTAACCTTGTGGGACACAACTGTACTTTCATGAATAGACAAGCTTACTCTTTTCAACACGACCACCCAACCATATTTATCAAATAAAATTTACCGTGTAATACTCTCTTTTGCACATACCTCCATGAATAGACAAGCTAATGTATACTTATTTGTAAAACACTTGTGAAATAATAAGACATTGAATGTATAACACAAACACTTTATTTACACACAGTTAAAACTATTACAAATTATTTAGATCTATTTACAAAATTAAATAAATTCTATTCCAGTGCCGTCACCTCGGTACAGTAGAGACAGCTCTGTAGTGTAGCTCTTCAAGACGTCATCTGTGAGGACGGCGAGGAATCGCCGTGGAAGGTATACGTTCAAGAGAGTGTCATCCCCAGGTGATTGGAGTATGGCGCACACAGCTTCGCCGTAACGTGTTTGAGTCTTTGAAAAACGCTGAATCTTGTACGGGACATTCTGACGAAGATCTTGAATCCGGGTAAATCGTGGAGCGTTACAATTGTTGAGACGTCCTTTCAGCTCTGCCATGATGTTGACGGTATCACTGTCACTGGTCGAATGGTAATATGGTGTTACCCCCGCCGCCTTTTTACTGGTTATGATATTGAACAAGTTTCAACACGTTGTTCAGGGCACACATCATTTTAGACTTTCCATGAAACAAACAGAACACTGGTGAAGTTTCGAGGGTTTTCAAGGAAGGATAATTTTCCAAGTCCAACACCAGACTGTCAGTAAAACTTTCTCTAAGGTATTTCACTTTTTCCAAACCTTTCATGTACACTATGGAATTTCTAAAGAGAGGCTTCAAATGTCGGTTGAGAGCTTGAATGGTGATATCTCCGTCTTGCCAACCGATGCCGTGATAATTTTTGGTAATCCACGCACACTGTTTCTTGATTTTCGAATCCAGAGTAGCGTAAGGGTGGGGCGATCTTACAGTCCAGTGTTGTATAACTGTACCGTCGACCGAAGCGATAGCAAACTCTTTAATTATAAAATTATTACTAGAGTCTTTGAAACCTTGAAAGTCGACAAACAACTCCATGACCGACCCACAGCAATGGTGTACATCGAATGAAAGTTTGGTTCCTTCACCCTCGGAAACTCCCCACTCTGGAAACCCCCTCACCCTGGAAATCCCCACCACTCTTAACCAATTGGCGATTACAACATGTTACAAGTACATTTAGTACACATCAGGTATACAAATATCAAACATGTGCTGAACACTATTAAAATAAACAATTTCTCTACTATGGAATCTATCGAACAAAATATCATTTTTCTCGAAACAAAAGTTCTTTGTATATTTAACACTGTCTAGTTGTAATCTACCGTGACGTTGCGGTACCTATCCACCTCTATGACGTTGCAAAATTCACCGAGTACGATACAGTTGACTCCTTCCGTGAGGGCGGTGGCAAACTTGATTTCCACACGTAGACTGCCTCTCTGACCAAATTCCAGTGTGATCCTGTCGCTAAATCGGGTGTCAGATCAAAAACATATAGACAGTAGCCGTGAGGGTACATGTCTCTAGAAATCCCGTTTCCTTGGTTTCGGTTGTGGATCCCGCTACCTGAAAACAACGTGTTGTAGCAACATGTGTACAACTGCTGATGGTGGTGTAGTCGGGTTGTAACGCCTTGGCCGGTACTTGCTGTCCGTTAACATACAAAGCCAGAAAGTTTATGTTGTAATGGCTAAAGTTGAACGGATTGCGTTCAAAGCTTCCATTGTACGCGCTATTTCCGACCAACCCCACAGCCACACGTTTCGGCAACTGGCCCAAGTAGACATTGTCGATGGTTTTTCCCAGACGTCACTGGGAATGGTGAACGCCTTCACTTCTACCCGTGTGATTGGATACTTTGCCGTACATGATTCCAACATTTTTGAGTGTTCGATCAAGATCGTCGGGTTAATCTTACTCTTCGCACCATCAGACTGGCTTCCATGATGTTGATCTTGAACTGTGACTTTGACATGAGACTTAAACTGTCACGGGACCTTACAAATTTAATTTTTAGTTCCACACCGTTCACTAGATACTTTCTTTGGTGGAAAACGTCTTCGTGTATGTAACCCATCATGTCAATGGAAGGCTGTTGGCAAAGTATCTACGCCTTTCCTTCAACCCTTGGTTTTCATCTTCTGTTTTATCCATTTGACCGGCGGTATCGTCTTCCCAGAGTGCCATGTTAAGGTGTGTACTCTTCGCGCCATCGTCGTAGTTTAAAAGTGTTTCGATGAAGGCTCGGTACGCATACGTATTTCCATTTGCCGATACAAGTTTCTGGTTAAAGTACACTTCCACCTGACTAAACATGGAATGCAGGAAATAGTTTACGGGGCCGACTTTATCGCAGTTAGCGTCAAGCAGCTCATTGTCATCTTGCAATATTCTCGCTTTTACGCAAAGTAATGTTTGCGACAAGTCCAAATACTCGTCTCCGTGACCGGGTACGACGAATTCGATGGGTGATTCGTCAGTGAGAGATGATAAAGGCTTGTATTGGACCCACTCACCCCGGTCGATGCTCGTTTGTGTAGGCGGTAGAGAAAACAAGTCCAATTCAGTTTTGGAACATTCAGATGACACATTGTGCACGTAGGCCATTATGAAAAAATATCAGCCGGGTGTTTCAAAGTCTTCTTTTTTGTAGCTTTCTTAACATCCGACTTCTTTTTCTTTGTTGGTTTTTTCTTCTTGTTCGGTTTTGTTTTCCTTCTTGCCCGTCGGGTTTTCTTCTTGGGACGTTGGATTTTCCTTCCTGATGATGTTCACTGTACGAGGTTTCGGCACAGACTGAGCGATCGCAATTGAACTACCGGTAGATATAGGCATTGGAGCGCGGTCGCCGAAACCGAAAATCCCGCCGACACTGGACATGTTCACTCTGCGATGGCTCGGAACAGACTGACCCGTTCACCGCGTTAAATCTAAGATGCTGGAAGCCAGAAAACCACAGGATAAAAGTATTAAAATCGTTATTTTCGAGGGACATAAACATAATTTATTTCATCAGAAGGAAATATTTTCGTTCTGAAACGATATTCGTCAGGGGTTTCCTGCTTTAAATCTATCAGTAGATACCCGTGAGATTCCGAGGTGGCATCAGCGAATGCTTCCTGAAGAAATCGAGTGTTCTCAGGGCATATTTGTTGTGCTAGATGGCGAATCTGCATCTTAACACGTGGGTTCTTAAAACATACGATGTACTGGGCATTCAATGATATGTCTCGTTGCCCCCTTCCTTGGTGGAAAATGTTTTGAGTTATGTAGAACACGCTGATATTGCAATGATGGCACCCTCTTGTAAACAAATCTACCACTTTTTGGTCCGTATGATTCATCATGTCGTCGATGACAACTAGTTTAGGGTTACCGCAGTCTTCCAAATCTTCTATGTCTGGTAATCCTCGTTTGAACTGTACAGGTATTTTGATGTTTGAAGGTTCGCAAGCTCCATAATACCAAGAAATGGAGGAAAATATCGTATCACTCATCTCATATATATGAGTTTTAACTCCTTTTGCTTTACATCCCGCCATTATTTGTACTTTATATAGTATACATACTTCAGTCATGTAAATTATGTTGGATCAGGCAAACTTCCATTAAAATTTTTATCGTTTCTTCTTTCACACGGTTTTAAGGACCAATACTCTCAGTCACACTTTTTTCTAGCGACTTCTGATAAATACCCTGACCTTCTGGGGTACCAGTTCAGTTGAGTGGAATGTCCCGAGCGGTAAACATCAATTTAGAGCTCATGCGAGTTATAATCAAGTTGAAACCTACACTTCGCCTAACCCTGTTACGTATAGCTGATGAAAGTTTAGTGACCGCCTTATGTGAGTGTTTTCTAAATATATTGAACGGCAATATCCCTATTTCTCTTGAAGTGAGGCGGAAACTCGAAAGGTACAAACATACTATAAGGTCCATAGCATATTCGAAAGGATCGTGGAAGTCCATAAGAGCTCTTCTAGTTAAGCACCGTAACACACTAGTTAATTTGGTTATCGACACTGCACTCAACTATTTCAACGATGAATCATGCAAAGAAGATGGTACTGATTTCACCCGAAGCCCTTCAACGTATGAATGAACAGCGGCAGAAAAATGAATCTTTAAGCATCTTGGAAAATGACATGAACAAGTTGCTGCATGCCACCGATCTCGACGATAGAACGAAATGGACGCAGTACCAACAAATGTTGCAACGAAGACAGAATTTTCATGACGAACTGCGTAAACCTGTGGAGATACCTATTTCATCTAGTGGTAACCACACATTGACCAACCATTTTAGAGAAGAAATCTTACGAACTATTCCGAAAGCATTCAAGACAAAAGGAGAACTGTTGTTTCATAGACTTTGTGAAAATGACCTAATTACGTGGGACCGTTATGGCACTGTGAGTATAAATGGATCACCTATCCCCAGCTCAAACATTGTAGATTTGGTGTGTGACGTTGTATGATGCAAGAAGACGGCGGCCGGCCCTGTTGGATGGGTGCAGTTTGGGAACGCTTTACGTGAAATTAACGTACCCCAAGAGTTTACTCGGTAACCCTCAACGCAGACAGCAACCGCAACCAGTAGCGACTTTGTCGCCTAGGCCCGCCTTTCCTTCGCTTACAGCGCGTCGAAAGAAAACGATTACGCCAAAGATTGTAGAGAAGCAAAGGAGGTTGGTGACACGGAACTGGGCAAAGTTAAACCTGCAACAACCATGAAATTGGAAAAGTTATACTACGAGCAAACTAGCTCTACCTGTTTTACCGGAAGTGAACCACTAATAAGAAAGACCAAGAATACAATAGATCCTAAAATGACCATGGAATGGTTAATGTCCCAAGACCCTTACACTTGCATAAACAAAAACGAAAAAACTTTGCTAGAAACCGATACATTGTAAATAATATTGATGACTTGTGGCAGGCCGACTTGGCCGTATTTAGAAACATAGCGAAATACAATGACGGTGTCTTCTATTTACTTGTGGTGATTGACGTGTTTTCAAAGTATGCCTGGTTGAGACCGTTGAAGAAAAAGACAGCCAAAGAAGTTAATGAAGCTTTTGAGTCGATTTTTAAAGTTGACGAAGAAAACCAAAAAGTATCCAGTGTGACAAGGGGCGAGAGTTTGTCTCGATTGCATCCAAAAGGTTCTTCAAAAACATGGAATAAATTTTTACACAACTCGTAATCCTGATACGAAAGCCGCTGTAGTAGAACGGTTTATAAAAACCATAAAGACAAGATTGTGCGCTACTTTACCCATAAAAACACTTTTCGTTTTGTAGATGTTGTTCAGGATTTGGTTAGATCTTACAGCAATACCGTGCATTCGGCAATCAAAATGGCGCCAGCAAGTGTTAATGACAAAAACGTCCTCAAAGTGGGGCGAACGTTGTATTCACAGCAAGAAACTTACAAAACCCCAAAACTTAAGTGGGTGATACTGTAAGGATATCAAAGGAAAAGAAACATTTCGCAAAGGGATACGAGAGCAACTGGACAAAGGAAATTTTCAAAGTCGTCCGTGTCATTAGACACCCAATTCCTGTATACGAGCTGCAAGATTTGCTGGTGAAACAATAGACGGCATATTTTATGGTGAAGAACTTCAAAAAAATAATTGTCCCAAAAGACAAATTTTATAAAATTGAGAAGATACTGGAGATGAAAGGTTCTGGTAAGACTCGAAAGTTGTTGGTAAAATGGGAGGGGTACCCGCCCAAGTTCAATTCTAGGATCCTGGCTTCCAGCATCTTAGATTTAACGCGGTGAACGGGTCAGTCTGTTCCGAGCCATCGCAGAGTGAACATGTCCAGTGTCGGCGGGATTTTCGGTTTCGGCGACCGCACTCCAATGCCTATATAGAGAGAAATAGGGATATTGCCGTTCAATATATTTAGAAAACACTCACATAAGGCGGTCACTAAACTTTCATCAGCTATACGTAACAGGGTTAGGCGAAGTGTAGGTTTCAACTTGATTATAACTCGCATGAGCTCTAAATTGATGTTTACCGCTCGGGACATTCCACTCAACTGAACTGGTACCCCAGAAGGTCAGGGTATTTATCAGAAGTCGCTAGAAAAAAGTGTGACTGAGAGTATTGGTCCTTAAAACCGTGTGAAAGAAGAAACGATAAAAATTTTAATGGAAGTTTGCCTGATCCAACATAATTTACATGACTGAAGTATGTATACTATATAAAGTACAAATAATGGCGGGATGTAAAGCAAAAGGAGTTAAAACTCATATATATATATATATATATATATATATATATATATATATATATATATATATATATTGAAAATCAATAATCAACCTCAGTCGCAATCATGGATCCGAGTGGAAACATCCTTTTTCAGCCATCATAAGTGGTCCTAGTATGGCTGGTAAAACCCATTTTGTAAAGAAATTCATAGAGAATAAGAACGAGATGAGTGATACGATATTTTCCTCCATTTCTTGGTATTATGGAGCTTGCGAACCTTCAAACATCAAAATACCTGTACAGTTCAAACGAGGATTACCAGACATAGAAGATTTGGAAGACTGCGGTAACCCTAAACTAGTTGTCATCGACGACATGATGAATCATACGGACCAAAAAGTGGTAGATTTGTTTACAAGAGGGTGCCATCATTGCAATATCAGCGTGTTCTACATAACTCAAAACATTTTCCACCAAGGAAGGGGGCAACGAGACATATCATTGAATGCCCAGTACATCGTATGTTTTAAGAACCCACGTGTTAAGATGCAGATTCGCCATCTAGCACAACAAATATGCCCTGAGAACACTCGATTTCTTCAGGAAGCATTCGCTGATGCCACCTCGGGAATCTCACGGGTATCTACTGATAGATTTAAAGCAGGAAACCCCTGACGAATATCGTTTCAGAACGAAAATATTTCCTTCTGATGAAATAAATTATGTTTATGTCCCTCGAAAATAACGATTTTAATACTTTTATCCTGTGGTTTTCTGGCTTCCAGCATCTTAGATTTAACGCGGTGAACGGGTCAGTCTGTTCCGAGCCATCGCAGAGTGAACATGTCCAGTGTCGGCGGGATTTTCGGTTTCGGCGACCGCGCTCCAATGCCTATATCTACCGGTAGTTCAATTGCGATCGCTCAGTCTGTGCCGAAACCTCGTACAGTGAACATCATCAGGAAGGAAAATCCAACGTCCAAGAAGAAAAACCCGACGTGCAAGAAGGAAAACAAAACGAACAAGAAGAAAAAAACCAACAAAGAAAAAGAAGACGGATGTTAAGAAAGCTACAAAAAAAGAAGACTCTGAAACACCCAGCTGATATTTTTTCATAATGGCCTACGTGCACAATATGTCATCTGAATGTTCCAAAACTGAATTGGACTTGTTTTCTCTACCGCCTACACAAACGAGCATCGACCGGGGTGAGTGGGTCCAATACAAGCCTTTATCATCTCTCACTGACGAATCACCCATCGAATTCGTCGTACCCGGTCACGGAGACGAGTATTTGGACTTGTCGCAAACATTACTTTGCGTAAAAGCGAGAATATTGCAAGATGACAATGAGCTGCTTGACGCTAACTGCGATAAAGTCGGCCCCGTAAACTATTTCCTGCATTCCATGTTTAGTCAGGTGGAAGTGTACTTTAACTAGAAACTTGTATCGGCAAATGGAAATACGTATGCGTACCGAGCCTTCATCGAAACACTTTTAAACTACGACGATGGCGCGAAGAGTACACACCTTAACATGGCACTCTGGGAAGACGATACCGCCGGTCAAATGGATAAAACAGAAGATGAAAACCAAGGGTTGAAGGAAAGGCGTAGATACTTTGCCAACAGCCGCCCCGTTGACATGATGGGTTACATACACGAAGACGTTTTCCACCAAAGAAAGTATCTAGTGAATGGTGGAACTAAAAATTAAATTTGTAAGGTCCCGTGACAGTTTCAGTCTTATGTCAAAGTCACAGTTCAAGATCAACATCATGGAAGCCAGTCTGATGGTGCGAAGAGTAAAGATTAACCCGACGATCTTGATCGAACACTCAAAAATGTTGGAATCATGTACGGCAAAGTATCCAATCACACGGGTAGAAGTGAAGGCGTTCACCATTCCCAGTGACGTCCTGGGAAAAACCATCGACAATGTCTACTTGGGCCAGTTGCCGAAACGTGTGGCTGTGGGGTTGGTCGGAAATAGCGCGTACAATGGAAGCTTTGAACGCAATCCGTTCAACTTTAGCCATTACAACATAAACTTTCTGGCTTTGTATGTTAACGGACAGCAAGTACCGGCCAAGGCGTTACAACCCGACTACACCAATCAGCAGTTGTACACATGTTGCTACAACACGTTGTTTTCAGGTAGCGGGATCCACAACCGAAACAAAGGAAACGGGATTTCAAGAGACATGTACCTTCACGGCTACTGTCTATATGTTTTTGATCTGACACCCGATTTAGCGGACAGGATCACACTGGAATTTGGTCCAGAGAGGCAGTCTACGTGTGGAAATCAAGTTTGCCACCGCCCCTCACGGAAGGAGTCAACTGTATCGTACTCGGTGAATTTTGCAACGTCATAGAGGTGGATAGGTACCGCAACGTCACAGTAGATTACAACTAGACAGTGTTAAATATACAAAGAACTTTTGTTTCGAGAAAAATGATATTTTGTTCGATAGATTCCATAGTAGAGAAATTGTTTATTTTAATAGTGTTCAGCACATGTTTGATATTTGTATACCTGATGTGTACTAAATGTACTTGTAACATGTTGTAATCGCCAATTGGTTAAGAGTGGTGGGGATTTCCAGGGTGAGGGGGTTTCCAGGGTGGGGAGTTTCGAGGGCGAAGGAACCAAACTTTCATTAGATGTACACCATTGCTGTGGGTCGGTCATGGAGTTGTTTGTCGACTTTCAAGGTTTCAAAGACTCTAGTAATAATTTTATAATTAAAGAGTTTGCTATCGCTTCGGTCGACGGTACAGTTATACAACACTGGACTGTAAGATCGCCCCACCCTTACGCTACTCTGGATTCGAAAATCAAGAAACAGTGTGCGCGGATTACCAAAAATTATCACGGCATCGGTTGGCAAGACGGAGATATCACCATTCAAGCTCTCAACCGACATTTGAAGCCTCTCTTTAGAAATTCCATAGTGTATATGAACGGTTTTGGAAAAAGTGAAATACCTTGGAGAAAGTTTTACTGACAGTCTGGTGTTGGACTTGGAAAATTATCCTTCCTTGAAAACCCTCGAAACTTCACCAGTGTTCTGTTTGTTTCATGGAAAGTCTAAAATGATGTGTGCCCTGAACAACGTGTTGAAACTTGTTCAATATCATAACCAGTAAAAAGGCGGCGGGGTAACACCATATTACCATTCGACCAGTGACAGTGATACCGTCAACATCATGGCAGAGCTGAAAGGACGTCTCAACAATTGTAACGCTCCACGATTTACCCGGCTTCAAGATCTTCATCAGAATATCCCGTACAAGATTCAGCGTTTTTCAAAGACTCAAACACGTTACGGCGAAGCTGTGTGCGCCATACTCCAATCACTTGGGGATGACACTCTCTTGAACGTATACCTTCTTGAAGAGCTACACTACAGAGCTGTCTCTACTGTACCGAGGTGACGGCACTGGAATAGAATTTATTTAATTTTGTAAATAAATAATTTGTAAATAGTTTTAACTGTGTGTAAATAAAGTGTTTGTGTTATACATTCAATGTCTTATTATTTCACAAGTGTTTTACAAATAAGTATACATTAGCTTGTCTATTCATGGAGGTATGTGCAAAAGAGAGTATTACACGGTAAATTTTATTTGCTAAATATGGTTGGGTGGTCCTAAATATGGTTGGGTGGTCGTGTTGAAAAGAGTAAGCTTGTCTATTCATGAAAGTACAGTTGTGTCCCACAAGGTTAATAAAGCACAATTACAAAATAATTTATATTTCCATCTAAAACTTAATTCCAAAATTATTTTCTAAATATATTTTACAACATTATTTCCTAATATTATTTTTAAAATATATATTTTCCAAAACCATTTTCTAAAATTATTTACATGTTATGACGTCACAAACGACTTGAGCGCTCCTGGGAGAGAAAGGAGGAACTAGCGCAAAAAGTGACGTAAACGAACGGCCTGCACTCTAGGTGAAAACGATCGAGTTAAAAATGATGACGTTATGCGCCGACAGCGCTTGTAGGAGAGAACGGACGAACTAACACGAAAGCATGATGAAACGCAAGAAGACGAGCTCCCTGCACCCTAGGAGCGATCTAGCAAACTAACTCTCTAATAAACTACAAAAACAGTACTACACTAAAGCATAGAATTGACAAACTAGCATCATATTAGGTTTATACATGAAGAGCAAGAACCCTTTTCAAAAACACTTTGACATATTAGACTTTAAAATCCGTTCCTACACAGATGCTGGCGTGGACCAGTGGTTAAGACGCTTGCCTACCAACTAGGAGACCCGGGTTCGAACCCAGTCAGAGAGATAAATTTTATTCAGACTCAGTCGCATGGGCGGGGGCGAGGGCGTGATGGCCGGGCGGGGTAGCATGAGGGTAGGGGGAGGGGAGGGAATAGCACATGGCTGGGGGAGGGGAGGGGAGTGTGCTAGGTGAGGGCGGGTGGAGAATCCCAGAGGTCAAAGTCCAAAAATCGGGCCAGCGGGGTGACGAAGACGGGAGGGTCGGGCGGGTAGCATGAGGGTAGGGGGAGGGGAGGGAATAGCACATGGCTGGGGGAGAGGAGGGGGGTGTGCTAGGACAGGGCGGTTGGGCCGGGTGGGGAATCCCAGAGGTCAAAGTCCAGGGGGACTTCCGGGGGGACTCAAAAATCGGGCCAGGGGGACGTCCATAGTAGTAACCTTTCTTTTTAATCGGTATGTAATATACCGTTTTATGTAAAAGATACAAAAAAAATTTTAAATAAATATTTTGGTTATGATACGCACACACATAATCAATAGTAACTACAAAAACGTTTATTGATATTAATAGTATTTATAAAGGTTTCCATTGAGAGAGGTTTAAAAAATCACAAGGTATGTATTACATCTCGTTTAAAGTGGAAAAATACTATGAAAAACTAGATTACAAAATGTTAAAATAAATAGAAGTGGCTGTTGAATTTAGTTTAATATTAAATAAAAATTGGATTTAAATGTAGGAAGACAATAAGAGTGTAGTTTAGGCGGGTTTTGTTGCACGGGAGATATAATTATTGGTGCAGCGCGGGTCGCGTCGTCTCTGGCAATATTGTGTCTGGTTATTATCCTGGCCCTGGGACGAGCAATTTTGTTTAAAGTCAGTCTTTCTTTCTGTGGTAAAAAAGAGACCACGTCTAGGGCTTGTTGCAGGATTACTGATTTAACTTAATTACAGTAATACAAAAAAGTTATTCTCTGATGAAAATCTGGAGAAGGTGCTAACTGGTAAACCTCTCTAATATCTTTTCACATTATTTTGACGTTACCTTTACATTATCGTAGATAAATTAAATATTTTTATAATACAAAATATGTTTTGTTTTTTAAGTAGAATGCTTACACTGTAAATCCAAATGGATTGTTGTAATGTCGGTTAATCTCGTAATGTCAGGTTGAACTCGAAAGATATTTCTTTCTACTTTACTTTATGCAAGGCTAGTCTTTTCTGTCATCATTATTCCTAGTACCATAATACTTAATGAGTACATTTTGATTTTTCTTCACTTAACTCTACTTAAAACTCTCTATAATTCTTACTGGTGGGTTTGAATTGCTGTGGAACAAATTAAATTAATGATCACAAGAACACACACGCTCTAAAAACCACCTTTTTTACTCAGAAGACACCAAAATGGATAAAGCTACAAAAATTCAAATTTACAAATTTTTACGAAAATAACACATATTATGGTACAGGGGGAAGAGGAAAAATATCTTATTTAAATACTCAATGCCTCAGGTCAATCAATTATTCTACTGCCTTTCAAATGCAACATTACGATTCTTTTTTTAAAGCTTTACTCACTAATAGCTTCCGCGTGAACTTCTGTTTTGTACCAAGTCTGCAGGTAGTACAATATAACTATGAGAATGCAAAGTATATGTTTTGTTTATAAAAACCCCTCAAATGGGAAGCGACCTAAAATTATATGAAAAAACTCCTTTTACATGTATTATAGCTTTCGGTTCTCTATCTTTTTAAATAAAGACTGCAAAAAAATTAGAATATGCATGTTTAAGTTTATAATCTATGATGTGATATAATAAGACTTCTTACAAACCTCTATTCCATGGAAAAGGAGTTTTTAAAAATATTTTACAACCATTGCCATGCTTCTTTTTGCCATTATTTTAAAGGCCGTTTACTCTAAATTATGCATTACACACAACGTAATTTATTTTGTAGTTAGTGCAAACTTGTATGTAAGAACTTAAGTATGATTTCAATCCAGTTTTATCGCCTGCCATTTTAATCAAGTTGACTTAGCGTTGCGCTGCAATGTAAGACTAAGACCTTTAACTTACCTTACATTATTTTTCATCTTACTGTTGTGAGCAGTCTTTCAATAGTGCAAGAGACATAAAATGTCCTCAAAGGTAATTAGAACACAAAACGGATCTGTAAGGTTTAATTTTTTTACTACTTAATAAAATACTTAATAATTATTCAGTTTTAAAAGTTAAACCATGTTATCACAGCAAGGATTAACATTAAGAAGCTAACACAGTGTTCAATAATATAAAATTAATGTGAAATAAGGCTAGAGCTAAAGGTAACCCCAAGGTATACTGATTTGAACCAATCTGATCAACCAACTACATTTTGTCGAGCGTTGTAAAGGATTGATTCTAATTGTTTAAAACGCTTCTATTTTCTATATGATATTAAAGTCTCTATTACTAAGTAGAATCTACTGTATTGTTACTACAACAGTATATACTAGTCAGTGGTGTTCCCACTCTACCTGCATCCAAATTAAGCCCCCAAAACCTGTTAAACGACGAGTTATCTTTCGAGTCAAAGATAATTTATAACACAGCGGAATAATAATAGGTGATAGCGGAAGCGAAAGAAAAGGACCAGATAAGGAACGAAAGTGAGTGTGAGGTTGGAGGGTACGTGACGTCAACGTTTGACATCGGACCACGCTCAGTCATGGATGACTCATCACCTGCCGGCGATCATTGGCATGTTCCGATAACTGGCCAGTTCGGTGTTTTAAATCAATGTTTAATGTACTGTTTTAGTTTTAAATGTTACTTTTTACTTTATGAAGATTGTTTATTTATGTGTTTATTTATAATGACATCTAAGCTTGGTGCATCAAGACTTGAAAATGAGCATGGAAGAGCTTGAAATTATTGGTAGTCAACAAAACAACAGGATCACTTGTCAGAAATCCAGGAATTTTAACTATTTGATTTATATTAAGTGATCCGGAGGCTAGTCCACAATGTTCTTAAAATGGTCTTGCTGGCTTATGCATCTTTATATTTACCGATTAATTTACTGTTTCTCACTGATATACAAAAGGGAACCCATAAATGCGAAGGTGCAAAAGATGAACAATAAAGAAATAAGACACAAGAAGAAATACTAAGAAGAAGAAAGGATATGGAAAAAAAGTGCAATAAAGAAACGAAGAAAGTCACAAAACATTTTTAATACAGTGAATAATACCAATTGGAAAGACAACTGGAATGGAATGAATGAAAATATTGTGAAATAGTTATTTGTGCTTCTAGGGATTAAAGTACAATGTTTTCTCCCTGAAGGGAAAGTGTTGTCGCCCTAAGGCGAAGCCGAGGGCGACAATTTCCCTGAGGGAGAAAAGTACTTTAGTCCCTTGATGCACACAACATTTTTCCTCCACCTACACGAATAAAATTTAGGCCTAATAGGCCTACCGTAGATAATTTAACTTTACCTTCATATGATCCCTTGCTCCGTCAAGCTGGATCTGTCACATTAACATAAAAAACACACAAGGTAGGCCATATCAATTTTTAAGAACACGAAAAAAACAAAATATAATTTAAGCCTAGTCAAAAGTTTTACACTTATGTTTTGGACTTCTTAGGTTAATAGCCTACCCAAGCAAAATGTAAACAAACACCTACACTGCCACGGCCATCTCTAATACTAGAGATGCTGCTCACCCACTGCTGACTGAATGGTCAGCAGGTGAGCAGCAGCTACAGCTGCTATTAGTACAACAATGAGTAACGAAACAAATACAAGTAACACCTGACTGTGGCTCATGTTCTTTTTAATCTCTCTTTTAATGTTATTCTTATGTAACTAACTTTAGCCCCGTGGTACGAAAAAACTCGAGTTTTTCCTAGGTAGAAAGATTAAGTATTCAAGTCACATGGGATAGAAATTAGTACTTTACTACTCTATTCCAAGGAGTAAAATACGGCTTTAGATAGTAGGTGGAGGAAAAATCTATTTCATTAGCCCTGGATTTTGAAATTCCCCATACTATATTTTGAAACCTTATCGAAGAGATCAACTATTGTTGTTATACTGCATAACTGTTCACACTGATAAAGAAATGGCAAAATTTAAGTTTTAATTTATGTCGTTCGGGTTTTCTTAAATTTTTAGATTACTGAAACTTAAAAAAAAAAACATCACACCTGTTAAGAAAAATCATCATAAAACTTATCCGTCATTTTTGACGGGCTCTTAGCTACTTTTTAATTATTTGCGAGGCCTTTTGATATCAAAGATATCATCCTCAGACATTTCAAAAACTTAAAAGATTATATTTACAATATTAATTTTAAATATATTACAGAATTTAAAATATACTAGTGGCTCATAGGGGCAAAAGCCCATAATCAGAAAATTGAAATAGCATGAACCATAGCGGATTACCAAATCTTCACTACGAAAGTTTCCAGAAAATTTTTATTTGAATAATATTTTACAATACCGTTTGAACAGCTACCATTCGCCCCCAAAGCACTCTTTACAATCCTGTACTATTGGGCCACCCATTTGTAAATGCTTCATTTTGTCTTTTGTTAAACTTACATCGATCTTTGAAAATAAATTTTGAAAGAAGTCATAATTTCTTTGATCTATGACGGCTTTTTAATACAACATAGTAAAGCGGCACTGAGAAAAAAAAAACATGACGGATGTTCAGTACCCAAGAGTCAATAAACTTTCAATACTTTGTTTCCCCTTTCATGTCTTTTTTGTTCAAAATTAAATGGATTTTTTTAGCACCTATCCGATTTTTACTATTTTTTTGTCACCAAATATATACACAGCGCCTCAAAATAGATTATCTTCACTTACTGTTAATATTCGTCCGTCCTAATAAAAAATCTTGACTTTGTGTAAACAGAGTATACTTTTTTTAAATCACTATACATGGAGAATCTTTAAAGGAGAATATTTCAGAAAATAATCCTAATAATTTTCTCATTTTGTGCAATGTTTTTGACCTGCTACATTTCCCTCTAGTATGCACGACAAACGTCTCTTCTATAATTCTACAATCTATGAAAATGACCAAAATGTTTCTGGGAAAATTCAGCTAATAGAATACCAACACTTTGTTGAATGATACACTTTAAGTTTCAGTTAATTTATCATCGTCACTCAACATGATCATTTACACTTTTCGTCTTAAAATAAACCAAAACATGTTTTAATGTAATTAATGCAGGCGTTTCTCAAACCACAATCCATCGCCCATTGCATACCAATTACGATCAATGTATTTTATGATTTGCATACACACTCAGTTTTTTACAATTTAAATTATCACAACAACAGTAAAAATCAGCAGTCAATTTGTAATAGTTTGTAAGGTTGTAGGTTGGTAACGCTCCGAGTAATTGTTAGTAGCTCAAAGTTGCTCAAAGCCACAAAACGTCTTATTATAGTATTAGAACTCTTGGTGTATTTTTGTCATTTGGTTATTAAAAATTCCTCACTCAATACTATCATCTGGTCTCTCGTTTTAAAATCAAACTGTAACATATGTTTTAATGTATACACAAAGCACACTTTTTTCGAATCGCTATGCTATTCTTATGGAGGACGTTTTACGTGATTTTTCATTTCCTGTTAACATTAAGGACACGCCGATAATTTTCCCTTTCGTATGAGACCGAGACCTTTAATTTGAGACCCTTTCCCACCTTTCTGCAAAATGTATAACGCTCGCAGTTTTGGTCAATAAATTTCGCTTACCTAATTATACATTTAAATATAAATAGATTGCTTCTCTGGGTGTGATTTATTTTATCATCTTCACTCAAAGTTATCATCTGTGTCCCATTTGAAATTAAACCATAACACATGTTTTAATGTACACAAAGCAGACGTTTTTCGAATCCCCATGCTATTCTTATGGAGGACGTTTTACGTGATTTCTCATTTTCTGTTAACATTATGGATACGCCGATAGTTTTCCCTCGTGTATGGGACCGAGACCTTTAATTTGAGACCCCTCCCATCATTCTGCAATTTGTCTAACTCTCACAATTTTGCTCAAGAAATTTCGCTTACAGAATTAATTATATATATAGATTATGGTCAGCTGGAGTTTATTTAAATACAACGTTTTTTTACAACTAAACGTCGTTTTATTAGGCCGGTTCCTACGTGGGCGACAGATGCGACGCGACGAGAGCGACAAAATTTCAAACAAATGTATAAGCATTGGAGCGTTCTTAGTGGGCGACAGGAGCGACAACAATTTACAATGTATAACGTTATGGCGATGCAAGCTTGTCGCTGGTGTCGCTCCAGTCGCTCTCGTCGCGTCGCATCTGTCGCCCACGTAGGAACCGGCCTTAGTGTACTGTATAAAGATTCCCAAGCATTTAGAAGATTAAGTTTTATAACGGGTTTTAATATTCTTGTGCTGTTCTGGGAAAAGGTGTGACCTACTTGTATACAGTGTTTTGCCATAGCATATTTTTCAGGTTGGTGGTGTTTGATTTGTGAAAGGTGTTGTTTTATTATAGTTTCTTCTAGTTTGACCCATATACTTTAGCTCACAACCTTCACACTGTGTTTCGTATATTCTCGACTTTGAATCATCTTCGAGTTTGCTTTTTAAAAATAACCCACGCTTTATAAAAATAATAAATATATGTTATCATTTTATTTTAAAAATAAAAGCTTCACATTTAACTACCCAATTTCATAGCGATCCATTTAGAAAAGAAGAAGTGAAACAGTGCCATTGATGCGGCAGAGCTACAATTCGGTTACGTGATTCAGGACGCCCCAAACGAATGCAAATGGAGCCAAGCTTTGCAGTTACTATTTGTATGACAAACTAATGCATATCAAGTGCAGAAACTCTCGCCGCCGCCTGCTATAAGATGCGGTTTGAAGTTTCAGTTTACTCACCACTTGTGTGCAAAATTTCATCAGCGTTACATTTTTTAACTTGTTTGCTTAGATGTTCGCGTTGAGCCGTCGCGTCGGTGCACCTCCATAGGAAAATGCTAGCTTCTGAAGGGAGAATAACTGTCAGTTAATTATTATCGCTTATTGAGAGAACTATTGAATGTCGTAAAAAAGATTACCTCACTTTAACTAATGTACGCTAAAAATGTACTTTGGTTATTGCCATGCTATTGTTGGGGGAAAATTTCCTTTAAACTGTGGCTGCGTGAACAATTTTTCCTGACAAATCTCACCTGTCAAAGAGTTTCCCTAATAAACCTATAACTATAACATAACTAATATTTCTGGAACAAGAAGGGACACAAGACATTGTTCGTAATTCTAATAGGCAAACAACATGACATTGAGGAAACGTTGGTTTTGGTTAAAAGCTATAGAAAGCTCAACATATTAACAATCTAATTGTTTAAGGAATTGTTTTTACCTTGCTTAACACACCCTCCAAGGATGATAGGAAAAAATACATGTAATATTATTCATTTTTTACTTATAATTTATTAAAGACGATTGTTAATGAAAACATACTTTGACTTTGGCTCCCAACATCTGGTTACCTCATTAGCGTTGTACCACTTTTGACCTCCTCATTTCTTGCCCCAGGGAATGAGCATTCCACAACTTAAAGATACGCTGCTTAAGAATGCTTTTTGGGCATATTTTTTTTAATGATTAAGTTAATATATTTCATCACTGATGCGAAAAGTTCTGTTTTCTAAGCCGATTTCCGATTAAAGCACTGAATAATACTTTAGACACTAATGGTGAAAGATATTTTTCATCACTCTGTAATTACTTGATGATCTAAAAAATCAATAATATAAGTTTTCAGAATAACCTATTGGTAGTTCAGTGAGTTTCGGCAGTACAATGACATCTCTGACATAATATTTTTAAATAGTCAGAATATTTTATTGATGATATCAACACTCTCGTTATACGGTAATTGATAGTATTGTAAAGAATCATAATAATTACTAGTATTGTGAAAAATCACCTGCTCTAGTGATTTCTGGTAAATTCATAATTACATTCCCAATCTAATCTATAATAGTCCACACAGTTGGCATTTTCTGTAGCCGTATGTAAACGTTCCGAAAACTTTTACAGTGCACTAACCTCAAAACCTGTTTTCTTCTAAAAAAAATCGTACTAATACACAACAATTAAGGCCAATGTAAAGATTTAGTGTAAGATTTTGACATTTCATTCAAAGAACTTAAATAGGCTATCAGCTTTTAAAAGAATATTAAAATTGAGATAAAAATAAACTACTGAACGTAAAAAAATATGTTTCTTACCGGAACATCTTCTTTTATAAATATAGATTAGTTATTACTTTTATATTTTTGATGTGTGATGAAAAACATTTTTGATAATTTGGAATGAAAGTGTTTTTCGGTGTGTAATCTCAATTTTGTAAGCTGCGATTGTGCACAGAAAAGAGGCACTTTCAAACCTAATGAACCTACTATTTCGTCACTCAAAGCTGGGAGTAGAAAACTGTTGTTTTGTGATGAAATATTTTTGTCATATTAATCTAAATAACCGGTCGTGATTGTATCACAATGTCGTGAATATAACACAATGTAATACTAAATAACATGATAAGTAGTACCAATTCTTCAACATAAAATAGTATGATCATAATATCTAAATATCTTCAAATGTTGTTATTTAAATTTTTACAGTCACAAACTGTTAGCATATCATTTTAACGTACAGTTTTTACAATTGCCTACAATAAGAAGCTTAGTTCAGAATTCATTGTATTTTATTAAAATAGTAATTAAACTAAATAATTAATTTATTAAAATTATAATATTAGTTCAAACCCAAATATTAAAAGATGCCTATTGCACAGTAAAATATAAATTAACCCTACAGTCCCACTATATAAGTAATTTTAAGTATATGGAAGCTAAGAACAAATAAAAAAGTCGAAAGAACAGCCTTTAATGTGGTAAAGTATGCAATAAAGGCAATTTTCCAGGAAGAATATAGATTGACGCAAAATTGAAAAATGGTTGAGAGGTTGAAGGGCCTAATTGGCTAATTTTATAGATCGCTCGCCAGTATATTGCTTGCCAGGAAAAGAGATTCGAGCACGGGATTTAACATTTTTATTTCGTTGGACTATCCATCAACATTATTCACAAACTGTCTTTCTATGCATGTTTTTGTTTTTATTACTCCAATTTTAATTACAAGTTATGTATGAATTTATAATCTTAATTATTTATAATTGGTGAGATTGGATAACTGCCAATTTAGAATAATAACTAACTAACAATAATAACTAATAATAATAACTAACCAATTATAATAATAACTACTTTGGCATACATGGGTTAAAAAGTGGTATCCTTACATAACTATACACAGTATTCCAAAATTAATTATCGACACAAACTTAAACAGGTTACTCGTTGGGTTGAAATAAAAAAATCTTTCTTTAAAAGATATGAGTGGGGTTAATTTAATTATTTTACCTAATTTTTTGGGCTCTCCCTACTCCAGAAGATGTTGGCGACGTCCGTTTTTCTGTGGTGATTTTTTATACTTGTCAGTTCTTAAAAAACACACACAAACAACACATGCCGACAAAGAACAATCGACGTTTCGGGAAACCAAACCTTTTGGCGCTCTCAAGGGCCCTTCGTAGCTATACGAGCCGAGCACCTAACCACCACTGGGGGTGGATTCGTAGTTGTGGGAGGAGGATCCTGTTTATCCACACAGGGGGTGGGAGGCGGTGGTGGTGTTGCCATCTATATTAAAGATGGCATACAATTTGAACACCATACTTTGAAAGATCGGTTGGGCCCTGGTATGGAAGCACTTTGTGTTATATTGAAATTGAGGGGTCAGAAGTAGTGTAGAAAAGCCACTCCTGGCCCGGAAGTGACGTCACCGGAAGCCACATGCCACGGCACGTGGCTTCCGGTGGGCCAGAAGTGGGGACAATAGATGTCGGGGTGGAGATGGCGAGAGCGTCGGCGGTCGGTTGAGCGAAGAGTGCGCATAAAATAGAAGTTAGTTGAAAATTGAAATTCGTCGGTGTTAGTAAAAACTCTAATAGTTGAACGAAACGAAAAGTTAGTGTAAAACTGAAATTCAACAATCGGGGTGTTAAACTAAATTTGCGCATAAATTAAAAGTTGGTTCAAAACTGAAATTCAACAACTGGGAGTTGAACTAATTTTGCGCATAAATTAACCGGGGTTGAATTAAAACTTCGCATAAATTAAAAGTTAGTTCAAAATTGTAATTCGACGGTGTTAATAAAAACTCTAATAGTTGAACGAAAATAAAAGTCAGTTCAAACATAGCGCAGTCATAACAAGAGAGAGAGAAGGTAAATAGAAGTGTTAAGTTCCGCGGATAGAACAATAATGAAGAATGAAACATGACGCGTCGAAATATATGCGTGACTGTGGATGTCAGTTAATGGAGGGTCTAGAGCTTCCGGCCTGTCAGATGGTGAATTAATCAATGGGGGGAGTGGAGATGGCGCTCGGTTGAACTAAAACTGCGCATAAATTAAAAGTTGGTTCAAAACTGAAATTCAACTTGATAATGGGGGTACGGAAAGTATGTCAAGGCCATCCTGAGTAAGTTTTAAAAAAACCTACCCCGCTACCACAGGACATAGTTCTGAGAGTTGAACTACCCGGTGATAGCGGGATAGGTAGAAGACTCTTTTGAACTTTATTCGTAAAAACAAATACAATCAATGTGCAATACCAGGAACTATACAGGTTGAATTTTTGTGATGAACTATGGAGTTGTAGAAACAAACGCCGACGACGAGAAAAAGGTAAACGCAGAGTCCCCAGATGATGTATTTGAAAAGTTTGAAGAGACGTAACATTCCGAGTTGGTGTTCCTGTTCCATTTCCAATCGTTTAATTTCCAATTTCAATTTATCCTCTTCCATTCTAGTTACAAAGGGAACTTCATCCATCATGATTGTGTTAGTGTTTGAAATTTTAAAAGAAGTGATGTTGATAGTTCAAAAGTTGAAGACGGAATGAGGAGTGAAAGCAAGAAATGTTAGTTAAATAAAAAAGTGGTGGGGGGAAAGATGAATTACAAAGAAGTGGTGGGGGAAAGATTTTGCTCTTCATTATTACCGTCAGTAGTGTCAGATGGTGCAGGAGTTAGATTTAGTAAACTGTCTTCGTCCGAACTTTCAACCTTATCACAAATAGGACAATCGTATGTTATTTCCAAATTCATTTTGATAGTTGTATAATTATCTACAAGTTCTTGTAAAATATTAAAAATAGCTTGTAACTCTTCTTTAGAGTTTATTTCAAAACTAGAATTCATCCGTGCCAATGGAGAGTTGTTCATCGTTGGAGAGTCGGCGAGTAAATGAGGAACGCCGCTAAGGGAGGGGGCTTATTTAACGGCGAGCTTATGATTAAATAAAAAGCTAAGTTCTTCTTCTTCGTCTTTTAATTCAAATATATTAGCTGGAGTAGTTGCCTCGTCCTCCTCACTCTGTGATAATGAAGATAATTCACCAGGACGTAAATATTGAACATCAATTCTGATCCATCTCATATAATATCTATCCATCATAGCGAGCAAGTTTTGAAACAATTCTTCCATTTCTTCCCTCTCAGTTATTATATGTTGAAACCTGACGAAAGGTGTTCCCATGTTGTTAGTTAGAATGTTGGAAGTGAAATAATTCAAAGGTGGATTCAATAAGATACAAAACTTAAACTAATGGAGGGGGAAAATCTAAAAGACTTATGGTGGGGGAAATCTAAAAAAAAAAAAAAACCAATGGTGGGGGAAATCTCAAGGTCATCCAATTGAAGTTTTAAAAAAGAGTGTAAAACTGAAATTACACATTCGATGGTTCAACAGGATCTGAATACCAATCCGACCTGTATTTACATCTTTTTATCATATGTGTACAAAAATCATCTTGATGAGACTTGGTGCGTTGACAATAAGCTAAATCGAGAGGATGAAATTTGAAACATCTTTGAGGACAGCATGTATGAAAATATCTTGATTTGTAAAATTTGAAAGTTCGCAATTCCGGTGGCGGTAGTTGTTTTGTTTTGCACTTGCAGTAACAAGATCCAAAAAATTCACATTTAGTGCAAGCTAACCCGTCCACCATCATTGGTCCTAAATCTGTACATTGTTGTTCACAACAGTAACGAGGTTCGTACTTGTACTTTTGTTCTTCCATGTTGACGCTGCTGAGTCCAGTGAAAGAATAAGAGTGTATAGTGTTGAATAGTCAATTTTATGTACTACAAAAAGTGGTGGGGGGTAATTTCAAGGTCATCCAAACGAAGTTTTAAAAAATTATACCTTACTAATGTAAGGAAAATTGATGCTTAAGAAGTTTGTTTCTGTTTGTTTTCTTCAGACTTTTTCTCTCTCTCCTGTTTGTTTTCTTCAGACTTTTTCTCTCTTTCCGCTTTAGCCATAGCGATAAGTTCTTCAGTCGATAGTGGATGTACTTCAGGAAACTTTAAAATTAATTTAGCCTGATATCCTTCTCGGGTTAATATTTCTAAATCTTCTGTCATTTGTTCAACGGTGTTGTAATCTTTTCCATAGATCTTTCCATCAAGTTCAATCATCATTCTGTATAACATCTTTAAAAATAGGTGTTGACGCAGCGAGAGTTGGGAAGCGAATGATTAGTTATCCAAGTATCACACCCTTTTTATCAACTTGACATTGATCACGTGATTCCTTAGTTTTATTTGTTAAAAGTTATTTAACATTGGTAGTACTTGTGGAACTTGATGTTATGTTGACCAGTCGGCGATGAAGATGTTGTAGGTTGTGTAGAAAGAAATACTTCATCATCGCAGTATTTTGTTTTAGTAAACATCCTTACATTAGTAGCACTAACATCAACAGTTAAGTGATAACCACCGGTAAGTAAAACTCGCATTTCGTTGGTTAAATCTTCAAGTTGTTCAAAACTCGTAATGGTGGTGGTATCGTAAGATGCACACTTGACCTTTAGGGACATGTTGAAGTTTTGTATTTAGTTATAGAGAGCGAGATGTGTACGGTACGAAAGGTAGTCGTAGACTGATGAATTTCACAAGTTGATTTTCACTTTTATTATCACACATAATTGGGTCAAGGTCATCCCGTGGAATTTTTTAAAAAAGCAACATATTGCTATGTACAAAGACATAACAATATGTTGCTTCTTTTTGTTTTATATCATCTTTATTGAGAAACCATTACAAACACATATATTTACAATGTTATGTACAAACTAGTTAGTAGTAGGTGTTACATGAATAGTTAGTTCAGTTGAGTTGTTTCCACTTGGTCCGTGTGAAACTAAATAGAGTGCGCCAGGTTGAATAACTCGAAGATCTTCATTTTGTAGAAGTTGTACAAACCGTTTCGGTAAAAAGATTTGAAACTTCGGTTCGTCACCAACTGTATACGGCGCCTCGCTCAATGTGCAATTAATAGCATCACCAATTGAAGTGTCCATCTTCTTGATTGTATGTATGATGTAATGTTTTTCTTCTTTTAGTTCAGAACATTTCTTCGTCGGTAAGATTGTTGATTTAGAATGAGCGTTGAATTGATCAACCAAATTTTGAAGAAAGTTCTGCGATGCCATCTTGATGTTATTGTTAATCTTCTTGTTAATAATAATGTCCGTCGGAGATGTTGTCTCTTCGGAGGTTCGAGTAATACTCATGCTGCGTCATGGTAGCGCTCTCACTTTTATTACCGACATTACCCCCACCATTCTGTTGAAGGAAATTATTTAAGCGGTAGGCATTCTTTAAAGCGCACTGTGACCTTCAATGTTTAAAACTCTTTGATGAAATACAAAGTTCATTGAAGTAGCATTGGAAATCTCTATCTATTATTGCATTTATCACTTCGTTGCTTGTAAATGATTGTATCCAATTAGCTTTTTCCAATCCTCTTGTGTAGATAGTTTTGAACTCTTTGCAGTAATGATTCATAATGTGCGGCATCATGTTATAACTAATAAAACCTTCATCCCATCTTAAGTTGTGAAAATGTTTGTACAACCATTTGTTTGTAACTTTCGCTTTAGTTGTTAGTCTATTGAATGGTAATGGAGGTTTGAATAAGTAATGATAAACTACAGATGTGTTCATATCCAAAATTACTAATTCTTTTATAATAAAATTTCCATCATTTCCTCGAAAAGCTTGAAATTCAATTATACCTTTTTTAACTTCCATTATATGTGGCGCATTAGAAAACGAAACCCGTTTGTTCATGATGAAGTCTCGTCAGCAACTGACTTGTATTACAAACACGGTTGTTCTTCTTTAACTTCTTGCGCTTCTTCGTCGATATTAAAGTTGGTGTGATAGTTGTTCAATTGTCTCCACATATCCACTTCTTGAGGTATTCGATTAAAAATTGAAGTATCCACGGGACCGTATAAAATTGGAACGAAAGGTTGTCTGTCCAATGTATCGATTAGATAGTCCTTGATTATTGCACTTGAAAATATTAGTTGTTTCAAATATCTGGTGACGGGACCGGTAGTACAACTTAAAGTGTAAAATTCTTCTTTAGTTAAATGTAATTTTACATCATGTCTAGTTAAATCTCTGAAGCGAACCATTTGTCCTCCACGATGTTTCACTATATCAACTTCAATATTTGATTCCAATAAACTTAATCTTGTTCTTCTTCCAAATGTGTTGTTACTCAAATAGCATTCCAAAAGATGTAAATGTTTCATAAATGATTCCCAAGAAGTTTCAGTGAATGTAACCATTTTATTTCCATGATTTAAAATAACAATCGGTGAATAATCCAATGATTTTAAAATTCCAACTGAAATACTTTTCGTCATGCATGAAGAAATGGGGTAGAAAATTCGAAGAAATACTTCTGTTAAAATATTTGTTGTAATGTTAACTTCAACTTTTTTTCTTTTTACTTCTTTTTCAGCTTCTCCTTCTTCTTTTTCTTCTTCTCTCTTCTTATGTTTGTTAAACTTGAGGAACTCGTCCATTTCTCGTTCAACTTGTTTTTCTATATCTGAACTATTCTCATCCATTAGAGGTGTATTTTCTTCTCCGTTAGTAGAACTCATCTTGCGAACGATGTTTCCCATACGACGGTCGAAGATAAAATGAACTTTCAACTCATGATTTTCTCGCTTTTATGTTTTTCGTGAAATCCTTGAAATTTATACAATCACATAAATGTTTGTTTTCAACTTGTTTTTCACAAACGAAATTCTAACCTCAAAAATTGAAGCAGATAATTCTAACCTCAAAAAATCTGCAGTCGTTGTACTAATTCTTTTTAAAGTACATTCTTCACAATTCCGGTCAGCGGTGTGTAAGTAACTATTTTATCATGTAGAATTAGACAGTATGCTGAAGTTCCATCCGCTACTGGTTGTTCAAATTCCATTTCAATTTTTATATCCACACTTGATGATTTTACCGATTCATTTTGTTTTGAACAATCGATTACAATTATCGGAGCCTTGGAATAATACTGGTCAGGTGATAATAGTGGTGTATTAGTCTTTCCATAATATGACGATTGAAATCTTGCATACATATCGTATAAAATGGAAAAACGTTTTTTGCTGAACATGACATTCAAATTGTCATACGGAAAGAATTGAGAGTTTAGAAAAACTTTACAATTCTTTATTTTACAGTGATCAAATTGCCCGGCATTTGCAGTGATAACATCTTTTCGCTTAGTTTGAAAACCGAGTATTATGTACCTTGCTCGTTCCAAGTAAGTTGATGTCTTGACGGTCCATGTTTGTCGTTCTGTCTGAGGTAGTGTAGGATATTCATGGAATTCCCAACTTCGGAATGGCATCACAATATCACGGTCAGATTTTAACTTTCTCAATAATACGATTCTATGTTCATCGGCCAATCTTACATGAGGTACTCTCCAAACAACTTTATCCAATTGTAGTTGCCATTCCAGTTTATCTTCCGTAGTTGCAGGGTCTGCAAGTATCAAGTCCTTGTTAGTTGAAGATCTGAGTAATACCAATTCTTGTTTGACATTTATTATTATTCGTTTGTAATCTTCAGCGAATCCCAAAAGCAATCGTAAAGGTACATGAAAATCAAAGTGACCGTTGGAATCCGGTGTTATAGTGTCTTTATCAGGGGCAACCCATCCGGCGGTGACTATTGAATTCTTCTCATGCGGTGTTAATGATGTTAATCCTTTCAATGTCGTTGTTATACCAACCTTTTTTGTCGAATCAACTGTCACCCCTGATATCTCATATCTTATTTCATCAAAAAGATATGCCATCGGGTTATTTATAAAAGGAACTGTTGAAGCAGTTTTTCCATCCAATTTTAATACCCGTCCTTCAATGTATAAATAACTTTCACACGGTAATGTGTAAATATCTTGTTGTTGAATGGGAATCCTTATTTCATCGTTATTGTTTAATTTTGATGAAGTGTAAGGGTTGTGCGTGTGATATTCCTTCTCCCATAGTGTTTCGTCGAATGTCGGTCCTTGAGATATATCCAGGATATCCATCGTTGTTAAGTTTCAATCCAATCTTCTGTAGAAAACGAATGTTGTCCGATGTTAACTCTTCCAATGTCGAGGAGCTACTGAGCTCCCGACTCTTCCGTTGCGGTTTAAATGATAATCCCATGTCGACTTTTATGTTGCCGCTCTGATGTGTATCCGTATAGTTATCGTTTCTCCTCTAAAGTCAACACTAACACCGTCTTGATCCAATATGTTCAGTACGATGTCTGAAATGAAACTAGTGTTTAACGGTAGGTATATCAAGTTTTGTGGCTTCTCAACAATTTTAAAACCGGGAGCCACTGTTGGATAAAATGTATGTAAAATATGCTGATTCACTCCTTCTCTATACGATCCGTGTATAATATTACACGTTACATCGATACTATTGACTTTCAATATTGTAACAGTTGTATTACCCGAATGAGTAGTTCCAGGAGTTAAGATTTTCTTTTTTGCATCTGTAAATCCAAGTAAACTGCCAATGGAGTTTTCCAAGCTGACATCGATATAATATTTCGAAGTTATTTCTGCTTTTAAAGTATTATTGTTTCCTTTAACGGTGATATTTTCTTCTCCGAGTTGTTTCTGTAGTAATTGGTTTATATCATCGATTTCATAAGCTCCAGTAGGAAATGTAATTATTTTCAATTCTGAGTATTTTCCTGAAGCATCCATAGTTTCATAATAATGTAGTAAATTGTTTTTACCTTCCGTAACATTAGGAATTGAGTTGTAGGTAGTCAAATCAAGTAATGCCGCTTCCCATAATCTTTCCTTGGATAGACGCAATGCTGGGAACAGCGTACTTTTCAATGTGGATGAATTTCCACTCAGTGACACTGTATACGATGACATCTTAAAGGTGACTGACACTCTTCGCTAGAAACTCCAAACATAAATGCCCACAGATTTCAGTGTTGTTAGGTTGTTCTCTTTTGTAATTGTAAAAAATGTTTTTGGAGTTTCGAAAATAATGTTGCAGTTCTTTCGGCGGTGGCAGATTGCCAAAACTATCAAAGTAGTAAACGGTTTGTCCGAGCTTTTTATAGCATACCCAATGAGTGCCTGGACCATAGGTGGAATCCAAATTTACTATTCCAGTTTCATTTTCCCATATTTTAGTTGGTAATGCATCTTTCATAAAAACTCCTCGAAAAAATGGTATTTTCAAACATTTTACATAATCATTTAACTGATGATTTGTTAAGGCTTTATTTGGAATTATCAATTGATTCTTTTTATTTAGTACACACGGTATGGTCTTACGTATAAACCTGCTCCGTTTTTTACCATTTGCCAAACAGAAGTCTTCTTTACATTTGTCTTACGAGTTCTACGACGTCCTTTTTTAATGTTTCCACCTCTTTTGGGAGCGCTTCTTCCTTTTGCAGGTCTTCCTCTGCGACGTCTTCCAGCACCTAACTTTGCTTTCGTCTTCATGGCTGTAGTTACTGCCCAAGCCGCTGCTTTTTCTGCAATACTTGCGTCACTTGATTTTACTCTTTGCCAAGCTTTTTCCGCTAGAATTTTATCCGCTATTGATCTATTTGTTGAATCTTTATACTTTGAATATGCTATATCGTGTTCTTTGCAAGCTTGATCTAATTTATTAATTCCAGGATCTCCTCTTGCTAAACGTTTTGCCAACTTAGTTCCAGGTCCACAATATTGATAACCTCCGGGCAGATGTAATTCGTATGGTAAAGCGTCTATCGTTCGATTCACAACAGCACCAATTGGAATCCGTCTGAGCAGGGATAATGCAGCTGATGTTAAACCACGTCCTCTCTTGCCGCTGTCTTGACGACGACTGAGCGATACGGTCTTCATTATGCTGTTTTATGTAACCAACGTCTTCACTCTATGAAATACTTTATGATAATGAATCCTTTTGGTGTATTCCATACTTAAATATTCATAAGTTTTACTAGTATCTATCAATAATTTCATCTTTAATCCATTGGTTTCTTTGAGAATCTTCGATTTTATTGTGTTTCATCGATGCATTAATCAAATGATTATGCATATCAATAACTACATTACCTACAAGATTCATTACATACTGTACATTAGTAGCATCTTTGTTACGTGTAGGATTATCAAGATTTGTGATACGTTTACCATTACATGTATACACAGATGGATCGTTATTAGAGGTTGCTATAACTTGATTAATAGTAGCAACATCATTCGGAGCTATTCCTGCTGATATGTTAGATATTCTTCTATTTTTTCCATCATATAAGTTATTTATTTTATCTAAAACTATAGTTTGTTTCACAACAACACAATCATTATCATCTTTACCAGATTTTACATGGGTTAATCGTCTACCTCCACATATAAAGTTAACACCAGTAGCTGATAGTTGTGGCACTTGTGTTAAAATAACAGCATCATGTTCTTCCGTGCCTAAACTTATATTTGACAATCTTTTATTTTTTCCATCCCACTTGTTATTTTGTAGTTGTAGTAAGGTAAACTTTTCACTTCCTTGCATAAACTCATCACCTTTCTTTGACACCACCTGATTTTGTTTAACAAAAGCGGATGTTCCTTTCTTCAAGCTTTCATTCATTTGTCTCACGGTAGCAGCATCCGATGGAGTTGAACCATCTTTCAGATTGGACAACACTTTTCCATGACAATCAATAACAGCACCATTATATAAAATACAATTATCTTTAATGTATTTAATATTAACACCATCACTTTCTTCTTTAGGATATCCAATATCGTTTATAGTATATTTATAGAAGGAAAATCCATCTTTTTTCTTTTCTGGTATTACAGAATGCAAATAACGCTTATTGATTGTATCTGTATCCTCGGTTGGATCTGCCACATTAGTTATTTTATAATTTAAAGCATTGTACTTTTTTCCACTTTTAGTCTTTTCCAACAGTAAAGCGTATTCCATCGCAGATAGAAAATAGCCTTTATTAACAACATCTCCATTGTTGACTGGTTTTGCAACATTAATAACCCTGTGAGATTTTGCATCATACAGTTGGTTGTTGTCGAGTTTCAAACTTGTAGATGTTTCCTCCTTTACTGTTTTTAAATTTGTTGCATCTCCATCTTCTTCTGGATCCTTAACAAACTTTAAACGTTTATTATTTATGTTATAGTCACCTTCGGGTGTTTGCGGTAATCCACTTCTTTTTCTGTTTTCTCCAACTTGCACTCCTAACGCGGAGTATCGTCCGAACTTGTCGACGCTCATGTTAGAACTGACACATTATACGCCTGCAACTCTTATATATCCGCGGACAATTATACGATTATGCCGCGATTCCTGAGTTCGTCAATCAGAGCTACCCATTCATTATTTAAACCTGTATGACCGGCTTCCATGGCTTCATGCAATAGTCTCATTCTATCAACCAATTTATTGATGTCGTTGTAGTAAATCACATTCGTATTGTATAGATTTTTCATCAATCCTTTGCCAGATGTTGAAGTATCTCCTTTACTCTTTTTACCATGTTGTTCAAGAAGTGATAAATCCATAAGTGATAAAGATTTTCTTTTCAGTGGTTGTCTCACCGCTGGTGCAGTACGTAATGTTGGCAATTTTCGTGGAGGAAACAACTTTTTTATAACAATGTTATATTTTGTTGCACGTGAACGATTAATCATTGCATCCTTTAAGTAGTTTCTTTTATGAGCGTTAGTATTTTGTAGAATTTCATTAAAAACACTTAAATCTTTGGATGAATATCTTAGTGGTATGTTTTTAAAAATTAATTCATAAAGTCCTTTTGTTCCTTTATATTTATGCTCACCAATAATGATGTAATCGTCTTGTGTTATTTCAAGCTTTGAATCGCCGATCTTTAATTCATTCCCATCAATTCTTGCTCCGTATACGTGTGATCTACTCAAATTCGGGTTTGATTTCATGTCATGTAGCATTTTCATTATATATTTTCTTCCAAGAGGTCCATGTTGTAATATATCGCTACTCAATTGAGTTAAATTTGGAATAGATTGTTCAGCTTCAGGTATTGGCTGTTCTTCTTCCTTTTCAACAATTGGTTCTTCTTCTTCTTTTGTTTCTTCTTGCTCACTAGCACTTGTATATGAATCATCATCTTCTTCTTTTTTTAATGCTTGTACTTCTTGTTTAGAAACTGGTAGTAAAACATCTCCTTCATAACGAGGTTTACCAATAGTTTCTGATATCTGTTTTAAAGGTTCCGTAATAGGTTTAAATGTAGTCTCTAGAAATTCTTCTCTTTCACTTAAACCCATCCTCAATGCACGATTCTTCTTCCTAATAGAATCACTGAGTGATTTTATTTCTTTCAATAGTTTTTCTTGATTCACCATGTTTACACTGTGAAGTTCAACGTGTAACTAGATGTAGCATCGGTAGTTCAACGCATAAATACAAATTTATCCAACCCTATACGATATCTACCATTTTTAATATCTTCTTCCTTCATAATAACGAGAAAGCCATATTTCTCATTCCATGCTTTGCCACACATTTCTTTAAATTTCTCAAATGACATATCCGCATTTACATGATCATTGTATATATGTTTTAAATTTGTTTCATCTTGCTTAAAGACAATCAACATATTTGCATTATCTCTTATAAGTTGTTTTGGAATTTTACTGTATGTTTGACCAATATAAATGCTATCGATATTATGATGTCTTCCCATAGCGAAATAATTCCTTATAGTGTCGTGATTTTCACAAGACACATCGTCAAAAATAAAAATAGAAAATGGTTTTGCTTCATTTGGTTGCATAATTGTTTCGCTGGCATTAAACTTGTAGAAATTCACTTCAGGTACACTTGCAAGTACTTTATCCAATAATTGATATTCGGTTGTTGCAATGATTTTGAAAAATGTATATATTGTTAAAGCGCAATCCTTTAGGATTAGTTATAAGGTTAAAAACAACATTTGTTTTTCCACAATTTGAAGGACCAGTTATTAAACATCTTATCGTATTTGGTAGTAATTCACCATGTTTACCATGATTTAACCTATCATTGTCAACCGTCAATTCATCAATATTATTGATATTAAATCGATCTTTTTGTTGTACAATCTCCATCTTGTATCAAGGTTAAACACACAATGAGCTATTAAATTACTATACCAAGTCTTTTGAAGGAATCCAAGAGTCTTCACTTTTATCGAATCCCCTAACCACCGGACTTTAACCATATCCTTTTTCCTTTGTAAAACCTTCTCAACAAGATATACATCACCGACTGTTGATTTCAACAATTCATGTCCGTAGAATCCACCTTGAAGTAATTCACCCTTGTTATCCTTTAATAAGTAGGTTTCAGGTATTGTTGGTTGCACTTTATAAACTGTAAATACTTCATTAGTCCAATTTGGTAGATATCTTTTACTAAATACACCTTTGTATTTGCTTATACGAACTTTATCGTTGACTTTAAACTTTTTTGGTTGCAACTTTTCCAATTTAGGTGTTGTATTATTTCTGATGCGTTGTAATACAACCTTAGCATTAGCGCTGTTTACTTGGATAGGTTTCATTCCGATGGTACGATGATATTTGTTGTTATACTCTTTTATAAGTTGTGGTAATATGTCATACCACACGTATGATCCTCGTTTTGAAAATTGTTTGTACATCGCTCCTTTCAATGTTCTATTGAACCTTTCAATCATTGAAGCTTTAACTTCAGAATTTGTAGAATAATGATTTATTTGATATTTCTTCATCAAAGCTCCAAAGTCTTTATTAAAATATTCTTTTCCATCATCGGTCTGTAGATGTTTGATTTTGAATTTATTTCTTTGTATCGTTGTTTCCATAGCTTTTGTAACACTTTTACCAGTCTTATCCTTCAATGGTAAAGCGTCAGCTATTTTAGTAAAACAGTCTATAATTGTTAAAATATATTTGAAACCTTTGTTTAATTTACTGTGCGGTATCATTTCAATGAGATCAGCTTGGTAAAGATCATTCATTCCTTTAATGATTGTACTTCTTCTTGGAAATCTTCTTCTTGCTGGTTTATGTAGTTCATTTACAATCTTGTCCTTCACACTTTCCATCTTCAGGTGTTGCTTGCACATCGCTTGTAAAAATACTGATCCGTACAACAGTTCATTCTCTTTTATATAGTTTGAATATAGGTCAAGGCCATTTCATATTAGTGTAAAAAAGAGGGAACATGGCATTGGGCTTGCCATGTCCCCTCTTCTTTACGGAAAGGAAAAAAAGGAAGAAGGTAGAGGACGAAGAATAGGTTTACTGGTCGATAGGGTTCAGGGAGTAGTGGCCGAACGGTAAAGTATTAATTTTATCTTCTAAAATATGGCGCTTGTCATCTTTGTAGCTTAATGCCCACTTTGTTTGTTTGACACTAAAGAGTTGATGATTATAACTTCTAATAGTGTTGAACGTTGCAGTTGTTTCAACATTTTCAAACAAACATCTTTTATAATGTTCAAACTGTACGTTCTTCTTCAGGAAAGAGGTTTTTATTCCTTTGGCCTTTTTCGTGACTTGATGTTGATTCCTTTCGCTTATGTACAGTTGAAATGAATATAGTTTGGACATTAATGCTACAATTTCCATCATCGGCACACCATTTGCTTCATCTTTAAATTTTCCCAATACTTTCTTGTTTCTGTCGTAGTCGTAATTTGGATGATCCTTGGGATAATCGGAAAAGTCGAAATCATCTTTATACATAAAAGTGCGTAGATCTTCGTACATGTCATTTGTTTTAATCCAGTAAATTAGTGCATCCGTATCCATATATGCAATACCAATGTTCTCTCTTCCATAATAGTTAACCATCTTCTTATAATGAAACTCGTACATGTGAGTTTTGGAAATATCCAAGATTGACATTCCTAGATACAAAGGACGATCCATTAGAACTGACTTCTTGTTCATGGAAATAACAACTAGATTTTCATTAATAATTACAGATGAACCAAAGTTTGGTTGTTGCACTAATTTCTGTAATTTTACTGGATCAGTTACCAATTTGATATCCTTATGTTTCCTTTTGTTTTCCAAAGTCTTGCCAAATATTGCGTTGTTCATTAGTTTGAAGAAATCTTTTTGAAAACTTGATGTAGCGCCGGCTCTTCTTTTTGTGTTGTTGTCAATGTACGGTTTTAACCAACAAGATTGAGAGAATTGTAGTACTCGATTAATTTTTGTAATTCTTAATCCCAAGTCTAAGGCCTGTTGTATCATCCAGTAGTGTAAAACATACCGAGACTTGTTGGTTAAAGTCATCAATAATTTTGGCCATCTTCCAGTTGGAGAAATTTCGGTCTTCGGAAGAAGTGGTAAATCATAATGTTCGTCGTGAAGATGTTCGGGATATTCAAAATCGACGTCAAATATGTAACCAGTTTCTCCATATTTCGGTATATCCATTATGTTTCCAATTGATTCTGGGTCTATCCATTTGAAATTATCATATGGAAGGGGATTCGACATTGCCCATCCGTATAAGTTATTTGCATCAAAATAACCCAGGAATGTTGTTGGTTTTGATGCATCATAATCGGGCAAATACTTGTTGTTTGCCCTGACATGACGTGTTACACTTTGCGTCAATCCTAATCGAACTCCTGACTCTAACATCAAAACCGTATCTATATCTGTAAGAAGTTGTATTTTACAATTTGTTTCTTTCAACATGGCTTGCCACGCTAGTCCAGGCGAAGTGTACGAATGAAGAGGGTCCAATCCATATGCCGCAAAACACGTATTTCTAAATTCTTCCATCACATCACATAATAAAGTCACATCTAATTTAACATAAAAATCTGAATATTCTCCCAATGTTCTAAATCCTAATTCGTTCCATACTTTGCATGCGTGATCATAATCATCTTGAGATATATCCATGTCGTACAGTTTACTTTTAAATTCTTCTTTTGGAGGTAGTGATGTTTCATTAAATCTTTCTAAACTGTCTATGTAATCATATGGGAAAACACCTTTTCGAAGTACCAGATCCAGTTTGTCGCTGTTTACAATCTTCTTTGTTTCGATTAAATCTTGTTTCCTTAGGTTTTCAGAAAGTTTGGACAAACTCGACGGCAAAAATCGGTAGGAGTCCAAGAATCTTAGTTTGACGTTTCCAACTTCTTTGGAAAAACTTATGAACTTTTCTGAAGTTTCAGCTAACACATCGATTTTACCGTCGTCTCTTCCTAGTTCAGGTATTATAAAATGAGCGTCGTACCCACTAAGATTATGCAGAACCACAGGGATAAATAGTGGTAAACGATAGCTCAAGTTGCATTTATTACAAGCAGCACCCCTGTAATAACCTGTGAGGTGGTCGTGATCTTTAACTTTATAATTCTCAATAGTAAAATCATTTTTGCACAAGAAACAGTGAGTCGCATTTTCATGTTGAATTTCTTCTTCTTCGTCCATCGGTTTCATTGGTACAATATTTGTATATAATCTTTGTGTATTTCCAGCTATTGAATATAGGTGATCAAGAAATCTTTTTTCCGCATTTTCACCACGATATACTAGAGGTTCTGAAGTTAATCCATATTTGTTCAAATGTTCTTCTGATAATGTTGATTTAACCATTAAACAAAAACTGTTTGGTTTGTGCATTTGATACTTGACACTTTTTCTTGCTTCACAATTTTCATCTTCAACTGGAACAAGTGTTGATTCAAAGTCCGCATACACAACTAAAGGCATACGGTATTGATGATAAACCTTTTGAAATGTAACGAATGCTCTGTTTTCCGAAGGTAAATTAATCTTTGCTTCATAATTATTGTTACATAGTCTTTTGTGCTCTTGTAACCATTCTCTTCCGTGTAGTCCATCTCGTTTAAAATTGAAACATCTCTTGCAAATTAACTTTCTGTGTCGATCTTTAGAAAGCTGTTTATTAACAAGTGAGTCGAATTTCTTTATGTACACATAGTGAGACACATCTCCTCGCGTTAGTAGTAGTAAATCCGTATGATCTGGTAGCTCTTCTTTTGCAATACGTAAAGGATACACTTTGTTTGAACTATCTAATGCAAAAACATTAATAGACGTACCGGGATTTTTCTTCTCAAATTTTGATATATCTCCTAGTGATACAGGGTAAGTAATTCCTTGAAAATTGTACCTATGTCTTTGATTTTCATAGTGTTGGTTAGGTGTATCGAAATGATTTGGTACAAACTTAGATGTCATAGCATATCGAAAACATTCGTTATCTTGATTTTTCACATTAATACACGATCTTGTATCCTTGATTCTTTGTGGCAAAGGAATATAACTAGATCCCATTAATCCATAACCATGTTTGTGTACTTTTATATCTAATAATTCAATGCTTGTAAGACTCCATCCAGATCCTCTTCCTTCGTGTTCCTGAATTTTTGTTAATATTTCTTCTATACAGTTCTCTACTATTGAATCAATGTTTGAACTTTCCATGATGGTTCGGTTTTTTGTTATGAATCCTCTTGGTGATAATTCTTCTTGTACATTTATAAACATAGCTTCTAGTAGTAAACCAAATTTAAGAAAGTTCAATCTTTTCAATTCTTCTTTTAAAGTTTTACTTACGATTGTTTTTGCTTCTCTAATAAATTCTTCTAAGTTCAAGTTTTCATTTTGAATCTTATGATGCATTACTACTTTACCGGGTAAAGCAAATACTTGTAGATTCGGTAAAGTAGTTGAAGATGTTGCTGATATTTCATCTTGTTCTTCTTGTTCTTCTTGTTCTTCTTGTTCTTCTTGTTCTTCTTGTTCTTCTTGTTTTTCTTCTGCGTTGTTGTGAATTAGTTCTTTATGACAGTCTAATAGAATTTCATCGTGAAACGATTCCGAACATTTATCGCAATGATACATGTTGAGATGTTTACTCTTCGAAGTTTCGCAGAGAAATGAAATGGGCTCTCACAATCCTCCTTTTATAACGGTCCCCCTACCACTATTTCATCTTCTTCTTCTTCACTATCCAAGAAAATCAAACGTTTTCAACAAAATATTAACCTTCTACAAAATTGATTGTCCGTTCATATTTTTTAATACCAGTTTTAATTTTCAATCTTTTCCTTGTTTAACTATTATTTCTTTATATAACATTATTCACACTTTCTACTTCGAGCGTTTTGCTACTATCATCTCTTTATTCCATTTTAACAATCTGCATAAATACAAGTTCATTTGTCGCGCCGACTCACTATAAATCCAGCTTTCGTACAGTACACATCTCTACGACTAAATTACAACATGTATTTCAATATGAATTTTCCTTATACAAATACTATTTCAATAACTTTACAGCAAAACAAAATTCTAACTTCATAAACTTGATAGGAAGATATGCGAACTTTTAATTCAACCCCGGTTAATTTATGCGCAAATTTAGTTCGACCAACAATTGTTGAATTTTAGTTTTGAACTAACTTTTAATTTATGCGCAAATCTACTTCAAACCCTCACCCCACAAATTTGATAGGAAGAATTACATTAATTTGATACTTATTTCTACCGTTACACTAGCTCCATTCTCAAAAAGATATAAATAAAATGGTCCTGGATACTGTTCTTTTTCACGTCCTGCATGTTCCTTAATGAATTCGTAAGCCAATCTTTTTGAATATTCATTATGATACACTTCTCTTACATAAACAAGATTTTTTTCTTCCAGAAATTTCGCTTGAACTAATGGTATTTTGCTTACATCATCCTTGTCCATAAGAGGTAGCTTGTAGGTGAAAGTATTTGGAGGTAGTTTTTGCGGTTTATCAAGTAGAGAACAAAATTTTCTATAGAATTTCCGCTCAGTGCCTGTAATACTATTAAAAGACAAAGTGGTAAGCATCTTGACGGCACAAGGTGCAAGTACAGACTAGAAACCTGGAGGTTCACAGCCCGCCTTTTATGAATTTTAAAAATGGGGAGGGGGAAGGAATAAGGATTGGGAAGGGATAAGGTGTAAGGTGGGGGAAGGGTAATTTGGTTATTAAACCACTTGCGCTGTAAAATAGCCGCCAACATCCACACCTTGTTCGTAGCACTCCTTCATTGTTTGAGCCCACTGCAGCATGCGGTCTCTATCATTTGGTGTTACAAGAAAAGAATTACAATCATCATACAATATAAAAGAGCCGATTCGTACGTAAGATCCTGAATCCAACCATTTATGAGCTTCAGACATGAATTTTTCTATTGTATCGAATGGGAATTGTGGATCAATTGCTATAACTTTCAGTTCTTCACTAATTTTAACGCTATAATAATCATCTTCATCATCATCTTCAGTTTCACTGTCGTTATTTAAAGTGTCTTCAGGTTGTTCAAAAACATCAGAAATTTCGGAAGAACTGAAATTTTCACTAAGATGAGGAGGCATTTTTAAAGCAAGTAATATTGTAAAGAGCAGAGACGAAACAACAAGAGTGGCGTGTAGAAGCGGAATGAGGAGTGAACAAGGCTTGCTCCGCTTTTATAACGGTATGCTAATGAGAGGGGTAACAGCTGGCTGTGACCGATTATTGATCCGGGAGGTGGGTTGAAAGGAAGAAGAGGGGGTATCTATTTTAAATAATTTGCATAACTTTTGACTCAAATAAGATAACCAAATTCTTCTTTTACTAAAATGTTCGTCTTACATAGACGTTTTCAATGATGTATCGCATGTCGTAATCGATCAAACCATTATCGAGATATAGCCATTTTAATTTTCAGGGGGGGGGTTCCGCTTGAGTGAACACGGGGGGGGGGTTCCGCTTGAATGAACACGGGGGGGGGGGTTCCGCTTGAGTGAACACGGGGGGGGGGGGTTCCGCTTGAATGAACACGGGGGGGGGGGTTCCGCTTGAGTGAACACGGGAGGTTCCACTTGGGCGCTCATGCGGAACCGATCTTCTCACGAGATAGTCGTTATGTGATAATGAAGGCAAATGTTCATCGCGCCGCAACCACTAATTAACTCGCATTCGCGGTGTTCATATCTTTCCTACTCATTACATATACGTTTCCTACTTCATTATTTCAAGACTAATTAACTTGCAAAACAACTGTCTCTGTCTTTGAATGCTGATGAGATTTCATTAGGAACCATTCTTTGCACGCTATATGAAGCTACACCGGCAAACAATGCAAGTCGGAGAGGTCATATAACTGTACAACGGCCTCAGAAAAGTAGATCACGAGACTTAGAGTGTTAAAAATAATGGAGGAGAAACACAACGCTCTAGCTTGCACTTATACCAGTCGGGAGCATTTTTCAAGCGAAGAGTTTTCTTGACTGGAGTTGAAGCCGTAGTAGAAGTAGAAGTTGAACTTGTAATAGAAGAGCAGGCTGTAGTGGAAGTTGTAGTCGGCAGGGATGACATCGTGGTAGTTCTATTCGCAGTTCGCAGCGTAACGTCTGGAATCAGAATGAAATGTTAGCCGTGGTCGATGCGTCTTTTATAACGGTATGCTAATGAGAAGGGTTAACAACCGTTAAGTGGGGGAAGGTGGGAGGGAAGGAAAGAGAGGGGGTATTTATTTCAAATAATTCGCATAACTTTTGACTAAAATAAGATAACTAAATTCTTCTTTGACTAAAATGTTCGTCTTACATAGACCTTTTCAATGATGTATCGCTTGTCCTAATCCGTTAATCCATTATCGAGTTATAGGCATTTTAATTTTCCGGGGGGGGGGGGGGTTCCGCTTGAGTGAACACAGGGGGGGGGGGTCCGCTTGAGTGAACACGGGGGGGGGGGGGTCGGTCATTGACCCTTCCGAAAGTGGGTCAAGGTCATTTAAGACTTATAAAGAACCAAGGTGATGGGAACAGTAGTAACTGTTCCCACCACCCTGTTTGCCTAACGGTTCCCACTCCCAACCCACTAGTTACGTTCTGCGAGGGATATCGACGCAATTTTGTTTGGCCCGTCCGGGTCCATCCGTAACGGGCCGGTCCGGGTCCATCCGTAACCGTGAATTCGAAGGGAAACTGGAACAGCTAATGCAGAAACGCAACTCTAACGCCCACCCAACTAATCCCACCCATCATATTCCTAAACAAAATGCAAAAACCTAGTCCGCAATTTGCGGATGTCCCACCCCTTCTAAGTGAAGTTCAACGGAACTTCTGAATTTACAGTTAATCTACCCCCTATCATCTAGCTGAAAGGCAAAACAACAACATTAATTATTAATACCAACACTTAAAACTAACAACACATCATTATTAAATATCAAATAATTCAACACAACCAAATACCATCATTATTCTTAAAATTAATACACCTTAACGCTAAACACAACTTATAACTAACATCGCAATGCGCAAATTAATTCTTAAATTAAGTGCAACTTACAACTAATATTTACACACACACACACACACATACCACATTGCATTAAAGAACGCAACGTAGTATAAGAAGTTCAAATATATATAGGCCTACTATATATTTGAACCTCTTACCGAGTCGCCAACGACTTTTCGCTATGAAAACTCGTTGACGACTGACGCGAAAATCGGGCTCGTATCGCTCCTCGGGTTTTCGAGTGGTGGGGGTAATTAATGCAGTGGTGGGGAAATTGTTTCACTCCAGTACGGTCTTCAATCCACTCCAGTTCGCAGCAGTATAAAAATGAAACGAAGGAGTGGGGGTGGCGCATGCGCAGCGACGTAAAATCCAAGGTTTGAGGTTAGAACTTTCCGTGCACAGTAGAGCTAAATTGAGTAATACAGGACTCGGCGCATGCGCAATAGCGAGGAGTGATTCCGATCCGGAGAACTCGTTGCATTCGCAGCAGCGCTAAAGTGAGTAATACAGACTAGGCGCATTCACAGTAGCGCTAAAGTGAGTAATACATGACTAGGCGCCGTAGCTTGAAGTTGGCTCACTCCAGTACAAGTTATAGCAGCATAAAAATGAAACGAAGGAGTGGGAGCGGCGCATGCGCAGTGACGTAAAACCAAGGTTTGAGGTTAGAATTTTCCATGGTGGCTGCCATGTTTAATTCTGTTTCATTCAAACAATAGTAGTTCATGGCTGGCATGGGATGTGAAGTGTGGTAATTAGATGGGGTTAGCAACCGGTCGTGACCGGTTCCGCTTGAGTGACCACCGGGGGGGGGGGGTTTAATCTCCATTTTTTATGAGGGGGAGGGGGGGGGTTCCGCTTGATTAGTCACCGGGGGGGGTTCCGCTTGATTAGTCACCGGGGGGGGGGGGTTCCGCTTGATTAGTCACGGGGGGGAGGGGGGGGGTTCCGCTTGAGTGAACACGGGAGGTTCCACTTGGGCGCTCATGCGGAACCGATCTTCTCACGCGATAACCGTTATAAAAGAAGATTGTTCATCGCACCGCGACCATTAATTAACTCGCATTTGTGTTGTTCGCATCCTTCCTACTCATTACATATACGTTTCGCCAACTTCATTATACAAGTCTAATTGCTACTAACCTGGAGTTTCATTTACATTAGCACATGTCGTCCTGTTTGAATCACCTTCGCGTGCTCGACGTTATATCTCATTCATCTGTCTTGTTCTGACTTCTACACATCTGATATACTTCTTGTGATGGATACGCAATGTTTGAAATTGAAACTTTTGCGGACACAACATATATTACGAAGTAATTCCAAACCTTCTGTTTCAAAGATTAAAACTAATTTAACAAAAGTAAGGAAGAAATTAAGTTTTAACCCGTTATAAGTAGTGTGGTTTTGCCGGTGCTGGGACAAGTCAAGGTCATGCGGTTGGAACCGGCAGGTGTGCGTTCGAACGTGGCAGCTGTCCGTGGGGGCGAGGGAGGGATGGGGAGGGGAGGGAGGGTTTACAGGAGGGGATGGAGTTTCGGGAGCGCATTCGTTTGCGGATCGTCGACGGGGAAGGTTGTAGCGGTTAGGGTTTAAGAACAAAATTGACCAGTGGCGAGGGTGGGATTCGAACCCGGCCCGCCGGCGTGTGAAGCCGGCGCCTTACCCCTGCGCCACCGAGGTAGTTGTCGGGAGGCGGTGGAAATGTGTCAGATAGCCTGTGGCGACGGCCGGCGTAAGGGTTCGCGGTTTGTCCACCAGAGTGTACTAGGGGCGCGTTTAGTTCTCACTTTATCCAACAGATCGTAGCACGTGTGGCTGCACCTAGTTTACCTTAAACCCGACAGAGTGTAGCTCAGTTATTTTGCTGGAGAGAAAAAGATAGATAGCTTAAGAAAAGTATCGGTAGCCACAGAATGTAATTAATTATTCAGGTGCAGGATCGCAAGTAATGTTCCGTGGATAATCAATTGGGGTTAGAACTGTAATAGTAGACGGTTGTAAAGTGTATCACCTGCAGGTGTGCAAGAAATGTCCCGTGCACGATGAAGTAGGATTACAATTGCCAATTGTACAGGCAAATACTGTATTGCAGCAGTAAGTACAATACTAGACGGTTGTAAAGTGTATCACTTGCAGGTGTGCAGGAAATGTCCCGTGCACGACTAAGTGGAATTACAATTGGCGATTGTAAATGTGTCAGATAGTCTGTGGCGACGGCCGGCGTAAGGGTTCGCGGTTTGTCCACCAGAGTGTACTAGGGGCGCGTTTAGTTCTCACTTTATCCAACAGATCGTAGCACGTGTGGCTGCACCTAGTTTACCTTAAATCCGACAGAGTGTAGCACTGGGTGGAAAAGTACGGGAAAAGGATGCAGGGGTACCAATCCCCAGGTAAACCCCAAAATATCCCCATGAATTCCCCAAATTTCCCCGCATTGTTACCAACTTATGCTATCCGCTACAAACATAAGAAATGAAATGCTGGGGGGTTATACTATAAAAAGTGTGTAAAACCCAAAAATGTTGCCCATACAGTATATAAAATCAATGGCTAGAAGCTGTTGAAACCGTGGAGTTAGATTGTTTCTGTAAAATGTGTTTTGTGCGTAAAGTTTCAGCTGTAAAGTGTTCGGAGCCATGATAATACTTGTGAGGAGACGCGTACTCTTTAAAAGTTAGCCGACATATGACCGCGACGGGGAAGGTTCCATAAGAGAGAGAGAGAAGTAGATAGATAGTTTAAGAAAAGTATCGGTAGCCGCAGAAGTTAGTTTTAATTATTCTGTACGGGTTGGTCATCAGCCACAGGAGTACGAGAAATGTCCCGCGGATGAGTACTCTTAGTCCCGCGGATGAGTACTCTTACTTACATTTGGCGATTGCACAGGTGGATCTTATGCTGTGTATCTAGAGTTTTGTATTAATAACGAGCTTTTAGTTGTCCTATAGTTCAAGATTATAGAGCAGAATAAAACACATATTGAAGGAGGAGCGGTCATATAAACTAGCTAATAACGTGAATAAGAATAGTCGGGCAGGATCGCCAACAGGTGTAACAAGATCGAAACGTCGATACTTTCTAGCATGTCAGTTAAGACAGTCTGTAAAATAATATCAGTAGAACAAAATGCTGCAAAGGTCAGGTCTTGCACAATACAACTGGTGAAAACTGAAGTGTTTCTTAAGCTTAGCCAATGTAGTACGCGGCCTGGAAACAGTGGAGTCAAATTGTTTCTCTAATGTGTGTTTTGGGCGTAAAATTTTTTGCTGTAACGTTTGCGGAGCCAAGATAATACCCAAGGGGAGACGTGTACTGTCCAACTAGTCAGAGCGTATATGGTCGGTCGGTGGACGCAAGTGTGTCCGAATATATAGAGACTGATAGCGTGCTAAACGAAACTAGCAGAAATGAACGTAAGTTCAAACAAGTACAGTTGTACTATTGTGTACAGAGGTAATACTCATTAAAACGGTGTTTACCGTATGAGATTTGGCGAACAAATGGAGAACGACGGTTAGATGGCTGATTTTATAGGGACAGCTATTGGTATAGGTTGTAGACGGCGTGCGAGGGTGTATAAAGCTCTGTCGGCAGATGTGCCGGTAATTTATGCACTAAATCTGCATATAATAGTTCCGGAAATCTCCCAAAGTAGACGCGGCAGATGTACGTTTGTCATTCACGTTACACAAGTCTGTTTCATTTAATAATTTACCTTTCAAAGAATTCAATGAGAAATATATTGAAGTTGTTTTGGAATATTATTTATCCAACCCAATAAGCTGAGCCGTGCATTTTAATTTTGTCAAGTTTAGGTACATTATTTAACTAGACAGCCTTTGACCAGCGGTTATTAAACTATGACACGGTCGGTTTAGTGTTTTAAGAGTATAGCGAACAACAATCTTATTTCTGTTGTTATAAAAACATAATAAATTTTCGTTTTAATAAAAACATATAAGTAGAGGCATTTTGGGAGTTTCAGGACAAACGCAAATTCAGCGGTTTTTAATCAGTGGTTACGTATTTGTGACGTGTGATGACGTATGTGTGACGTCATACGGTGACGAGGTGGAGTGTGTGACGTCACGGGTGTGACGTCACTAATACGCTATTGAACTTAAAGCAGAGACCAGAGAGGCCTAATTTTCATTTTATTTTACGTTTATTTATGATGAAAAAGTGTTAAATAATTGTCTAAAATGATAATATACATAAATTTACAATTTTTTGCAAAAAAAACGAAGAAAAACGAGCAAAAACGAAGTTTTTATAATTTCGACGTGGGTGGTCCCTCTTGGGAGGTTATCTTATCTCTTATCTTATCTGTTATCTTATCTTATCTCTTATCTTATCTTAGATCTTAGATAAGATAAGATAAGCGCGCTGGGGGGGCTTCGCCCCCCCCAGACCCCCCCCTTCGTTGGGGGGGCTTCGCCCCCCCCAAACCCCCCCGGGTGTTGCGCCGATCAGGCTAGTAAGCCTTAATTCCTTCGCCCATTAACTTGCAAACGGCGGTAATTGCTAATGCCTTAGGACTAAATCTCAACATAATTCGTTCACTTGGATTATTTTACAAGGGTTATTTTTTAATGCTCTTTCTTCCTTAATGACTTACACTTTACTGTCAAAACATAGTTTATTTCATCAAATATAATTATTAAACAATTATTCAACCGATTTTATAATTCAACAAATCACAGAGGCCGTTTTAACTACCCGGTCAATAAATAACATTCTTCCCCTTTCTATTTCTCTACAAACCCCGCTTAACAATTATTATTATTTAATGCAAATATTCTATTTTTATTTCTGACCAGTTTCATTATTCTTTTATACACCATCATTTCACTTTTCTCTCTGAATTATTTCATTTATCCTGTTTACTACCGTGGCCTTTAGAAAGGCCGTTTCGGCTTTCTCTCAAAATTTTTACTGCGGGCTTCATCTGTAAGTCTCCGACACTTTAAATTATTTATTCCGCCACTAATAATTATTTTGTTTCCCCGGACTTTAACTAATATTTTTACCCCGGGCAGGTTCAAACATGTTCAAGGTCATTTGGGACTTAGAAAAAAAAGGAACTTGACTGTAGCGGACATGCCAGCCGACCAGCCAAGTATAGGGGCAGTTCATCGTAGCTGGGCAGGCCAGCCGACCGAGTGAACCAAGGTGTGGGGGACCGCAGAAACCGCACTGCGCGAACCACCCGGGTATGTTTGTTTTTGGGGGGTGTGATAGGAATCAGGTAAGGGAACATAGTTTAAGTACCCTTGAGTGTTAGTTAGTAAAAATATAAGAAAGAACCCACGCAAAAGCCATGCAAAGAAAGGACAGTAAAGAAGGCAAGCGCAGAGGCCAAGTGCAAACGAGGGAAGGGACCTAACGGTCCCGTGATCAAACTGATCTTGACGCCCAGGGAACGTCTCACAGCGGCTCCGAAACTTCTCGCCCTCGTACGGAGTAGTCTTTCCCAGGCACGGCGACATTCCTCGGTACAGGGGCGGCGCTCAACCCCGGTGACTCGACGGCAACCTCCGTAGACATCGAGCGGCGCAAGCGAGTTGACCTGCTTGGGTGCACGCTTGGCTTTGGCTCCGAGGCGGTATACCACGTAGGGATGCGCTTCTCCGAAGACAACGCCGAATGCCCGGTGTCTCCGATGGTGTCCGCCGAGTCCCAAAAGTCGGCCGGAGAGGTCGGAGCTGCTTCTTGGATGGTCCCGTGACGGCTCGATCCGGAGTGATGCTGTGGCGAGAGCAGCTCCTGGTTTTATCAACTTTTCCGCTGACTCAGCGAGAAATCGACGTCTCTCATTGGCTCAGCGGCTGGGCCAATCAGAAGCGACCTAGAGTTTATGACTACCCCACGGCCACGCTGCGGAATTATTCATCACTCCAGCCAGATCCCGAGGATGCCAGCCACAGAGAAGACTCCACCGATGCTTCTGAGGAAACCTACTCGGCCCAAGAAGATGGTTATGCCTCGGAGGGACCCCGTTGCTCAGTTGCCCGCTAAAAACCCCAAATCTCCGGTGCGGAATCGAACGAGGACCAAGCCGGCGTCACCCACTCCAGTTCTGCCTCAGCGGGTTGTCATCTCCTCCAACGCCGTGAGAGCCGAAAGTCTTCTTCGAGAAATTCTTGGGGGGAAGAGAGACTACGCGGAGAAATATGTTCTGCAGGCGAGACCAACTTCAGCTCCGGCTCCCGGGGTCGTCCCAACAACGGAAGGCAGGCCGATTTCACCCATCACGCCCAGTGAACGATGCCGGCCCAAATCACCGTTTCCGGGAGTCAAGACCCACCGCCTGTGGAAGCTCAAGCCCGGGCTTTATTGTCTCCTGGACTTCAATGCGGAAGAGAGAGTGGCCTTGCTGCTTCTGGGGAGAACCGTCGTGCAAACGCCATTACCCACTGGCGTACCTCTTCCACATCGGAGTCCGAAGAAGACGTACTTGGAGATTGGGGTGCCAACGGATGGACAACTGAGCCAGCGAGTCACCGCTAAGTGGATATCAGTTTAATTTAATTGATACCACAAAACGGCCTTTCTAAAGGCCACCAATATTAATCGTTTTGCAATCAAGTCGAAGGCTGAACTAATTCGTATCCGAAAACTAATGGACTATTCGATGTGCAATATATTATTATTATTATACAAAAATGAATATAAAATACAATTCTTTTTCCTTATTTATTACGCCACTTCACTCACTTACTTTCGCCCAGAACTTTTAATTGTCTCGGTCAAACCGCTTTATCGGCCCCCTAATTGCTACCGACTTAAAACACAAAGTTTTGGATTAATAATGTTAAGTCTTCAGCTCTAAACACATTATATTTTTATCAACTAACTACCACCGATTTCAGTCAACAAAAGTGTACCGAAATTTGTTATGCATCATAGTGACACAAAGGGATGTGTCTCCTTAACCTTTGGCGGAGAGTTTTTAAACCTCACGGTCAAACTTCTTTATTTGGCTCCCCTGACGATGCCCGACCGTAGTAAATAACGTTTGGCGGAAAACTTTTTAAACTTCGCGGTCAAAACAACTTTATTTTGTTCCCCTTACTACGTAGCGTACAGAAATCGGTTTTGTAAATTTCACCGGTCACGAGATCTTTTGGCGGGATACTTCACTGCTGTAGGGCCATTTCCATTACTTACCGTACTCAAAGCAAATTATTTGTGTCAAAATGAATGAACTCGATGAAGCTGGCAAGATATTTCAAACCTTGTCACCAAAATAACTTTATTCTACTGCGCTAACTACAACCACGCATCCACACAAAATATTTGGCGGAAAAAATTTAATTGTCGTGGTCAAACTACTTTATTTTATTCCCCTAACAATGTCCGACCATGTTCTATAAAGATTGGCGGAAAAAGTTTAAACATCACGGTCAAAATCACTCGATTCTTTCCCCTAGCTACGTACCGTACAGAATACTGTTTTAGAACTTTCATCGGCCTAAACATGTTCTGGCCTAAACGATTAAAACTTTTGGGCTAATGTATTTGGTTCCCGTTCCTCCCGACATTTGAAACGGCCTTTCTAAAGGCCACGGAAAAAATGCTGAGTAAGTGTAATTCATGCGCACCAATAGGAAGCCAGAGCGAGTTGACAAAACCCGAGAGCTTGTCGAGCTCCCTTCACTTGTTCCTGCACCGCTGAAGAGCCAAGATGGACCAGACTGGAACGACCTCTGCTCCTCGCCCGATCCTGAAGAGGGCCAGCGACAATTCTGACGGCGTGGTCCACAAGAAGCGGGTAACTTGGGCAGACTTGCCGCCCGTGGAGGAGATTCTGGCTGAGATGACTCGACAGTGGGAGCTCGTCACGCCTATCCAAGACACCTGGGCCGAAATACTGTCAACGACTCCGCAGAAGAAGCTGGCAAGGTTGGAACGGAGGTTTGCAGCTCCACTGGCTCGGTTCAGCTCCTCCACACCTCCAATTCACCGGCTGTGGCGTCTCGATCCAGGCCTCTACGAAGTGCTGTACACCGAGACATCAGGTCGACTGGTTTTCGTGAGGGATTCGACGCAGACGTTGAGGGTCCAGCTGCCGAGATCAATGGAGTGGCCCAGCACTTCTACGAGGTTCCTGAAGAAGGACGAGCCAGGCCAGGACCCTCGCTATCCGAAGGGATTCGCCTACTGGATCTAGTTTCCACCCTGGACAAAACGGCCTTTCTAAAGGCCACCAAATTTTCAAGTCGTTTGTGCACTCATGCAGTAGCTACGTTACTATTATAATGCAGCACCTCATGTGTTAATAATTACAACGCCAAGTAGATAGCGGCTCAAAGTAATGTATTTTGACCGTAAATTTCATTAATTTTTCGGTCAACATAGTTTATTTTAAATGCGCTTAAGGTTTGAGTAAAGAAAATTACAAGTCTTCCATCAACTTAACTATCCTTGTTTCCTATACGGTACGTTGGTGTTGTACCTTAGGGTATTTTCCATTCGCTCTTGATTCCACTGAAGCCAGGAGACATGGACCCTTCAGAGACTACTGCAGCTGTGCAAGCAATCCTGCCAAAGAAGTCCATCTTCGATCCGGCAGACGAGGCTCCCACATCGAGCGCCCCGAAGTACATCGCACGTCCGCTGAACTTTGGTCCCGACCTCTCGGAGTCGTCAGATGAAGAGACCAGGGACTACATCAGAAGGACTGACCCCAAGCTTTCGACGGGAAATTCGACCTCCGGTACACCGAAAATACGGTTGGCGCCCAGGGTGAAGAACGCTCCACGGTGTACATACGAGTTGAAGAGAGGAGCGAAGAAGGGCGAGGCGTGTGGCAAGTACTGCAGGCTGGGCGAGGATTTGTGCTCCACACACAACCGAGCGGCAAGACCCAAAGCAAGTTTCGACTTGGAACCATTCGCTGAGGGTACAAAGTTTGAAAGACTGAAGGTGTCGAAGAAGTATAAACTTCTGCAACAGACCAAAGAACATAGAATGGTCATCTTTCTAGATGAACATAAAATTATAAAGGTAAGACTGCCTAAATTCATGATGCCAATACCCAAGACTGGGTCATATTTAATGTTTAAAAAGAATGTACCGAAGACAGAGGGACGAAAAGCAACGCCGATGTGGGAGTCCGACTAAGCTGGAGGAGCTGGTACTAAACGGCCTTTCTCAAGGCCACCATTTCATTCACTCGTTTTGCAGCTATAAGTGCAGCCTCTTTTAGACTGACTAACAAAGTACATTATGATATTAAATTAAAAGATTTAACGAGCTCCCAAACAAACTAACATTTATAACTTCTTTTTAAGGAACTTATAAAATAACTTTCTGTGTTCTGTTTCCCAATGATTTTTTTATTAAGAAATATTTGCCCAAACCAAATATTAGTTGTTTGATTAGGTCAGCAAAATGAAATGATGAATCAGCATAGCTTATGCGATTTAAGAAGCTACCAGTGTATTCTGTACGGTACGTTGGGTCGCACTTAAGCGTACCATTCAAATGAAAATGCATGAGCTGAACATGGCCTACGAGATCGTCCACCACCAGACGGCGAGGAGCCACCACATCGCAGAATGGCCATGGAACCAGCGGGCCAACCTGCAAAGAGAAGTCCGGGACCGATCGGACATCGCTCTGGTGGCCAAGGACCTGGACAGCATCGCGGCCGACCCCCGCGGGAAGACAGTCCGGCTCCGGCTGTTGGAACCTGGGGTGTGGGTCCCGCCAACTCCTCTGGAGGATGACATGCCTCTAAAGTCCGCGGTGCTGAAAGACCTTCGGCGCCTACTTAAGATCGGCGGACGGGTCATCGTCATTATCAAATGCCCGTAAGGGCACAGTCTGCGGACCGACGGCACCACCTCACACAACATCTGAGGGCGGACACAAACGGCCTTTTTCAAGGCCACCATTACACTCAATCGTTTAAAGACTTTGCTGAGCTAACTTATATTGTATTTTTATTTAATTTTATATTTGTCGTTTCGACACTATAACCACCATTTCTCGTTTTGACACTAACAGTGCAGCCTCTTTTAGTCTTTTACCAACAAAATATATTATGATATTAAATTAAAAGATTTAACGAGCCCAAAACAAACTAACATGACTTCTTTTTTAAGTTTCTGTGTTCTGTTTCCCAATGAATTGTTTTATTGAGAAATATTTCCTCAAACCAACATTCACTCGTTTTGACACTATCAGTGCCACCTCTTTTAGTCTTCGACCAACAAAAAACATTATTATATTGAATTAAAAGATTTAACGAACTCAAAACAAACTAACATTAATAACCACTTTTTTAAGTTTCTGTGTTCTGTTTCCTAATGTATGGTTCTATTGAGAGATATTTGCTCACACCAAACATTAGTTATTTGGGTAGGTCAGCAAAATAAAATGGTATGCGATTTAAGAAGCTACCAGAATATTCTGTACGGTACGTTGGGTCGCACTTAAGCGCATGTTGTGGTCCATTTTCATTCTCATCCTACTCACCATGGCACCACTTGACATGCCTCCCACCTGGAAGCGACTGCAAGACACGATGGAAGATGTGCTATATGAAGAGTTTGGTGTGGTCGTTGAGGAAGTAATTGCTATGCCAGACGACGATCCTCATGTTGACATGGAAGTTTTCAGCAACTTCGATGAAGCTGAAACATCATCTTTCGCATCGGAAATTGATGAAATCAGTGATTTGACCGTTGCTTACCATGTCACAGAGTCCGAGGCCGACAGCATTGAAAATTTCCTTCCGATCGAAGATGGCGAGGGAGACACGACCCCTGTTCTACCTGATGCTCCTGATGCCAGACGGAGACTATTTGACAGTTGCAGCGATGAGGAGGATGATGATGGTGTCGCATACTTAAGCGATAGTTAGACTTTTAGTCTACTTCAAAACGGCCTTTCTAAAGGCCACCATTACACTCAATCGTTTAAAGACTTTGCAGAGCTAACTTATTTTGTATTTTTATTTAATTTTATCACCAAACATTAGTTATTTGAGTAGGTCAGCAAAATAAAATGGTATGCGATTTAAGAAGCTACCAGAATATTCTGTACGGTACGTTGGGTCGCACTTAAGCGCATGTTGTGGTCCATTTTCATTCTCATCCTACTCACCATGGCACCACTTGACATGCCTCCCACCTGGAAGCGACTGCAAGACACGATGGAAGATGTGCTACATGAAGAGTTTGGTGTGGTCGTTGAGGAAGTAATTGCTATGCCAGACGACGATCCTCATGTTGACATGGAAGTTTTCAGCAACTTCGATGAAGCTGAAACATCATCTTTCGCATCGGACATTGATGAATTCATTGATTTGACCGTTGCTTACCATGTCACAGAGTCCGAAGCCGACAGCATTGAAAATTTCCTTCCGATCGAAGATGGCGAGGGAGACACGACCCCTGTTCTACCTGATGCTCCTGATGCCAGACGGAGACTATTTGACGGTTGCAGCGATGAGGAGGATGATGATGGTGTCGCATACTTAAGCGATAGTTAGACTTTTAGTCTACTTCAAAACGGCCTTTCTAAAGGCCACCATTACACTCAATCGTTTAAAGACTTTGCAGAGCTAACTTATTTTGTATTTTTATTTAATTTTATATTTGCTACAAGCTGCTGCTACAAACGAGTGAAAAATTGGTAGCCGTGAAAACGGCTGTTTTGTATAGGTTTTACACAGTAAACCCTTATGGAGCGTAACTACTCTGCGTTGGCATCTTCATCGGACAAATAATCTGCTCCCACTAATCTTTCCAACGCAGCGATCACTTCTCTTGATGTTATACTAGTTCTGCTTGTTACAGAATGAACTTGTACGGGTTGATTTTCACCGGTGACTTGCCTCCCCGTAGGCAATATTTGAAAAGGTGGTGTAGTAGAGGATATTTCAGGGACCTGTACAGGCTGCTCCATTACGATGTTGTCGCTAGAAAGGTTCGTGCAATAATGATTTTAAAATACATTCATGTTCACAGGTTAATTTGATGAGCCAATGAGATTAAAGGTGCTGATGTCAGCAAAAAATGAACCAATAGGAATTTAGTGCTGAGGTAAGCATTTGATATATAAGTAGAAAATTCAAGCATTGGTTCTCATTCCTACTTCTGGAACTGCATACAGCGCATGGAACAGCAATTCAACTACGATGTATTACTGCCATCGTTGTAATGAAGATTTCTCTAACGAAGATTTGTATGTATTGCATTGTGAAATTTATCATAATGCTACGGAAAATACACCACCCGACTGTGAAGACCATCCGGATTTTGTGCGCTTCCTTGCCGAAAATTCTACGGAGCAGAACAGGCCAAGTGTCATCGCATATGCACCCCCAAGAGAAGATGTGGTGGATCCTATTGATGAATCGTCTCAACCTTCGACTACAGGAACACCGAGTGAAGCTGCACCCCCAAGGGAAGATGTGATGGATTCTGCTGATGACTCGTCTCAACCTTCGACTACAGGAACTCCGAGTCAAGATTCTACGTTGGGAGTTGAAGTTTTAGTGGAAGCATTTGAGAGAGCTGTTGTCCGACATTATAGAATAAACAATACCAATTCGCTTGAACTACAACATTTCCTGACTCTTGTAAAAGATGTCATTGTTGAAAAACTAAATTATGAACTCCACCGATTGAATTTCATAAAATTTGGATTGCTATTGGATACAACTTTTAATAACGTTGAAGGAGAACTGTCCAACAGAGGGTTTCTCTCTAGAAACCGCAGTATCATGGTGACCTCAAATATTGATGAAATTATTGAGGAATGTTTGCAGGAACTGTTACTCAAAATAACGGAACATGAAGCTCGAGGATCTGGATGGTCCTTGCTCAACATTAACAGTCTGGATTTACGCGTTCATAAACGTGGATACGGAGATCGTGGCAGCAGTTATATTCCACTGCCAGCAAAGATAAAAAATACTTTGTCATGCATCAATGTTCAAAACAATGACAATGAATGCTTCAGATATTCTATGTTAGCAAAACATCTAGTGAATGAAGGTGCCAAACATCCGGAACGACCAAATAGAAGGTATCAAGAACTAATCTGTAGGTATAATTTTAATGGGCTAAGCTACCCAGTGTCATTGGCCGAGATAGCACGTTTTGAAAAACGCAATCCAGGTGTATCTATTAATGTTTTTGGACTCGACAGTAGAAACAATGTCTACCCTTTGAAAGTAGTGACTCGGGAACTTGCAGATCATACAGATTTATTGCTACTAACAGATGGTGATGTTTCACATTATGTGTATATAAAAGATTTTAATAAACTGATTCACAAACAACTTACCAAAAGGAACAGTCAAATAACAGTTTGTAAAAGATGTTTCTGTTTTAAAAATATCCCTTTTATTAGAGGAGGTCATCGTTGGCTGACGGAACACTCTAAGCTTTGTGGAGATCATGCGGCAGTAAAGGTTATCCTGCCTACCACGAGAAATTCCGTTCTGAAGTTTAAGAACATACATCACCAATATCGAATACCAATAGTCATATACGCAGATTTTGAATCTTCGTTGATACCAGTAGAAAATATAGATCCTGATGCACCCGACAGTGGAAAATATCAAAGACATGAACCAAACAGCTATTGTCTTTTGGTAAAATCGACACTTTCCGAAGAACATCTCCAGCACTATGGTATTCCAACATCGCCAAAACTTTACCGGGGAGAGGAAGCTGCAAAACGATTTGTTGACGATCTGTACATTATTGCTGAAAAGGTATCCACCCTCTATAGCCACATCGTTCCAATGGAAACCCTGAACCCACTTCAAGAACTGTGTCATTTAATGGAGAACAATTGTTACTTGTGCAAAAAGGAGTTTACTGAAGATAACATCAAGGTTCATGACCATGATCATTTGACAGGCGCTTATAGAGGAGCTGCCTGCAACGCCTGCAACATCAATTTCAAACTCCCAAATTTTGTACCTGTTGTATTACACAACCTAAGTGGATACGACGCTCACTTTATTATCCCTGAGCTCGGTCGAGACCAAGGTCAAATAGATGTATTGGCACAAACTACAGAAAAATTTATCAGCTTTTCGAAGAAAGTAAAAAATATAAAATTAAGGTTCATAGATTCATTAAGATTTATGCCTTTCAGTTTGATGACACTTTCAAAGAATTTGGAAAGAGGAGACTTGATAGAAACGAGGAAACTTGTTTCAGAAGATAAGTTGGAACTTGTATTAAGGAAAGGAGTATTTCCCTACGACTACATAGACTCCATTGCCCGATTTGACGAGACTGAACTACCTCCACCAGAAATGTTTTATAGTAAACTCAATGAATCACCAGTAGATCCGGAGGATTATGATCATGCTGTTAAGGTATGGACAGAACTTAACATGTCTACGCTCGGAGATTACAGTGATTTTTATGTGAAACTTGATGTAACTCTCCTTTGTGATGTAATGGAGGAGTTTAGAAATTCCTGTTTGAAAGCTTATGGACTCGACTGTTTTTATTATTTCACCTCTCCGGGATTAGCATGGCAGGCAATGATGAAGGAAACTAAATGTGAACTCCAACTTTTGACGGACATTGACATGGTTCTCATGATTGAAGATGGTGTTCGAGGAGGGCTAACACAATCAGTTACACGTTATGTCAAAGCTAATAACAAACATCTTCCAAATTATAATCCAAGAGAAGATTCAGTATATCTAGGCTACTTTGACGCCAATAACCTATATGGTTATGCCATGTCTATGCCATTGCCTTACGGTGGTTTTTGCTGGGTAGAACCTACTGTATTAGGAGACATCGTAAACATCCCAAAGTTCAATGATATTGGATACATTTTGGACTTTGACTTCGAGTACCCACAAAATCTTCACGACCATCATTATGATCTTCCTCTCCTACCAAGGACCGAGATTCCTCCAGGAGGCAAACATCCCAAGTTGATGACAACGCTTGAAAATAAAACTAACTACATAGCACATTACTGGATTGTGCAACAAGCGATTGAACTGGGCATAAAAATTGTTAGAATTAATCGGGTACTTCAATTTACACAAAAGACTTGGTTGAAACAATATATTGATTCTAATACTGCAAGAAGAGCTGCTGCAACATCAAATTTCCATAAAGAATTTTATAAACTGATGAATAACGCAGTTTATGGAAAATGTCTCGAAAACAAAAGGAATCACATGAATCTTAAACTGGTCTCTGACAAAAAGAAAATGTTAAAATTAGTTCAAAAGCCTAACTTCAAAACTTCTATTGTAATTAATGAAAATCTTGTAGCAGTCTGCATGGACAAAACCAATGTTGTCATGGATCGACCTCTTTATGTAGGAATGTGTATACTCGACATTTCAAAGACCCATATGTATGACTTCCATTACAACAAGATGGTTTCCTATTACGGACGGGATAAAATTGGAATATGCTACATGGACACTGATGGGATCGTCTACTGGATCAAGACACTCGACATGTATGAAGACCTCAGAGTGTTTCCTCACAGGAATTCCTTTGACTTCTCAGACTACCCCATTGACCATCCAACCTATGACAACTGCGTGAACAAAAAGGTGATAGGAAAGTTTAAAGATGAAACTTCTGGTGTGCCCCTAGAAGAAATTGTAGCACTTATGTCAAAGATGTATGCCCTAAGGATGTTTACAGGCAGAACAGAAAATGACACGGCGGATGAAAACGAAGCCGGAATCATTAAAAAGGCAAAAGGAATTAAAAAAAATTATATAATGAAGAACATGAGATTCGAACATTACTATAATTGTTTATTTAGAGGAGCTGAGTACAATGCAACTTTCAACACCATCCGGAGTTTTAAGCATAATTTGTACAGTATGACAGTAAAAAAGAAGTCATTGTCAGCCAGAGACGACAAGCGTGTGATCCTTCAAAATAAGATCCACACACTCCCTTATGGGCACTATTCATTAACAGAAATGGATTGAATAAGACATTCAAAAAAGAAACGGACATCCACAAAATCTGTATTGTACTGTAAAGAATAACTGTAAAACTGTAAAGTTTTTTAAAACTTAAATTGAATGACCTTGAACTCATGTTTTTATATCAATTTGACTTAAAACTGTAAAGTTTTTAAAACTTGAATTGGATGACCTTGAACTCATCTTTTTTATATCAATTTGACTTTTGAAATTCATACAAGTATAATTGAATAAATTACAATTATCGTTCAGTTGTATAATGGACGAAGAATGAAGCAGACCAATGGAAGAGAGAAAAATTATAGTTGAAGAACTTCACAAACCAGTTCGAAGAAATTTTCCCAGAAGATCAACGGTCGTGAAGGGTATTAATGACTTATATCAAGCTGACCTTGTAGAAATGAAACCATACAGTAGAATAAACAAAGGTTTCAAATACATTTTAACAGTTATTGACTGTTTTACAAAGGTTGCCAGTGCTATTCCCCTTAAAAATAAAAATGGGCCTTCGGTTACTGAAGCTATGAGAAAGGTACTGCAAGCAATAGGAAAACGTATAAAGCATCTACAGACAGACGACGGCAAAGAATTTTTTAACAAAGATTTTTCTGATCTGATGAAGAAAAATAAAATAAATCACTATTCTACTTTTAGTGAAAAGAAAGCCTCCATTGTAGAACGTTTCAATCGCACATTGAAAACATTGATGTACAAGAAATTTTCAGAAAGAGGAAGTTATGTGTGGTTTGATATTCTTCCAACTCTAATCAAAGATTACAACAATACAAAACATCGTACTATAGGTATGAAACCAAATCAGGTGAACAAAAAAAATGAATCTTTAGTTTTGAAACGCATAAAGGAAAATACTACGCCGCGGTTAGATAAGAAGCCTCCTCTTAAATTTTCCATTGGAGACCATGTGAGAATAAGTAAATATAAACAGATATTCACCAAAGGATACCTACCCAATTGGACAAATGAAGTTTTCACAGTGCATCGAGTGCAACCAACCTTTCCAGAAACATACATTTTAAAGGATAGTAAAGGAGAAATACTGCAGGGGGGATTTTATGGCCACGAATTGTTAAAATCTAAAACTGGTAGTGTTTATTTGGTTGAGAAGATTTTAAGGAAAAGAGGTAATAAGCTTTTAGTGAGATGGTTGGGATTTGATAAGACCGAAGATACTTGGATAGATCAAAAGGACTTACTTTGAAATGGAAAAACCAGTAAGGTCGCAGCATTCGGATAGACTGCTCAAGTATAACTAACATCATGGAAGTAATCTGTCAAAAGGATAGACTTGACGTCAATGACATTGATTGTTTGACACCGGATATCTTTGATAAGGAAGTAAGTAAGCATGGCACTTTATTGCCCAACACAATGAGATGTATTATTAGTGGACCTTCAAACTGTGGGAAAACCAACGTTGTTTTCAATTTAATAACAAAGCCAAACGGTTTAAGTTTTAACAATGTATATATTTTTTCCAAGTCTCTCAATCAACCAAAATATCTGTTATTGGAAAAGATTATGAATGATGTGCCCGATGTCTCATTGTATAAATTTGATGCAAGTAGTGAGATCATAGAGCCCAACAATGCCGAGCCGTATTCAATTTTTATTTTTGACGATGTTTCTTCTGAAAATCATGACCGAATAAGAACATACTTTTCTATGGGAAGGCATAATCATATCGACTCTATTTACATTGGTCAGACATACAGTAAAATCCCAAAACAGTTAATTAGGGACAATGTTAACTTCTTAATAGTTTTCAAACAGGATGAAAAAAATCTCAAACACATATACAACGACCACGTTGGTGCTGATATGACATTTGAAAAGTTTAGAGAATTGTGTGGGAGAGCATGGAAAGAAAAGTTTGGATTTTTAGTTGTGGATAAAGAGAGGGCTATGAATAACGGTCGTTATAGATTAGGTTTCGATAAATTTGTCTTATTACATTAACATCTAAATGTATAATCTTCAGTATTTATTGTGACGTTGTAGAGAACACTCGAAACTAATAATGCCAAATCAGGAGGAGTTGCTTAGTGAAATAAAAGTTCTCAGTGACTCTATACGGAAGAAACACCTGTTACTAAAAGAAGGATTAGTGGCTAGAAATAAATATTTAGAGGAAACATTCAAACCCATTGTAGATCCTCTGAATAAAATAAATGAAAAAATTAACAAATCTAAGTTTACGGATCAAGAAGAAATAGAAACAGAAAAACCAGTAATTAAAGCAAACTCATCTTCAGAAACCGACAACTCAGAGATCGATTCGGAATTATTTAGTAGGTCAACGCATTCATTGGAAAAAGAGGATGAAGATGAATATGAAGCAAGCAGTAAATCAGATGTAGAAACTCAAGATGTAGGCAGTTTACAAGAAGCAGATTCCCCTACAAATATCAGCATTTTAAGTAAAGAAATTGGGAACAAAGGACCTCTTTCACGAAAATATATTTTAAAAATGCTACATGGGGCAAGGAAACCGTCAAGATACCATGTATATGGAGCTCGCATGGATAGAGATGGTCTTCGAATGGGAGATAGTGTGATAGAGGTGGATGACAAAGATAATATTAAAGTAAAAGATCAAACTTTTAAAGGCACCGCTGGACTGTTTGAGTTAATCTTTAAGTCGTCTCCCCATAAATATTCCAAGAGGGATTTAAATAATTTTAAAAATATATGTTTGTTAACTAATTCCCATAGAAAAGGTTATTCTTCAAATGCACCTATTCATAGAAATAAATCAGATATGTACAAGGATGTAATTGCAAAGCTATTTTCTAATATTAGAGGAAAACCTTCGAAAGCTAAAGGTAAAGGGATGTCTATGAAATCTGCCTATGATACAAACATCATATATTATAATAATGTGAATAAGCTCGTTGACAGAATGCGGTTATTATATGAATCTATTCAGGCTGGACATAACGGGCTGGATAACGAAATGATTGCCTTAACTGAAGAATTAAAAAGTAGAGGATACATAGCTTAAGGGTTCAGTCTAAACATGAGTGTTGACAAGTTCGGTCGTCATGAAAGCTCTTTGGCCCGAGAGGTTTGGAGGGGTCCACCTGGTGAAGGTTTTCAATTGACTAGAGATGGAAACTATGATCTAAGAGGGAAACGTTTGTGCAACATTGCGAATCCCATTTCTAAGGATGAAGCAGTAAATCTTGGGGTTATTCATACATTAACGTTAAATTGCAAGAATGGTGAAGAAATGTTTGATGCCAAATATAAAAAAATTATAAATGTGGCGAATGCGGAAAATGATACTGATGTTGTAAATAGAATATTTGTTTTGGAAGAGATATACAAACTAAAGAAAGATATTTATGAAAAAATAGATAAATTACAGTCTGGGAGGAATCCTTTCGCCTTTTCACGCGGAGGCAGCAGTGAAACCCCTACAAACAGTGTGAATTCAATATATAATACGAAGAGCGTTCTAGAAAAACCATTACCATTGCTGACCACTAAGGAACTAACACGTTAAAACTATCATGCATAGGAGGAAGCCATTTAGTAGTGATCCGTCACTCATGAGAAGAGGAGGTGGACTCACTAGTTCAGCAGTAGGTCTTTTCAAGAAAGCGTTTGCGACTTTACCTTCAGGTGCACTAATAAATACAGCTATCGACGCACTTCCAATAGAGCTACATTTACCTGGAGGTTATCAATACTGTGGTCCGGGTACGAAATTACGGAAGCGTTTAGCCCGTGGAGATCCTGGAATAAACAAATTGGACGAAGCCTGCAAAGCGCATGACATTGCATATTCAAATTACTCAGATTCGGAAAGAAGATCAATCGCTGATAGAGCTCTTGCTGAGAAAGCTTGGCAGAGAGTAAAATCTAGTGACGCAAGTGTTGGGGAACGAGCAGCTGCATTAGCAGTGACAGCAGCTATGAAAGCCAAAACAGCAGTTGGAGGAGGGTCGAGGAGGAGGAAAAGAAAGACAACACGAAGGAAAAATACATCCGGTGGAGGCACAAGGAAGAGAAGTAGCACTACTAAGAAAATAAATCGTAAAAGGAAAAGGTGTTCAACATGTTCTAAAAAAAAGTCAAACGGAAAAGGATTATACCTAAGACCATACCGTGCATATTAAATAACAACAAATTAATTTTGCCAAATAAAGCCTTGAACAACGAGGAGCTTGAACGCTATGCATCATGTTTGAAAATACCTTTTTTCAGAGGTGTGTTTATGCGGAACGGGTTGCCGAGAAAAATCTGGAAAAATGAAGCCGCAATCGTAAATCTTGATGATATTCATGGTGCTGGTACCCATTGGGTTTGTTACAAGAAATTATCCGATTCTGTGTTTTATTTTGACAGTTTTGGGAACCTTCCACCTCCAAAAGAATTGTACGAATATTTCGGTTCAGTGCCTAAAGTGTATTTTAATTACAATAGAAGACAAAAAGAAGAAACATCAGTATGCGGACATTTATGTTTGGACTTTCTAGCCACAAGCGTCAGTCAACTATAAGATGTCTTCCTGTACTGTAACAGTTACAGGCACATCGTCAACTTTGAGGAGTTCACTATTTCCACCATTACACCTAAGAGAAGATAAACAGTGGGAGATTGCACTTTTGGATTTTACAACTTATAACTCAATTCCAAACATAATAGAAGGTGTCAACAACAAATTACACTATACAAAAAATAAAACGGCTAAGGATCTCACTGAGCTACCTGAGTTTGTTGCGATTGAAACTGGTGCTTATGAAATAGCTGACATAAACAGAGAGCTCCAAAATAAGTTGGGAAAGGATGCAATTGAACTAAGGGCTAATAACAACAATTTAAAGTGTGAAATAAAATGTAAATTTTATTTGGATCTAACTCAACCGGCATCGATTGGCCCTTTACTTGGTTTTCCATCCCAAGACACAATTCTTGAACCAAATATGTTTCACACGAGTCCAAAAACTGTAAACATTATCAAGGTTAATACTATTAATATTACATGTAATATTGTTCAAGGGGCCTACAAAGATGGTTCAAACCAACATATTTTACATTCATTCTATCCAACCGTTCCGCCGGGATTTAAGATTGTTGAAAAGCCTCATAATCTGATATATCTTCCATTAAACACCACTCACATTTCAGACATCGTATTGAACGTACTAGATCAAGACGGTGACGCTGTGGATTTTAGAGGAGAAGTTATTACATTGCGCTTACACATTAGACAAGCACCATAAAAGAACGATGGGACTTGAATTTGGATATAGCACCAAACAACATTCGAACAGTTTCAGTATATCTCCTAACGCGGAGAGGTTAACCAGAGAGAACACTAAATTCTTAGAAGGACTCGGTTTTAAAGTTAATGAAAATGGACATACTGGATATAAAACATGGACCGGTTTTCGACGAAACACTATGGGAGAAAGAGTTTCACACACACAACCCCTACGCTTCATCGAAATTAGGAAATAATGATGAGATACGAATTCCAATACAACATCAAGATGCTTATACCTTACCATCTGAAAGTTATATTTATATTGAAGGAAGGGTTTTGGCAAAAAATGGATCTACGCCATCTAAAGTGCCATTTATTAACAATGCAATGGCCTTTTTGTTTGAAGAAATTCGGTATGAAATATCAGGCATTGTAGTGGATTCGACTAAAAAAGTCGGTGTGAGCAGTACGCTTAAAGGTTTGGTATCCTTATCACCTAATGAAATAAACGCATTAAAAACAGCCGGGTGGATATTACCTAGTGCAACCAAAGTAAAACCTAATGCAAGTGGCTATTTTGACTTTTGCATTCCGTTACGGCTTTTACTAGGATTCGCTGAGGACTACAGAAGAATAATCATTAATGTCAAACAAGAATTGGTCTTACTGAGATCGTCTTATGATACAGATGTTATAGAAGCCGATAGTGAAACAACACCTGACAAACTTGAATGGAAATTGAATTTGGATAAAATAGTTTGGAGGGTACCTCATGTACGGTTGGCCGATGAAAGGCGAGTAAGCCTATTGCGGATGTTGGAATCTGATAGGGATATTGTGGTTCCATTTAGAAGCTGGGAAATGCATGAATGGCCAGTCTTGCCAACAACTCAGCGTCAAACGTGGGCTGTGAAAACATCTAGTAACCTAGAAAAACCAAGATATATTATTTTCGCTCTACAAACAAATAAAAGATCTAACATAACGGCTAACGCAAGCAAATTTGACCACTGTCAACTTACAAACATTAAACTGTTTTTAAATTCACAGTTCTTTCCATATGACAGCCTCAATGTTATGTTTTCTAAGGACAGATTTGGGATTCTATATGATATGTATGCAAGATTTCAGTCATCTTACTATGGAAGGACAAACTCACCTCTCCTCCAACCTGATTCATTCAAGAATATTGCACCTATAGCAGTCATAGATTGTTCGAAACAAAACGAATCAATAAAGTCGTCAACAGTAGACATTCGCATCGAATTTGAGTTGGAAGAAAATATTCCTGACCAAACTACAGCTTATTGTTTGATACTACATGATACAATTGTAACATACACACCACTAACAGGCGTGGTTAGAAGAATAATTTAGATTTTTTTATGACAGCATGCAGCTCTTACACATATTTACCCCCACCACAGATTATAAAAGAGAGATTGCTCGGTGAGAAAACTTTAGTATTCATCCTGACACCAGCAAGTCAACATTGATGGTTAACATGGACAGTGTACTATCTACTATTCCTGACGATGAATCAACGTCAGGATATAAAGCACTCGAGACCACGCCACCAGCTATGACATCTGCGTCTGAAATATCGGCACATGATTTACCAGCATCCTCACAAACTAGCGAGAACTCTACTAAAACAACTGAAGATGTTTCTTTTGAAACTGACAAAAACTCACTAGAATCTCCATCTTCGTCAACAATAGTTCAAGACTTACCTACTAATCCATCAGAACATATTCCATTACCGGTTGACAAAGTACCGATTACTAACACAAAGCCAGCAAAAAACGAAGAACAACCAACTGAAAACTCCAAAACATCTACCGAGAAGATTAAGAAAGAACTGTCTGATTTTTTATCATTGGAAGGAAACGATCAGAGAAAAAGGAAACGATGTGACAATGAAGATGATGATGAAGAAAATATGGAAGTGTTGATGGATGTGTTTTTACGCTTAATGTACCCGTTGAATCAAAACATGGATAAATCTGTCACCGTTGGGGTTTTCAAATCGTTAAACTTCAATCCTGCAGTACTTATTAATCACTGCGGAAAAGCCTCGTTGCTTCTCACGTTGGATATATGGGATAAATTTACTAAATACGTATCTATCATTGAAGCCTATTTATTCAACAACTTGACAGGAAGAAAAACTGCAATTGGATTCGAAGATTCTAATTTGGAAATCGATAATATAAGACTTCGAGGTACCCAATTTGTGAGGCTTAGAGATCTTTCCAAACACAACAAGAAGATCCTCATGACTTTGGAAGAATTTCAAACTCTGTCAAACCTAACACCTGTAATAATCCGGTACATCCAGCAACTTACTACATATTCCCCTCTCATATTTGATTATCTGAACACTTCGGTGAACACAAATCCAGCTGTGCCACTGCTATATGGACCGATAGACCAGTCTATATACAACAGATTACCTCAAGAGGTGTCGTTCTACAGGAAAACTGTATTCTTCTTTAATAATCGTCGAAGTGAAGAAACCACAGTGAAAGTTTCTCCAACAAAGAACCAGCAGGAGAACATTGTAAATCAAGAAAAGTCGTAAAAATGATTTAAGTGATTGTGTCGTAAAGTGCTCTCATTAGTAGCACTTATACTTTTTTAAAAACAAAATGACGTGACCTTGAAACTGTTCAGGTTTGCACATATTTGTAGCATGATTTGAGTGATTGTGTTGTAAAGTGCCCTCTTTAGTAGCACTTATACTTTTTTAAAAACAAAATGACGTGACCTTGAAACAGTTCAGGTTTGCACATATTTGTAGCGCTTACACTTTTTTAAAAACAAAATTATATGACCTTGAAAAAGCTCAGTTTTGCAAAGGTGCTATTGTAGGTATTACTTATACTTTTTTAAAAACAAAATTACGTGACCTTGAAACAGCTCCAGTTTACACATGTTATTGTTCTTTTCACCAACTATATATTAAACAAATGTTGCTACATGGATGCAGTTGATTGTAAGATTCACATTGAAGAACACTCGCAAAATGAATAATTATTGCTGCAGCGAAAAATGTTTTATATGTCCAAATTTACAAGTTGACGGAATAGCATGTAGAATATGTGAGTGCTTCAGTTACTGTAGATGCAATTGCAAATCATTTACAATCTCACCCCCAACTTTGCAGATGTTAAAAATCTACAAGACTCAACACTACTTCACCTGTTGTATGGACATGTGTTACAAGTTTAATGTACATGATTTTACCCGCTCATGTTCAATGTGCTACCCTAAAGCATTCTGTGAATGTGTATTAAGGTTTTGTAAAAACAGGAAAGATTGGGAATCTTAAAAACACCCCTCCCCCACCACCAGCACATACAAACTGAAACTAAGAATTGACATGATCATAAAAGTCAAGCAACCTAATATTTTCTCTCAGTAATCTTTAGTTACTCACGAACAATGGACCGAACAGTTCGTTTTGTTGATAATGTTTCCATGTCTAAGAAGTGTGTGGTGGAATTCCAAGCTTTCAGAAACAACGATGACAGATTTATCATAAAAGAACTAGCATTTTTTGACATAAATACAAATGTCGTTAACTACTTTCTTTTTAAACCACCGTTTTCTTTTAAGAAACTAAACCGAAAAAGTGCTAGAACAAATTCGTGGCTAACGAAATACCTTCATCACATCACATGGAACGAAGGATTTACACAATACAAAGAGCTGGATAACATAATGTATTATTATTGTCAACAGTATGACGAAATTTTTACTGCTGGTGAAGAAAAATCTAATTGGATCAGAATGTACACTACGTCTGATATAACAAACGTTAGTTTGGATAAAACTTATGCTACGGACTTAAATGGTCTTTGTATCGGTGTGAAAAATCCTCAACACAAAATCTCCAACTGCGCATTGTCGCGAGCATACAGGATTGGTCGACTTATATCAAGTGGAGGGGGAAATCCTTATATACCGGTGTAGATCCATCCTACTATCATTCTAACACAGGATCTCATCCAGTAAACATCATCTCCACTATGGCTTCAAGTTCTCCATTGCAAGCTCTTGCGGACAGATTCAACCAACATTCTAAATCTGACCTTCTAACAACAAAGAAATGCAGCGAACTTCAAGAGAAGAAGCATTATGCAGTACATTCAATGAAAAAAATGGACACATCGGTTGGTGAAGCTGTCGTCGCTGTTCTTGGAGATTCGCCCTACAAGGAAGGAGACAAACCCAAGTTCCAAGTATACCTTCCGAGACGATTTGTCAATGTGCTCATGAACGAAGACCTGGACTCTATCAAACCCGGAATTTTTTATATAGTTTCCCATGGACCGTCTGGGAACAACTCTACAGAAATTACGATCCATTTGAACACACCTTTGTAAAATGATCTAAGTTCATAGCTTTGTAAATATTCTTTCATTCTTTATTATTTAGCATTGTTAGTTCTCATATTATGTATGTCTTACGTTTTACTGTTATTTGTAAATAAATCTTTTTTAAAAACTCCAACCAATGACCTTGACATAGTTTCTTCAAGACATTATAGCTCCCCCTCCCACTTAAATTTATTCATCATAAGTAATCAGCCCATCACCGCAACCTTACAAAAAATATACACGTCTTCTGTACGGTACGTAGGATATACACGTCTTCTGTACGGTACGTAGGTAGGGGACGTTATAGATTGTATATGTAGTACTGACTACAAGCTTCATTCATATACTCCGCTATCCTACAACCACATCAACATGAAGTTTCATCTAGTTCTGTTGGACGAAGTGGATTTGGGAATGTTTCATGAAACACTGTTTCGTCTGATGAGTGGTGATCCACCTCTCCGTTTAAACATTACAATTGAGTTTGACGATATAACGGTTGAAGAACCAAATTCATCACAATCACCGCCAGGATCTCCGATAGCATCATCTTCACCATATGTTTCGAGTGATCAGCTACCTGTGAAGACAGAGCAAGAGTCCTCGAAGTCCGGGGATGATGTATCTCCGTGATGTTATGTTAAACTGGAAAAACATTAAATGATTTCTAACTACTAAAGTGTCTAATACTTAAAAATGTTTTTTAAAACTTCTTTTGAATGACCTTGAACATGTTTGAACTTGTTTTATTTTATAACTCTTTCCCACCGTATTCTGTGCAGTACGTAGGTAGGGTACGTTAATGGTTCATGGTATTTTACTAGCTAAATCCACTCAACCTCTACAACAACATACTCCACAGAAACATGAAGTTCCAACTTGACGCCTCTGAATTCGACATTATGGATGCAGTAATATGCTATCAACAACTTTATCGTCTGTTAAGTGGTGATGATCCGCAAGATTTATATATAACACTCGAATTTGTCAATGAAACTTTAGGTCAGTCCGATTCCACCCATCCTTCACAAAAAATTCAACTGGTTCTGTCAAACTTGGCTGATTTGGAAAGCTTCCATGGATTACTGTTTCGTCTCGTGAGTCGTGATCCTCCGCTGCATTTGAAGATAACAGCCGAGAGTGAATATGGAGTTTCTAACGAGTCCAATTAATTTCAACATTTTGTTCAATATTTGTAAGTTATAATTAAAAATATTTTTTAAAACTTCGTTTGAGTGACCTTGAACATGTTTGGACATGTTTGAAGTCGCCGTCAAATTTAGCTAGACGGGGTCAACGCTAAACATTGGTTTTCATTCAGAATAACGTGGCATTGGCGTCCGATTACGAATCAGTGACGTCACACCACCACGTCACACCCGTGACGTCACACACTCCACCTCGTCACCGTATGACGTCACACATACGTCATCACACGTCACAAATACGTAACCACTGATTAAAAACCGCTGAATTTGCGTTTGTCCTGAAACTCCCAAAATGCCTCTACTCATATAATGATTTTAGGGGGAAAAACTAAGTATGGGACCTTAAATCCAAGGTTTGGATTCAGTTTGTAATATTCGTATTGTGTTTGTAAAAGTCTTAGGTTTAAAAACTGCGTATTTATCATAGGAAACAAGTATTAAAAGTTTAAGAAACTTCGCTTTAAAGTTAGCTTAAACATCTAAACAAACCTGAATTTATTTTCTAGTACAAAACTTTCGTATAACTTTTCTATTAAATATGTTTATAATCTGACTAGCTATGTAGCCTATACCCGCTCTTAACGCGGAGTGTGTGTGTAAAGTTTATTGAAACAAATCATATCAATGGCTTCACAAATTCAATAGATCACATTCAGTTGGTTTATTCCAACATATCTAGATATCAAGTTTTTATGCTTAATAGTTCCCAGGTACATTTGTCAAACTCTTGTTACATACGTTTCTCATTTAGGTAAGAAGCTATTTCCATTAATGTTTTTGTTGCAGTTTGATTTAACATTTAAATTCGTATAGTGATTTACTTTATAGTCATATGAGAATAAACTCTATCAAGAAAACTCATATTTTTTTTAAATATTATAGATTATTATGAAATATAATATTGAATCCTTGATTGGATGTGATGACAGCCACATACCAATTCCAATGAAACCCACTCCCGCATAACTTGTTCTACCCATGAAAGCTATCTACAGACGCATGTACAACATTAAATCTAAATTCAAAACTAATCAACGCTTAAGTTTTAAGCGACAATACTAATTGTGTAACAATATGCATAAAGTATTTTAATATTCATATTTATAACCCAGAAGTAGTTGACTTAACTCACCTATTTAGGCTAGTCAAAAGTTAAAGGGTTTAATATGAATGAGTCAGTATTTAACATTTTAAGTGTTGTCATTTTAAGTGGTGAAAATGACAAACTGTATAATTCAACTCAAAGGTAGATTCGAATACTCCCATAAGATTAACATTCAATATTTCTTTTACTACGAGGCAGAACCTTTTTGATGAACGATGCTTTGGAACGGCTAAAATTGTTCGAATTGCACCATTTAACAGTAATAAAAATTTCCATACCATTTTACTAAAGCCCTTGTCGTGTGAAAAGAGATTAAAGATTGGTATCATAGCACAACTTGGCTACTTTGACGTAATATGGGGCGAATCCCTAAGGTCGCTAAGGCAATTAAAGTAGCAATGAACATTTACACCACTCTAGTCTATGATATGAAAAAGAAAAAACAAATTAGACCATTAGGTAAAATCGTTATCCCATGAAAAGAGAACAAAATATTACCCATGAGCGTTACAGACTTAGTGACGGACAGAAAGAGAGAGATGGAGACAGACAGAGGTATGCTATGCATACAAAGTAAAAATAACCGAACATTTCAAGATTCTAATCAATGTACAGACAAAACACAAATTTTATTAATAAAAATAGATTGTTGCGGGAAACTCAAGTAAAATATAACGCAAGAGGGAATGTAAGTTACTTATAATAATTATACAATAAAATAATTATACATTAAGTGATAAACAGAAAATAGAGCGAATTTTTCTTTTGCCCAGCCAATTTACCAACGTGACGACGGAGTTGTTTACTGCAGATGCATCACAAGTTACTTTTTGTTGACATCCTTTGATTAAATGGTCAACATATCATGATATCGCTTATAGTAATTTGTAGTAAGTATTTATTGTAAATAGTTAATTAGATTCTTAATGAATGGTGCGGTTTTAACTCTTTTACTGATAAGATCCCCTACACCTAATAGATACTAAAAGCCCTTTTGCGATTCAAAGTTTAAATTTAGTGATTTTACATGAATAGTTGATTGGTTTGGTTGCTGCGTGGATTGCTTTATTAAACATGTTAACAAACTAATCAGCTGCTTCGTTAGAATCAGTGCAATTAGTAAATGTTGCAAAAATAAAATATAACTATCTTTTCCTTATATATAAAAAAATTGGAGGTTTGAGAACAAGGATTTACATGTTGTGCCGTTGTCACAAGATACCAATTTTCGCCCTATACAAAACATTGAGGTAACGTTCCGCAAGCGGTGTTCTGTTATCCACAATAATACATAATTTGGTGTCTTCTATAACAACCAATGCATTTGGTCCCTCAACCGACGTTCATAATACCGCTCAAAGTCATGAAAAACAGTTCCAGGTCTTGGAACGGCCTCTGATAAACAACAAGGAACGTGAACGATCACAATGAAGCAATAAAAAAAACAACTTTATACCCATCCAAAGTGCTTTGCTGTACAAATTATATTTGCATACATTATTTAAATATTTGCTAGGTACATATAGTTATACCACCTTAATATTTGTATATAATACAATTTTCGCGCACTTGAAGCCGCAGTCATACGACTGTCGGCTTGGTTCTCAAAAACCCAATTAGCTAGAAACTTAAAACAAAAAATTTACTTAAAATTAATATACTGTACAATGTATCTGACAGCTTACTTGTATTTTTTTCTACACCTTCATAGCTACATTACTTTTAATCTTAACTGTGATTTTTTTCACAATCTTATTGTAGCCTAATAATTATAGGGAGCAGATTACTTTTGATTTCCCTATCTCCACCATGTTAACATATGTTCTTTTTTCTCACAAACTATTACAGATAAATGGTTGTAATTTTTTTCAATATGGACTTTAATTTCTAAGCCATCTTTAGGCCAGAGGATTTTTTATGTACTTTCGTTTTGTATTGATAATGTTCTATTTATTAAATATCATAAATGGTTGATTTAAAAACATTGAAAATTATAGATGTTTTGTGAGTCATACTTTCGAAAACCCTCTGGTCTAAAGTGTTATGACATCCTAGTGGTGCGTGAAAAATTTCACTTTTGTAATACAAACGGTTACCAAGTTAAAGGTATATTTACGTTAGGTTAGGTAAGGTAAATATCAAATTGTATCAATTCCACTCCATGCCCTCTTTTTAATTTTTGCTATAAACCCTATGAGGACAAGCCTTTAGGTTTGCCGCTTTATTAGTGCTATAAGCAAATATGTGTTAAGCCTTACCTAGTGAATGTACATATCGAATTTCACCGAATTTCGTTAATAAATATGTGAGATAGAGGGTTTTGAATTCCTCATAACAAGAACAACGTGAAAAATATTTGTTTTTTTTATTTTTCTCTGTAACCTGTTAACCCAAACTAAAAATTTTAAAACAAGATTGATTTTTTAAACTCTTTTAAAATGTTTTTAGTTAAAAGAAAACAATTTTCTTTAGTTTAAAAAATTGAGATTCAAAATTGTCAAAAATTCATTTGAAACCTCATAAAACCTTGTTCCCATAACCCGATCATGCTGCTTTACGAATTTATGAAAATAGAGCTGGTCTTAAACCTCCATATCAATTTAATAAGAATTGGTGGTTTTCTTGTTACCAGTACCAAGGACACATGCATACAGATATATATTAATATGTGAAAATGAACAAATGGTGTTCACAGGTTTTTGAACTAAAATGAACCTCGCACGAACGCTGATACCAAAATAATAGAGACCCAAATTAGACAAACATTACTAAATTATTGCTAATAAAAATAGTTGGCTTTAATTCACTTTTGATATAGTGTCATAGTAATCAAGCTATTAAATCTACACCAGACTCTTCGCAGATAACAGCTGTCAAAAAACTGCTTAAAATAAAACATTCCTTTATTTTTGTTTACTTTTAGTTGTTATTTCGTTAAAATAGCAACCCGTAAGATCAATGTTAAAAATTACGATTTTTTAAACTTAAATTTAGAGCAAATTCGATTTTTCCTGGGATTGAGGCTGTTTCTAAACTTATCTTTTGGGCCAAAACACTCTTAAATGCAAAGTTTAAGCAAAATCTATCCGCTAGATTTCAAGATCGTAGAACATACATCCCTTCAGACATTGCTCGTATTTAAAGTATAGGATTGAAACAAGATACAAGATACTTTATTTTTAAGTTCCTTTATTTTTAATCACACCATGTATGGAAATATATTTTTTCACAAGGCTAAAAGACTTGAATGCGAGGAAGAGGTTAAGATTCACGTATCACTAACGACATCTCTAAGGTTAATATATAATTATGAATATATCTAACATCAACCGAATTAAATGATTAGCTTAAATTAATGTGCTTTACTAAATCCTGAAAATAATAACAAATTAATACATTAAATAAAAAATATAGATTCTGTTTCCAAGTTCTTGTATAAAACTGGAGATAAATTTAATTTGTATTAATTTTTAGAAATAGTATGATATTTAAAAAAGAAAGTCTCTTTAATAAATTATAAAAAGTAATAATAAAAGAGAACAAGTGTTATCAAGCTTCACATCTATTTGGTTTGAATTAGCAGGGAAAAAGCGGCTTTATTTAGTGTTTGAGGAAAGTATTAAGTATATGGAGATTGTTTCAGCGACACTAGGACTGATGCTTAAGAACCACTCCTCCACCCTTCTCTTGTAGACGGCAACATTGATAGCCTTAGTATTTGTGATATTGTTTGGAAGATGTCTGTAAAGGTGGTGGGCCAGATAAAAATAATTATGCAAATCTACTCTTAATTTTAAGTTTGGGAAAGCAATACTTAAGTTCAATTTAGTTCTGGTGCTATACTGATGGGAAGTAGTGATCAGAAAAATCATGTTTGTTTTATTTAATACAAATGAATAAGGATTTTAGATAGAGTTGTCTGATGTTAAAAACTGGAAAATCTGAATATACTAATTGGGTAGGATATCCCTGATCTTTTTTTAGAATTATTTTATTATAGTTCTCTGCGTGATAGCCGGTGGTTCCATCACCGAGGCAGATGCATCACCCCACGCCAGTATCCCATATTGCAATACGGACTGCTCATAAGTGTAATACACACTCCTGCAGTGATCCGTGGTCAGCACCTGTCTTAGCTGTCTTTAAGCAAAAGTCATTGTTTTTAGTTTACGTTTTAAGAATTGAATGAGGGCCTTCCATGACATCTTTTGGTGTAAAAATATTGTTAAATATTTATATGGATCCACTTGCTCCACAATGCCAAAGCTGCAATCAGCAGACCGCGGATCACCACAGAGGAATGAATTTTAAGCTCTCTTTGACCTGACCCAGAGGTGCTTTTAAAATAAATTGGAAAACACTTTGTTTTTTTTTATATTTATACTAAGTATATTGTGGTCAAACCAGTTCTTTATTTTAGCCAGGTCAGAGGCTGCCTGCTCAAATTCATCATCCCACATTTTCCCAAGCGACACTAGAGCTGGATCACCAGCAAAAGAAAACAATTCACCATTAATATTTAATTTTGATTTGTTGTTTATGTATATTAGAAACAGCAAAGGTCGTCCTAGGATACTTCCTATAGGCAGGAAGCGGTTACCCGACGTATGCCACAAACTGGCAAATTTATCATTTTGAAATAAATTTGGTATATACTTGGTATATTTCTAAATTTTTGTATTAAATAATAAAGAACTATTATTTGGTTAAAACAAATCTTTGCAGCAAACCAATGCACAAAATTCTAAAGTGTTTTAATCAAAAAGAAATGTTTTAAAGTAAATGTATCAAGTGAAAGATATAAAAAAAAAGAATTATAACCTATAAGAATAATAACCTGCGCGCAAAATTTACTTTTTTAGTATTTTTTATTTTCTTTTTGTTTTTGTAATTTTTCTTTTTCTTTTGTTTTTCAATTTTTTGAAAAAAGTTTATTTTGTTTTTGTTTTTTATTTATGTTTTTTCCAATTGTTTTATTTTGTTTTTATATTTTTTCTTTTTTTCTTTTTGTCTAGGTTTTTTTGATAGTTGATCTAGCGTGAGGAGTTCTCATACATCTTTCTCTATATTGAACTAAATTTAATGTGTGACTTCGTACAATTTAAAACACTTGCTTTATCAAACTATCAGACTGTATTAACTTTGAAAGGAAATGCAATGTGGAGTCCACACAATTTAAACCACAGAATATTTGTACTTTAAAAAATATCAAGTTATTAAAATGGTCAAGTTATAGTCTGCTAAAAATGTACAGTTACTCGGTTATTAGACTATTTTGACTATAAAAGTAAATTTAAAATGTTGAGCTGTAAAAATATGTTCAAATACTAACAGACACTTTGATTTTGAAAATAAAATACTAAGCTACTAGACTCTTTGACTTTTAAAGTAAATTATAAATTCCGAGACGGCACAAACATGTACAAATACTAACTAAACCATCAGAATCTTTTGACTTTGAAAGTAAAATACTATATTACTAGAATCGTTTGTCTTTAAAAGTCAATGTCATGTCGAGTCTGCACAAAGATTAAAACCAACGAACAGCTTTCTCTATGCTGAACTAAATCTAATGTGTGACTTCGTACTACTTAAAACACTCGCTTTACTAAACTATCAGACTCTTTTGATTTTGAAACTAAATACTAAGTTACTACACTCTCTTGTGTTTGAAAGTAAAGGTAATATCGAGTCTGCACAAATTACATGTTGAGTTGCAAAAATATGTGCAAATACTAACAGAAACTAAGATTTTGAACGTAAAATACTAAGCTATTAGACTCTTTGACTTTTAAAGTAAGTTATAAATGCCGAGCCCGCACAAACATGTACAAATACTTACTAAACTATCAGACTCTTTTGACTTTGAAAGTAAAATACTATATTACTAGACTCGTTTGTCTTTGAAAGTCAATGTCATGTCGAGTTTGCAGAAAGATTAAACCAACAAACCTCTTTTTCATACTGGACTAAATCTAATGTGTGACTTCGTACAGTTCAAAACACTCGCTTTACTAAACTATCAGACTCTTTTGATTTTGAAACTAAATACTAAGTTACTAGACTCTCTTGTCTTTGAAAGTAAATGTAACGTCTGATATTGCCTGTCAACTTAATAGTGATATAAATTAGTAATACATTGTTATATTTAGATATAGTTTTTGATATCCAAACTAGAAAATATAAAATATTTTATTAAAATAGTATTAGATAAACTATAAAAATTTAAATTTAAATTAATTTGATTAAAAACCAATTTGCATAAATAGAACATCATGCGAACAGAATAATCTGATTCTAAATCTCAAAACATGAGAAATGTAGGATATCAGCTGGTTAGCCGATTATAGCTAGGTTATAATTCTTTTTTTTTTTTTATCTTTCACTTGATACATTTACTTTAAAACATTTCTTTTTGATTAAAACACTTTAGAATTTTGTGCATTGGTTTGCTGCAAAGATTTGTTTTAACCCAAATAATAGTTCTTTATTATTTAATACAAAAATTTAGAAATATACCAAGTATATACCAAATTTATTTCAAAATGATAAATTTGCCAGTTTGTGGCATACGTCGGGTAACCGCTTCCTGCCTATAGGAAGTATCCTAGGACGACCTTTGCTGTTTCTAATATACATAAACAACAAATCAAAATTAAATATTAATGGTGAATTGTTTTCTTTTGCTGGTGATCCAGCTCTAGTGTCGCTTGGGAAAATGTGGGATGATGAATTTGAGCAGGCAGCCTCTGACCTGGCTAAAATAAAGAACTGGTTTGACCACAATATACTTTGTATAAATATAAAAAAAACAAAGTGTTTTCCAATTTATTTTAAAAGCACCTCTGGGTCAGGTCAAAGAGAGCTTAAAATTCATTCCTCTGTGGTGATCCGCGGTCTGCTGATTGCAGCTTTGGCATTGTGGAGCAAGTGGATCCATATAAATATTTAACAATATTTTTACACCAAAAGATGTCATGGAAGGCCCTCATTCAATTCTTAAAACGTAAACTAAAAACAATGACTTTTGCTTAAAGACAGCTAAGACAGGTGCTGACCACGGATCACTGCAGGAGTGTGTATTACACTTATGAGCAGTCCGTATTGCAATATGGGATACTGGCGTGGGGTGATGCATCTGCCTCGGTGATGGAACCACCGGCTATCACGCAGAGAACTATAATAAAATAATTCTAAAAAAAAGATCAGGGATATCCTACCCAATTAGTATATTCAGATTTTCCAGTTTTTAACATCAGACAACTCTATCTAAAATCCTTATTCATTTGTATTAAATAAAACAAACATGATTTTTCTGATCACTACTTCCCATCAGTATAGCACCAGAACTAAATTGAACTTAAGTATTGCTTTCCCAAACTTAAAATTAAGAGTAGATTTGCATAATTATTTTTATCTGGCCCACCACCTTTACAGACATCTTCCAAACAATATCACAAATACTAAGGCTATCAATGTTGCCGTCTACAAGAGAAGGGTGGAGGAGTGGTTCTTAAGCATCAGTCCTAGTGTCGCTGAAACAATCTCCATATACTTAATACTTTCCTCAAACACTAAATAAAGCCGCTTTTTCCCTGCTAATTCAAACCAAATAGATGTGAAGCTTGATAACACTTGTTCTCTTTTATTATTACTTTTTATAATTTATTAAAGAGACTTTCTTTTTTAAATATCATACTATTTCTAAAAATTAATACAAATTAAATTTATCTCCAGTTTTATACAAGAACTTGGAAACAGAATCTATATTTTTTATTTAATGTATTAATTTGTTATTATTTTCAGGATTTAGTAAAGCACATTAATTTAAGCTAATCATTTAATTCGGTTGATGTTAGATATATTCATAATTATATATTAACCTTAGAGATGTCGTTAGTGATACGTGAATCTTAACCTCTTCCTCGCATTCAAGTCTTTTAGCCTTGTGAAAAAATATATTTCCATACATGGTGTGATTAAAAATAAAGGAACTTAAAAATAAAGTATCTTGTATCTTGTTTCAATCCTATACTTTAAATACGAGCAATGTCTGAAGGGATGTATGTTCTACGATCTTGAAATCTAGCGGATAGATTTTGCTTAAACTTTGCATTTAAGAGTGTTTTGGCCCAAAAGATAAGTTTAGAAACAGCCTCAATCCCAGGAAAAATCGAATTTGCTCTAAATTTAAGTTTAAAAAATCGTAATTTTTAACATTGATCTTACGGGTTGCTATTTTAACGAAATAACAACTAAAAGTAAACAAAAATAAAGGAATGTTTTATTTTAAGCAGTTTTTTGACAGCTGTTATCTGCGAAGAGTCTGGTGTAGATTTAATAGCTTGATTACTATGACACTATATCAAAAGTGAATTAAAGCCAACTATTTTTATTAGCAATAATTTAGTAATGTTTGTCTAATTTGGGTCTCTATTATTTTGGTATCAGCGTTCGTGCGAGGTTCATTTTAGTTCAAAAACCTGTGAACACCATTTGTTCATTTTCACATATTAATATATATCTGTATGCATGTGTCCTTGGTACTGGTAACAAGAAAACCACCAATTCTTATTAAATTGATATGGAGGTTTAAGACCAGCTCTATTTTCATAAATTCGTAAAGCAGCATGATCGGGTTATGGGAACAAGGTTTTATGAGGTTTCAAATGAATTTTTGACAATTTTGAATCTCAATTTTTTAAACTAAAGAAAATTGTTTTCTTTTAACTAAAAACATTTTAAAAGAGTTTAAAAAATCAATCTTGTTTTAAAATTTTTAGTTTGGGTTAACAGGTTACAGAGAAAAATAAAAAAAAACAAATATTGTTCACGTTGTTCTTGTTATGAGGAATTCAAAACCCTCTATCTCACATATTTATTAACGAAATTCGGTGAAATTCGATATGTACATTCACTAGGTAAGGCTTAACACATATTTGCTTATAGCACTAATAAAGCGGCAAACCTAAAGGCTTGTCCTCATAGGGTTTATAGCAAAAATTAAAAAGAGGGCATGGAGTGGAATTGATACAATTTGATATTTACCTTACCTAACCTAACGTAAATATACCTTTAACTTGGTAACCGTTTGTATTACAAAAGTGAAATTTTTCACGCACCACTAGGATGTCATAACACTTTAGACCAGAGGGTTTTCGAAAGTATGACTCACAAAACATCTATAATTTTCAATGTTTTTAAATCAACCATTTATGATATTTAATAAATAGAACATTATCAATACAAAACGAAAGTACATAAAAAATCCTCTGGCCTAAAGATGGCTTAGAAATTAAAGTCCATATTGAAAAAAATTACAACCATTTATCTGTAATAGTTTGTGAGAAAAAAGAACATATGTTAACATGGTGGAGATAGGGAAATCAAAAGTAATCTGCTCCCTATAATTATTAGGCTACAATAAGATTGTGAAAAAAATCACAGTTAAGATTAAAAGTAATGTAGCTATGAAGGTGTAGAAAAAAATACAAGTAAGCTGTCAGATACATTGTACAGTATATTAATTTTAAGTAAATTTTTTGTTTTAAGTTTCTAGCTAATTGGGTTTTTGAGAACCAAGCCGACAGTCGTATGACTGCGGCTTCAAGTGCGCGAAAATTGTATTATATACAAATATTAAGGTGGTATAACTATATGTACCTAGCAAATATTTAAATAATGTATGCAAATATAATTTGTACAGCAAAGCACTTTGGATGGGTATAAAGTTGTTTTTTTTATTGCTTCATTGTGATCGTTCACGTTCCTTGTTGTTTATCAGAGGCCGTTCCAAGACCTGGAACTGTTTTTCATGACTTTGAGCGGTATTATGAACGTCGGTTGAGGGACCAAATGCATTGGTTGTTATAGAAGACACCAAATTATGTATTATTGTGGATAACAGAACACCGCTTGCGGAACGTTACCTCAATGTTTTGTATAGGGCGAAAATTGGTATCTTGTGACAACGGCACAACATGTAAATCCTTGTTCTCAAACCTCCAATTTTTTTATATATAAGGAAAAGATAGTTATATTTTATTTTTGCAACATTCGGATACAATTACTAATTGCACTGATTCTAACGAAGCAGCTGATTAGTTTGTTAACATGTTTAATAAAGCAATCCACGCAGCAACCAAACCAATCAACTATTCATGTAAAATCACTAAATATAAACCTTGAATCGCAAAAGGGCTTTTAGTATCTATTAGGTGTAGGGGATCTTATCAGTAAAAGAGTTAAAACCGCACCATTCATTAAGAATCTAATTAACTATTTACAATAAATACTTACTACAAATTACTATAAGCGATATCATGATATGTTGACCATTTAATCAAAGGATGTCAACAAAAAGTAACTTGTGATGCATCTGCAGTAAACAACTCCGTCGTCACGTTGGTAAATTGGCTGGGCAAAAGAAAAATTCGCTCTATTTTCTGTTTATCACTTAATGTATAATTATTTTATTGTATAATTATTATAAGTAACTTACATTCCCTCTTGCGTTATATTTTACTTGAGTTTCCCGCAACAATCTATTTTTATTAATAAAATTTGTGTTTTGTCTGTACATTGATTAGAATCTTGAAATGTTCGGTTATTTTTACTTTGTATGCATAGCATACCTCTGTCTGTCTCCATCTCTCTCTTTCTGTCCGTCACTAAGTCTGTAACGCTCATGGGTAATATTTTGTTCTCTTTTCATGGGATAACGATTTTACCTAATGGTCTAATTTGTTTTTTCTTTTTCATATCATAGACTAGAGTGGTGTAAATGTTCATTGCTACTTTAATTGCCTTAGCGACCTTAGGGATTCGCCCCATATTACGTCAAAGTAGCCAAGTTGTGCTATGATACCAATCTTTAATCTCTTTTCACACGACAAGGGCTTTAGTAAAATGGTATGGAAATTTTTATTACTGTTAAATGGTGCAATTCGAACAATTTTAGCCGTTCCAAAGCATCGTTCATCAAAAAGATTCTGCCTCGTAGTAAAAGAAATATTGAATGTTAATCTTATGGGAGTATTCGAATCTACCTTTGAGTTGAATTATACAGTTTGTCATTTTCACCACTTAAAATGACAACACTTAAAATGTTAAATACTGACTCATTCATATTAAACCCTTTAACTTTTGACTAGCCTAAATAGGTGAGTTAAGTCAACTACTTCTGGGTTATAAATATGAATATTAAAATACTTTATGCATATTGTTACACAATTAGTATTGTCGCTTAAAACTTAAGCGTTGATTAGTTTTGAATTTAGATTTAATGTTGTACATGCGTCTGTAGATAGCTTTCATGGGTAGAACAAGTTATGCGGGAGTGGGTTTCATTGGAATTGGTATGTGGCTGTCATCACATCCAATCAAGGATTCAATATTATATTTCATAATAATCTATAATATTTAAAAAAAAAATATGAGTTTTCTTGATAGAGTTTATTCTCATATGACTATAAAGTAAATCACTATACGAATTTAAATGTTAAATCAAACTGCAACAAAAACATTAATGGAAATAGCTTCTTACCTAAATGAGAAACGTATGTAACAAGAGTTTGACAAATGTACCTGGGAACTATTAAGCATAAAAACTTGATATCTAGATATGTTGGAATAAACCAACTGAATGTGATCTATTGAATTTGTGAAGCCATTGATATGATTTGTTTCAATAAACTTTACACACACACTCCGCGTTAAGAGCGGGTATAGGCTACATAGCTAGTCAGATTATAAACATATTTAATAGAAAAGTTATACGAAAGTTTTGTACTAGAAAATAAATTCAGGTTTGTTTAGATGTTTAAGCTAACTTTAAAGCGAAGTTTCTTAAACTTTTAATACTTGTTTCCTATGATAAATACGCAGTTTTTAAACCTAAGACTTTTACAAACACAATACGAATATTACAAACTGAATCCAAACCTTGGATTTAAGGTCCCATACTTAGTTTTTCCCCCTAAAATCATTATATGTTTTTATTAAAACGAAAATTTATTATGTTTTTATAACAACAGAAATAAGATTGTTGTTCGCTATACTCTTAAAACACTAAACCGACCGTGTCATAGTTTAATAACCGCTGGTCAAAGGCTGTCTAGTTAAATAATGTACCTAAACTTGACAAAATTAAAATGCACGGCTCAGCTTATTGGGTTGGATAAATAATATTCCAAAACAACTTCAATATATTTCTCATTGAATTCTTTGAAAGGTAAATTATTAAATGAAACAGACTTGTGTAACGTGAATGACAAACGTACATCTGCCGCGTCTACTTTGGGAGATTTCCGGAACTATTATATGCAGATTTAGTGCATAAATTACCGGCACATCTGCCGACAGAGCTTTATACACCCTCGCACGCCGTCTACAACCTATACCAATAGCTGTCCCTATAAAATCAGCCATCTAACCGTCGTTCTCCATTTGTTCGCCAAATCTCATACGGTAAACACCGTTTTAATGAGTATTACCTCTGTACACAATAGTACAACTGTACTTGTTTGAACTTACGTTCATTTCTGCTAGTTTCGTTTAGCACGCTATCAGTCTCTATATATTCGGACACACTTGCGTCCACCGACCGACCATATACGCTCTGACTAGTTGGACAGTACACGTCTCCCCTTGGGTATTATCTTGGCTCCGCAAACGTTACAGCAAAAAATTTTACGCCCAAAACACACATTAGAGAAACAATTTGACTCCACTGTTTCCAGGCCGCGTACTACATTGGCTAAGCTTAAGAAACACTTCAGTTTTCACCAGTTGTATTGTGCAAGACCTGACCTTTGCAGCATTTTGTTCTACTGATATTATTTTACAGACTGTCTTAACTGACATGCTAGAAAGTATCGACGTTTCGATCTTGTTACACCTGTTGGCGATCCTGCCCGACTATTCTTATTCACGTTATTAGCTAGTTTATATGACCGCTCCTCCTTCAATATGTGTTTTATTCTGCTCTATAATCTTGAACTATAGGACAACTAAAAGCTCGTTATTAATACAAAACTCTAGATACACAGCATAAGATCCACCTGTGCAATCGCCAAATGTAAGTAAGAGTACTCATCCGCGGGACTAAGAGTACTCATCCGCGGGACATTTCTCGTACTCCTGTGGCTGATGACCAACCCGTACAGAATAATTAAAACTAACTTCTGCGGCTACCGATACTTTTCTTAAACTATCTATCTACTTCTCTCTCTCTCTTATGGAACCTTCCCCGTCGCGGTCATATGTCGGCTAACTTTTAAAGAGTACGCGTCTCCTCACAAGTATTATCATGGCTCCGAACACTTTACAGCTGAAACTTTACGCACAAAACACATTTTACAGAAACAATCTAACTCCACGGTTTCAACAGCTTCTAGCCATTGATTTTATATACTGTATGGGCAACATTTTTGGGTTTTACACACTTTTTATAGTATAACCCCCCAGCATTTCATTTCTTATGTTTGTAGCGGATAGCATAAGTTGGTAACAATGCGGGGAAATTTGGGGAATTCATGGGGATATTTTGGGGTTTACCTGGGGATTGGTACCCCTGCATCCTTTTCCCGTACTTTTCCACCCAGTGCTACACTCTGTCGGATTTAAGGTAAACTAGGTGCAGCCACACGTGCTACGATCTGTTGGATAAAGTGAGAACTAAACGCGCCCCTAGTACACTCTGGTGGACAAACCGCGAACCCTTACGCCGGCCGTCGCCACAGACTATCTGACACATTTACAATCGCCAATTGTAATTCCACTTAGTCGTGCACGGGACATTTCCTGCACACCTGCAAGTGATACACTTTACAACCGTCTAGTATTGTACTTACTGCTGCAATACAGTATTTACCTGTACAATTGGCAATTGTAATCCTACTTCATCGTGCACGGGACATTTCTTGCACACCTGCAGGTGATACACTTTACAACCGTCTACTATTACAGTTCTAACCCCAATTGATTATCCACGGAACATTACTTGCGATCCTGCACCTGAATAATTAATTACATTCTGTGGCTACCGATACTTTTCTTAAGCTATCTATCTTTTTCTCTCCAGCAAAATAACTGAGCTACACTCTGTCGGGTTTAAGGTAAACTAGGTGCAGCCACACGTGCTACGATCTGTTGGATAAAGTGAGAACTAAACGCGCCCCTAGTACACTCTGGTGGACAAACCGCGAACCCTTACGCCGGCCGTCGCCACAGGCTATCTGACACATTTCCACCGCCTCCCGACAACTACCTCGGTGGCGCAGGGGTAAGGCGCCGGCTTCACACGCCGGCGGGCCGGGTTCGAATCCCACCCTCGCCACTGGTCAATTTTGTTCTTAAACCCTAACCGCTACAACCTTCCCCGTCGACGATCCGCAAACGAATGCGCTCCCGAAACTCCATCCCCTCCTGTAAACCCTCCCTCCCCTCCCCATCCCTCCCTCGCCCCCACGGACAGCTGCCACGTTCGAACGCACACCTGCCGGTTCCAACCGCATGACCTTGACTTGTCCCAGCACCGGCAAAACCACACTACTGTTATACTCTGCTAGAACTTTGCAAGTTAGCGTTGACGATGGTGTTATTCACAACATTTTGCGTTCGACGTTACGTTTCCACAACTTCGAACTTGTTACACCTATCGACTGTGTTCAGCAGGTTTTCATATTTTACCCCCACCCTTCTTTATATAAGCGCGCTCACGACAGTTCCTGTTTCATTCTCCTGTACACTCTTCAGCTAACATGAACTAACTTTTAATTTATGCGAAGTTTTAATTCAACCCCGACATACTTTCCGTACCCCACATTATCAAGTTGAATTTCAGTTTTGTACCAACTTATAATTTATGCGCAATTTTAGTTCAACCGAGCGCCATCTCCACTCCCCCCATTGATTAATTCACCATCCGACAGGCCGGAAGCCCTAGGCCCCCATTAACTGACATCTACAGTCACGCATATATTTCGACGCGTCATGTTTCATTCTTCATTCTCGTTCTATCCGCGGAACTTAACACTTCTATCTACCTTCTCTCTCTCTCTCTTGTTATGACTGCGCTATGTTTGAACTGACTTTTATTTTCGTTCAACTATTAGAGTTTTTATTAACACCGTCGAATTACAATTTTGAACTAATTTTTAATTTATGCGAAGTTTTACTTCAACCCCGGTTAATTTATGCGCAAATTTAGTTCAACTCCCAGTTGTTGAATTTCAGTTTTGAACTTACTTTTAATTTATGCGCAAATTTAGTTCAACTCCCAATCGTTGAATTTCAGTTTTGAACTTACTTTTAATTTATGCGCAAATTTAGTTCAACTCCCAGTTGTTGAATTTCAGTTTTGAACTTACTTTTAATTTATGCGCAAATTTAGTTCAACTCCCAATCGTTGAATTTCAGTTTTGAACCAACTTTTAATTTATGCGCGAAGTAGTGTAAAATTGCGGCCGCTGGCCCAGTTCAAGGTCACCTGAGGGATGACGTCATCGAGGTCAATGACCTCACCGATGACGTCATCGATGACGTCATCGATGACGCAATCGATGACGTCATCACTAATGACGTCATTTCGATGACGTCACACCCATGACGTCACAGAAATGACGTGCTGATGACGTCATCACCCCTTACGTCATCAAAACGACGTCACCGACGCCACTAAGGTCAAGGTCACGCAGAAACTTAAAATTTTTTAGCACTTTTGCCGTTTCTCGCACTACGCTCCGAGTTTCAGTCAGAGTCCCCGTGACCTTGACCACTTGGAGCGAATTTTCGACAAGAAACGGCAAAAGTGCCAAGTTAAACTCGAGTTTCTGACATGACTCTGCCTAAATGGGCAATCGGTTATCCCTCAGGTGACCTTGAACCAGTACAACGCCCGCAATTTTATGTTACTGTGACCTTGAACACTTAACAACGGAGCGCCGACACCGATGCGCACCCCACGACAGCCATCGAGTGACTGACTGTCAGGCTCTGTGTATGCTAGGTATATCGGCTTGAGAGACTAAGACTCTAAACTGTCAGGAATGGGAGTAACTAACTGAATTTTGCAAGGAAAAGTCATTTCATCCAATATTTTAAACAAATCCTCATCAGTAAAACTGACATTAGTCTGTTTTGTATAAAACTTAGGGTGTCCGCGCAACAGTTTGCGCCACTTAGCTAAAGTTGAAACTCTCTTAACTTTGGGTGGTGGACAGTGAGCAACTAATAAAGTCTTAACACGGCTAAGTTTCTTACCTAAAGTGTCCTGCGACATGGCTTCACCTCACAAAAGTCCGCACAATACTGAGAGACCGCTTGTAGCGCATGAGTCAAGGGAAAAGAGGTGGGGGAAACAGCAGGAGTGGGGGAAGGTCACAGTGGCGGGGGAAGGTGAGGTGGTACGCTGGAGTATCGCATCACTTCACCATGAGCTGTCCTACAGTCAACACACTGTTCTCTTGGCCCGAGTTGGCACTAGAAGAAACATTTCTGTACAGCTTAGGCTGTGAGAGCCGAGGAAGCAAAGTCAAAGTGGAAATTGTGTTAAACTCCAAGATGAAGAGTCTCCTAAATAAACTAATTGTATCCTTGCAATCTCCTATAACTTTAGAGAAATACCACTTTATTAAGCGACACCTTATACTTTGGCAAAACGAAGCGGAAATGGAAAGATTACAGTAAAATTAATTTAACTTAAAACCTGGACTGGACACTCATGGCGATACCACGTGGCGTGCAAACGCCACCCATAAACATTACAAGTTAGGTTATTGAGCACCTCTGGTACGATAACCGATGTGCTAGAGTTAAAGTGTGATGACCTTGAGTCAAAACACTGAAACACTACAAGTCGATATCGTCCCAGAGTTAAAGTGTAGTGACCTACATTCAGAACTTGTAAAATTACTTACATATAGAGAGCTAGAGAACAGCGAGACGCACCGCATGGAAGCCGGAGACATACTGGCGAAGCGGTGTTGTGCAGCCTAGGGACCCAGTTGTGGTGGGGGTATAGCCAACACTTAGAGTACAAGTGTTGTGGGCGACCTTGACCCACTTAACTTACCTGACCCCCCCCCCCCCCCCGACAAAAAGTGCGAACCCCCCCCCCCCCCCCGACAAAAAATGCGAACCCCCCCCCCCCGACAAAAAATGCGAACCCCCCCCCCCTCCACCCCCACCCCCACCCCCTCCCCCACCCCTGATATCCTGGGCGTGGCAGCCCCGGCGGGGATATAAGGGGGTCCAGCCAGAGCCGGCTCGCAGTCCGCTCCCGCGCGTTGAACGTGAACGACCGGGACGGACCGCCATAGGCATCACTAAACATTGAATGGCGCCTTCAGTGTTTAGCGAAGTCTACTCTAACTTTAAGACTTGTATTAGTTGTAAGATATTGCGCTTGCGTTTGGGTATTGGGAATTGATTTATATGAGAGTGTTTTACTTGTACCCTATGTCTCCTGTGTCTTTTATCCTTTGTGTCTTGTTTGTTATATGTGTTTAATGTGTATGTGCTTGTTCCAGCATTGACTACGTTGAGCTCAATTGTGTGTTGTAAGTGTGTTATATGTTTGTAAAGTGTATACGCTTGTTTTAGCAATCCCCCTTGAGCTTTTCAATGCTCAAAGTAAATTGTAAAGTCAGGGAACGGGAGTAGGCCCCCGTGTAAAAGCATTTTATACCAACGTTAGCATGAGTCCTCTCAGGCATGCAATATTGCGGCTGGTTTGGGACTCGGTCCGTTTGTATGCTGACATGCAGACCACAGCTGTGGCCAATTTGCGGTGGCCTCTGCACTCGGACCGAGGGCGTAAGCCACTAGGGCTGTCCTCAACCTCTTGTTTCCCTTCTGGAAACTCAAAATTATGTAAATGAATCTTTGTTAGCTATTTGTGTTTTTAGTCCCCAAGGCCCCCGAACATTCGTGTTCGCCATGGATGTACGGGGGCCGAAATTTTTTTAATGTCCGTGTGGCCTTGACCCACAAAGATTTATAAAAATTTACTGCATTGATAAAGTTAAATAGTAAAGGTAGGGTACGGGAGTAGACCCCCGTGTAGAACATTTTTAAACCAATTTTAGCATGGGTCCTCTCAGGCATGCAATATTGCGGCTGGGTTTGGGACTCGGTCCGTTTGTATGCTGACATGCAGACCACAGCTGTGGCCAATTTGCGGTGGCCCCTGCACTCGGACCGAGGGCGTAAGCCACTAGGGCTGTCCTCAACCTCTCTCAAAATTAAGTAAATGTTTTGTTAGCTATTGAAAAGACAATGCAGTAAATGTTTACAAGTCTTGCGTGGCGAAGGGAACACGACATTGGATGTTGCCTTGTTGTCATAGTTGGGTCTCTTTGGAGGCTACAGCGATGACAACCCAAGTGCCCCACACCCCCATCGGGGGTGTGGGGCTTAATTTTTTAAAGTTTTACCGTGACCTTGACCTAAATATATAAAAGTTTCAAATTCTTTAACAGTCAGGTCTTATTAACAAGGTAAATATATTAAGCTCTTTTAAAAAAATGTACAAGTCAAGTAACACATAAGGTTTGACTCGTCTATAAGTGTGTCTTTTTTGGAGGCTTCAGCGATGTTAACATAAACGCCTTAAGTGAGGCTTATTGTTTTAAATTGACCCCCCCCCCCCCCGACAAAAAGTGCGGACCCCCCCCCCCCCCCGACAAAAAGTGCGGACCCCCCCCCCCCACCCCCACCCCCACCCCCACCCCCACCCCCACCCCCTCCCCCACCCCTGATATCCTGGGCGTGGCAGCCCCGGCGGGGATATAAGGCGGCCTGGTGGCATGCACTTCTCATTCCTGTCCAGGTTCCCGTACCGGACGGTCCTCTCTCGCTCCTGAGATTTTATTTACTTATTTCAATCTTCTTTTCATATTTACTCTTTTCATATTTACTCTTCATTTATTCGCTTCATCAAGATGGGTCTTAAGCTCAAGAATTACCCACCAGCTTCTTCAACCTCGGCCAACACGCCTCAGCCCTCATCGTCCTCCGCTCCGATCCTAGAATACCTCATGACAGCGCAGATTCTGAGCTGCCTGACGATGCCGCCACCGCCGCCGCCACCGCAGCCTGCCTCGATGCCCAGCCTTTCACCATTGCCACCAACATTGGAAGAGGTTGGCGCACCTTCGGCTTCGGAAGAGGCTGGCGCACCTGCGGCATCTTCAAAGAACCCCAGCGGACGAGTCCTGATAGCCTCTCCAGCACTCTCTCTGCTATCGGACTCGGGATCGGAGTCTGCGGTGTTCGAAGAGGCGCCAAGGTCGAGGATAACCCCCTACAGTCGAACTAAGAAAATCCTATCCTACACCAAATCCCAATGTCCCTCACCCATATCCCCCATGCCACCTACACCAACCAAACCATCCCGTAAATCAATCTTCTCCCCCGAACTTCCCTCAATCGACCTAACCCGTTCACCTACCCCACCCAAAATTGTCTGCAGCCTACCTTTTGACCTACTTAAACCTTCACCTCCCACCCCCATTCCTTCTAGCCAGCCTAAACCTGACAAGCTCCAAAACACTCCAGTAAAGCGTCCAACACAAAAACGTAAGCGTGTTAAACTCCCTGCTGGCAAGGGTAATAAATGCGATTACGTGTGGATGTCAAAAGACTTTGGGATTCTTTGCTGTCAGAAGTTTGCTGTTTTAGATAAAGACCGTTGCCAAACGCACTTGAACAAAAACATCAATCTTCCGAGAGTAAGACCCTACAGTCTTAACAACATTAGGTCTAAAACATCCCAACCCAGACATCCCCGACAGTCCGCAACCGCTTGATATTAGAAGACTTAAAATGGATGAAAAATATTATTTTATTGCTCAAACTTATGGAGCTTTTGATGCCAAAGTAGAAATCATTGTAAAAGGTGATGGCAGCCTTCATACAATGAAAGTACCCGTTCGGATGGTACAAAGACAATTTTTCATCCATAAAAAAGGCTATCTAATACGAAGGGAAGGATGCCAATCTGTGTGGGAAATGGATTAGGATGTAGGCCTACCAAAAGAAATTCTAAATTGTTAGGTTGTGTTGGACGATATTTAAAAAACAAAAATTCTTCTTCCAAATTATTTTTTTCCAAATTTAGTCCTAACCCTCTTAAAGTAAGGGAGAGGAGTATTACACAAGTCAAATAATAAAAAAAAAAAATACTTGACTTGTATAATACTTTAACCTGGCGGTGATGTAAAGTCACTGGGACAATCTCAAACCGTGTCCTTGAGGGTGAAGACTAAGTTACGAAAATCTTTAACAAATAAAAACTTACCTCCAAACACTTGTAGCTTGCTACAAGTGTTTGGAGGTAAAAATTTTTCAAAGTTTGAATGACCTTGACCCATATAAATTACTGTTTAAAGTAAAGTGCTAACCTTACAACTAATGTCGTGTATCACGTGATACCCCCCACTCTAATGCTCTTACTAAGCTTGTATGAGCCGTTCATTTGCTTCAGTCCGTTTCTGTACTCCGTGTAAACATGTCACGGTACAATTACAAAGGTGGTGACTTCTTGATAGATCCACACAATGTTTGGAAGTGCTAAATCGGCATAGAATGGAAGTTGAGCACTGTATAAGACGAGATGGGTCTACATTTTATCTATGTATTATAAACAACCAAACTCATAAGTATGAACACTGGACAAAAATTAATTATAACAACATAGATGAGCTGTTTGCTTGGGTCTTTGAGCTGTGTAAAGTTATTGAAGAAACCAAAATGATGGGTTTGCTAAAGGTATGTAAAACCGATGACCGGGAAGAGTAAGGGAAATTTAGTGGAAGTCCTTAAGCTATCCCCCCCCCCAATTCCCCATTCCCTCCCCCACCCCCTCCCCCACCCCCTCCTCCACCCCGCCCCTACCACTACAAATAGGTATATATAGGAGTGGTAATCCAATGTCCGCTCATTCGCTTGCATCCGTTAAGCAGAACACCTCGCACCATGTCTGGAAACTCTTCAGCTTCTAGCTCAAGTGTTGGGCCCAACCGATCGAGCCTTCTGTTAAGCAGGTCGAGTCCGATTTTCTGGCTTTGGACCTGTGAAGAAGGACCCGTGCAGCAGCAGTGGAGCCTCTAGATCAGCCTGGTATGTAAGGAGTCGCGTCCGGTTATCCGGCTTTGGCCCTGTGAAGAAGGAGCTTTGCAGCAGTGGAGCCTCCAGCTCGGCCCGGCCTCCTACCAACCCGCAACCAACCACATCAAATGCATCTACACAGACACCACCAAATGTATTTGAAGCGTACAATGAAATTATAGAGGAAAAGGATAGGGTGCTAGAGAATGTAATCCGTGAGGCAAATTCAATCCTGAGAAAATATGACAGACTAATTATGAAGTGTCAAGATCTTTTAGTGGACAGTGATGCTAGTGAGGATGAGAGTGGATAGGTGTGTGGGTAAAGACTCGGACTGGGACTTGTGTGTTTGTATGAATGTGTGTGTGAATGCGGAATACAGAGCGGGGGATAGATCACTCTGTGGCAATGGACTAACATGCCACTTAGTGATCTATCCCCCGTTCTGGTAATGTTTTTGGATGGCCTTGACCCACTTTACCAAGGCTAGCTAGTACCCCCCACCACTGATAAGTGTATATATACGGGTATTAACGTGCAGTTTGGTTATTCTGCTTTGTACCGCTTAGCTGAATACAGCACTGTAACATGGCTTTCAACTCCAAAACTTCTCAGGCTTCCTCTTCTTCTTCAAGAAGGCGTGCTGCCAACGTCCTGCCTGCTACTCGTGGACCTGCTCGACCATTCCACAGCATAACTGTTGCTCGGGCAAACGCCTGCAAAGCTCCGATGCTACGGACCTTGCTGGAGGTAAGCCAAGACGGACAAGGCTTGCTCAGTCCTGGTCAACGGCAGGAGCAAGAAAGGCGTATGGCGTACTTCAGGCTGCAGGGTTTAGTTCCCAGCTTGAAGTTAGGCGATCCGAGAGTAGCAAGCATCAACGAGGCAGCGGACTACATATCACACCTTCACAGTGTTTTAGAAGTAAAGGACCAACAAATTGAAAACTTAAAAGAACAATTGAAACAATTTAACTTTAATCCTGTGGAGTTTGTGGAAGCAGTGATGAGTGATAGTGATGATGAAGGAACTGAATATATATTGGGTATGTAATGAAAGACTTGGACAGGGACATGTGTGTGTGTGTAGAATACAGAGCGGGGGATAGACTACTTTGCGGCAATGGACTAGCATGCTGCTTAGTGGTCTATCCCCCGCTCAAAGGGTACTTTTGAATGACCTTGACCCACTTTAAACGAAGGACAACCGGTTAACTGGTATAAAAGAGGGGGGTCTGTACATTCCGACTTCATTCTGCTTTGAACCTTCCAGTGGAACGCTAGAAAATGAGTGGATCACTGATCATTGGTAAGGAGTGGGAGTATGTAACCATAAACTATTTGAACTGTAGAGGGATGTTGAAGAAGGTGTATGATAATGTTAAAAGAATGGTTGTTGAAGAAGGTAGGGTAGTGATTGTAGCGTGGAAGAAGAAGCAGTATACAGGACAACAAGTGAGAGCAAGTGACTTTGGGGGGAATAGTGTGTTTCAAATTGGACGAGCGAACTTGGTTAATTTGGACATTGTGTTTTGGGACTTGGAAAGGTTAATTGAAAATAGTGGCAAACATGGGGAACTCTTAATTGGCAGGGAGGACAGAGTATATGAGTAAGTGTAAAAGACTGGGGGGCTTATGTGTGTGTGTAAAGACTAGGACTTGTGTGGAATACAGAGCGGGGGATAGATCACTTTGCGGCAATGGACTAGCATGCTGCTTAGTGGTCTATCCCCCGCTCAAAGGGTATTATTGGATGGCCTTGACCTATATAAAGGTAGAGGGGGAATGGGCAATAGGAGGGGGAAATTGGTATATATATGTAGGACTGATGAATAAAGCATTTAGTCAAGCATTTGTCTAGACACTATCAACAACAACAATGGAGAGCTTCAGTGTTGAGTTCATCCTCTTGGAAGAAGACATCAACGAAGTGGTGGAACTTATAGAGGATAAGACCAGCCAGGGCACATTGGAACTTGTGAATTGCGAACCGTTGGACAATGCCGCAATCGATAAGATTGCATATTTCATGATGCATTTGTATAACGAACAAACAACCAATATGGAGTTTGTGCAGTACCTTTATCAAAACCAAGTAAATGTGCGAGTGACAATTACTTGGTGGCAGTAATAATAATAATAAAGTGTAACATATGGATGTGGACTTGGATGTGGACTTGGACTTGAGTGTGGTCTGCGGAATAGAGCGGGGGATAGATCACTTTGCGGCAATGGACTAGCATGCTGCTTAGTGGTCTATCCCCGCTCAAAGGGTATCTTTACGTGACCTTGACCCACATAAATTGTATAGTTGGTGGGGGTATAAAAAGGGTAAGCAAATTGGATGGATACAACACTTCCATACCATGGCTCCACTTGACAACACCGTGTTCCATCGCAACAGAATTGTCTCTATTCTGGAGGTAATACCTCTAGAAATTATAGAAGTAGAGGACCAACTACCTGCGGTTGATCAAGAAGAGGAGGAGGAAGAGATAATGGATATTGAAACGGACTCTGACGAAGCTGGTTCAACGGACAATGAGGTGGACTTGCACGCCTACGAAACATTAGAGTCGTCATCTGAGTCGGAAATGGAATTCCAATTGGAAATCGAAGAAGAAGAACAAGAACAAGACACTCCCCATCGTCCAATGGATAGGATGTTAGTTGCCAGAAGAATTATGTATTGTCATCGCTGCCTATTCCGTGATGAGGATGATTCCGACTCTGATGGTGATGTTTCACCCTTGTAAAAAAAGTTTAAACAAAAAGTTAAAAAAGAATGTGAGCGGGGGATAGAGCACTTTGTAGTAAATGATGCTGCTTAGTGCTCTATCCCCCGCTCAAAATAATAATTCCAAATGACCTTGACCTACATAAACTTGCTCAAACAGACGTCTTTGAAAAAACTTGTACAAATTATTGAATCTAGACCAAATATCATCAATTTATCAAGCCTACTGATAAATGTATTACAAACGGTTGTGTAAAGGCTAAATTTAGCACATGAGTGATAACCTGTTTCCATATGACGTCACTTTCCCCACCTATCTGCCTCGGATATAAAGGGTCCCGGTGGAGTGCGCTGCTCATTATTGCGTGGACATTCACAGAGTGTGCATTCAAAGCCAAACTGTTTGAAATGGCTCTTTGCGACATTTGTGGGGAAATCTTTCAAGACGAAGATCTTTTCACCATACACAGAGAATTACATGAAGACGAAGATAGAAAAGAAGATATTACCATGGATGAAATAGACTTAGACTCAATTGACCGGTTTTTGGAAGAGCACCAGAAGCAGACGGACTACTGGGACAGCTATCTACAGCAAATGCAAAGAAGAAGACCTAGTGTGATCCAATTTGCTGGTGCTGGACCATCTACTGCTACAAGACCTTTTGAAGAAGAAGACACTGAAGAAGAGGACACTGAAGAAGAACTAGAAGATGTGAAACAACTGCGCACCACGGCCTTGCCAGGACGAGTTGTAACACATTTTAAAATTAATAATGTTCAATTGGAACTGGAAACATTTATAACCCAGGCTAAGGAACTTGTTGGTGGAACCTTGAGGGAAGAACTACAAAGATTAAATTTTATTAAATTTGGAATGGTGTTAGAGGCTATGTTTAACAATACTGATGGTGAAACAGCATTGAGAGCGTTCATTACCAAAAACCGAACCCTTACCTTCACCTCCAACATCGATGATATTATTGAAGAATGCTTGGAAGAACTTATAACAAAACTTCAAGAACATGAAGGAAGAGGATCTGGATGGACTTTGTCATCAATTGAAGGTATGGATGTAAGGGTTCACAAGCATGGATATGGTTTAAGGGGTAGTAGTTTTATCCCTTTACCAAAGAAAATCCAAAACACTAAATCGTGTAGGAATGTGCAAAATGAAGGTAATGAATGTTTTAAGTATGCAATGTTAACCAAGTATGTTAAAGATCATCCTGAAAGAGTTGGTAGAGAGTATTACGAAAATGAACACCGCTACAACTTTCAAGGCCTCACCTACCCAGTTACATTGAAAGACATAGACAAATTTGAAAAGAAAAATCCTGGCGTTCAGTGAATGTTTTCGGTCTGGATGATTCGAACAACGTTTATCCTTTGCGGGTAGTAAAAGTTGAGCAAAGAAACCACACTGATTTGTTACTGATCACTAAGGGTGAAATTTCACATTATGTGTGGATAAAGGACTTTGCATCCTTGATTCGAAATCAATTATCAAAACAGAGGCGTAGGTTAACAGTGTGTAAAAGATGTTTTTGTTTCACATATAAAGAAATAAGACAAGGAGGATTAGAGTGGTTGATAGAACACAAAAGACTTTGTAATGAAAATTATGAAGTGAAGATTAGTCTGCCACCACCATCTCGAGCGTGTATCCAATTTAACAAAACAGTTCACCAATATCGGATTCCAGTAGTCATCTACGCAGATTTTGAATCTACGTTAGTACCACAGGAGCTGCCGGACGGTGAAGTGACTAGAAGAACAAAATATCAGTTGCATCAACCCAACAGTTTTTGTCTAATAGTGAAATCAACCTTGTCTGAAAACCAATTGCAAAACTATGGTTTAACATCCACTCCAATACTTTACCGTGGTGAAGAAGCCGCTAAGTATTTCGTAGACCAGTTGTATGACATTGCTGAAAAGGTACAACGCTTGTATGGTAATGTCGTACCTATGGAACCTTTGAATGAGAATCAACAAGAAGAATACAATATGGCATCAAGATGTTATCTATGCGAGAAGAGCTTCAGTGAAGAAAATCCAAAAGTAAGAGATCACGATCACCTGACAGGTTTATACAGAGGAGCTGCTTGTAATTCATGCAATATAAATTACAAACTGCCCCACTTTATCCCTGTCGTGTTACACAATCTTAGCGGCTACGACTCCCACTTCATTATTCCAGAGTTAGGAAGAGATGATGGTAAAATTGATGTTCTTGCTACAACATTGGAAAAGTACATCAGTTTCTCAAAAACCGTAGGTAAAATTAAACTTCGCTTTGTAGACTCTTATAGATTTATGCCATCTAGTTTGAGCAGATTGTCTGAGAATCTACGAAGAGAAGACCTAAAAGAAACCAGCAAGATTGTACCTGAAGATAAATTGGACTTAGTATTACGTAAAGGAGTATTCCCCTACGACTACATAACATCTACAGAAAAATTTGAAGAAACCAGTCTACCACCGATCGAAGCCTTCAACAGCAAATTAAACGAAAGTGAAATCTCCGTTGAAGACTACAATCATGCTTGTAATGTTTGGAACCAACTAAACATTCAAACCTTAGGGGAATATTCTGACTTTTATATAAAATTGGACGTAACTCTGCTGTGCGATGTGATGGAAGAATTCCGAAACACCTGCTTCTCCGCCTATGGACTGGACCCTCTACACTCGTACACATCTCCAGGATTAGCATGGCAAGCTATGCTAAAGTCAACCAACTGTCGACTGGAACTTCTAACGGATATCGATATGGTGCTCATGATGGAATCTGGTGTACGGGGCGGTTTGACACAAGCTGTAACACGTCATGTCAAAGCCAACAACAAGTACATCCCCGGCTTCGACGAGCAACAACCATCGGTCTACCTTGGCTACTTTGACGCAAACAACCTTTATGGTTGGGCAATGTCAAATCCGCTTCCCTACGCTGACTTCAAATGGATCGACCCGGCCACCATTGGAGACATCTCACAGATTCCAAAGAATGGTCCAAAAGGCTATATTTTGGACTGTGATTTCGAATATCCAGAGCACCTTCATGACCATCACTACGACTTGCCTCTCCTAGCCAAGACTGAAGTTTCACCGACAGGAAGATGGCCAAAATTGATGATGACCTTGGAGAATAAGGATCGCTATGTGGCTCACTACTGGGTAGTTCAACAGGCTCTTGAATTGGGTCTACGTATAGTGAGAATTCATAGAGCAATTGAATTCACCCAGTCTTGTTGGTTGAAACCATATATTGATTCCAACACTGCAAGAAGAGCTGCAGCGACAACAGCATTTGAAAAGGACTTCTATAAATTAATGAACAATGCCATCTTTGGGAAGACCTTGGAGAACAAAAGAAAACACAAAAATGTAAAATTAGTGAGTGATCCTAGGAAATTGGAAAAATTAGTGCAAAAACCAAATTTCGGAACATCCATGATTATAAACGAAAATCTAGTCGCTGTCAGTATGAAGAAAACAACAATAGTCATGGGACCGTCCGTTATACATAGGTATGTCGATTTTGGATATAAGTAAAACCCTGATGTATGATTTCCATTATAACAAAATGGTTAAACATTACGGAAGGGAAAACATTGGAGTCGCATACATGGATACGGACGCGTTTATCTACTGGATAAAGACTTTGGACATGTATGAAGACCTAAGGACTTTTCCATACAAAGAAGATTTCGATTTTTCTGACTATCCGAAAAACCATCCAAATTTTAATGAAAAATATAAAAAAGTAATTGGAAAATTCAAAGATGAAGCAAATGGAATGCCTTTAGAAGAAATAGTGGCGCTGATGGCGAAATTGTATTCATTTAAGATGTACCACGAGAACAACACACCGACAGTGAAGAAAGCAAAAGGAGTGAAGACATCTTATTTGAAAAAACACGTGACATTTGACCACTACAAGACTTGTTTGTTTGAAGATACTACGATATCAGCAACATTCAACAATATCCGAAGCTTCAAGCATCAAGTCTACAGTGTCACCGAAATTAAAAAAGCGTTGTCAGCTCGGGATGATAAAAGATACATTATGCCCGACAAAATCCACACTCTTCCTTTTGGCCACTACTCTCTAAACCCTATCAACTAGTAACCTATTCTTCGTCCTTCTACAACTACGACCTTATTCCTTTCTCCTTCCGTAAAAAAATGGGGAACACGGCAAGTCCAACGCCGTGTTCCCCATTTTTTTACACAAGTTTGGATGACCTTGACCCATATAAATGATGTGAATATTTAAAACAACATTCATTGTGATTATACATGTGATACAACAAACATTGAAACCTGCAATATGAAGGACTTAAAGCAACAAATTGTCAACGAACTTCATAAACCTGCAAGAAGAAAGTTTCCACGAAGAAATACGGTGATAAAAGGAATTAATGATTTATATCAAGCGGATTTAATCGAAATGATTCCTTATAGCAAACAAAATAAAGGATATAAATACATATTGACTGTTATTAACTGTTTTTCAAAAATGGCAGATGCTTTACCACTAAAAGATAAAAGTGGCAAAAGTGTTACAAAAGCAATGGAAACAGCTATACAAAGAGACAAACATACTATTAAACATTTACAAACAGATGATGGAAAAGAATATTTTAATAAGGAATTTGCAAATTTAATGAAAAAACACAATATAAACCATTATTCAACCAATTCAGAAGTAAAAGCCTCAATAATCGAAAGATTCAACAGAACTTTAAAAAGTGCAATGTATAAAATGTTTTCCAACAGAGGATCGCACATATGGATTGATATGTTACCAAAACTTATAAACGATTACAATAACAAATTTCATAGGACTATCGGGATGAAACCAAACCAAGTAACTAGTAAAAATGAAAACCTTGTATTAAAACGTATAAAAACGAATACTAAACCAAAAGTTGAAAAACTAAAGCCTAAAAAATTTAATGTGGGTGATAAAGTGCGAATAAGTAAATATAAAGGTGTATTCAGTAAAAGATACCTGCCAAATTGGACCAATGAGGTTTTTACTGTATTCAAAGTACAACCTACAGTACCTGAGACATATATTTTAAAAGATAATAAAGGACAATTGCTTGAAGGAGAAATGTTAAAATCAACAGTAGGCGATGTATATTTAGTTGAAAAGGTGTTGCAACGGAAAAAAGATAAGGTCAAAGTACGATGGTTAGGATTTAATAAGACGGAAGATTCTTGGATACCTAAAAAGGATTTGATATAACGATAGAGAATCATTTTAGGTTGAACCATTACAAAGGATGGAGATAGTACCACAAAAAGAGAGTTTTACTATTAATAATATAGATGAACTCACAGTGGATAATTCAGAATTCAATAGTGGGAAGCATGGCAATTTGTTACCAAACACCGTTCGTTGTCTGGTTACCGGACCTTCCAACTGTGGAAAAACTAATGTAGTACTTAATTTGATTACAAACCCTAAAGGATTACGATTTAACAATCTATATGTATTTTCAAAATCACTACAACAACCAAAGTATCAATTATTGGAAAAAATACTGACTAATGTGCCTGAAGTTAAATATTTAAAGTTTAATGCAAGCGAGAGTGTCATGCAGCCACAAGAAGCTAAACCATTCTCCGTGTTTATATTCGACGATGTATCTTGTGAAAACCAAAACACAATAAGGAATTACTTCGCTATGGGTCGACATAACAACATAGATAGCATTTATATTGGCCAAACTTACAGCAAAATACCTAAACAACTCATTAGAGACAATGCAAACATGTTAATTGTATTTAAACAGGACGAAACCAACCTAAAACATATATATTTTGATCATGTAAATGCGGATATGACATTTGAACGATTTAAAGAGTTGTGTGGAAAGGCTTGGGCTGAAAAGTATGGGTTCCTAACAATTATGAAGGAACAACCGCTAAACAATGGTCGATACAGGATAGGATTTGATAAATTTATATTAATACATTAAACGTGGTATAACACATTCATTGTTGTACAACACGTCTTGCTACAAACATGGTTAACCAAGAAAAATTAGTAAAAGAAATAAAATCACTTAGTGATTCTATTCGGGCTAAAAACAGAGCATTGAAACTAGGTATTAGCGAGAGGGAGAAATTCCTTGAATCTACTTTTAAACCTATTACTGAACCCTTGAAACAATTAAACAAAAAATTTGCTAAACCTGTATTGGAAGGAGATGCGATTGCACCTATTACGAAGTTTGAAAGAGAAAATGTAAAATCAGAAGATTTTAGTGATGAAGACCTGGAATCCTCTACGTATAGTGGTTTTACCGGTGGAGAACCCGAAAGAGAGCTAGAATCACCGGACTATAGTGGAATAAAAGAATTATATGAAGTAAAAGCCAAAAGAGGACATGAAGTTGTATCAACTGCTAGTGAAGAGGAAAAAGAAGAAGAGACAAGGGAAGGTCCGTCAAACATAAGCTTATTGGGTGAAAACATTCATAACAAAGGACCTTTAGGAAGGAAATACATGGTAAAAATGTTACTCGGAACAATTCCTAATAAGAATTACCATAGTTATGGAGCGAGATTAACAGAAGACGGTTTAATGATAGGTAATAGCCCGTTAAACGTTGACGAACATGATAATATTGTCATTGGTGATCAAAGGTATAAGGGCACAAAAGGATTATTTGAATTATTATTTGAAAATAAGCCTTCAGTATCGGTAGTGAAAGAAAAAGACATGGAAGCATATAAAAATATTTTGGAACAGACAAATGCATATAGGAGAAAGTATTTACCTGACCAGCCTCCTTTTAGATCTAAGTCTTTAAAATATAAAGAATTTGTATCCAAGTTAATACCAACTAGAAGACAAACAATGCCGTTAACACAAAGAAAACCTGTAAAACGAAGATTTATGGCATCCACTTTGGATGTAAGTGCTCAGGAACGAAGAAAAAGAAGTAAGTCCGTTACGGGTACAGGTTTAATGAAGAAACTATATAACACAAATGTGATTTATTACAATAATATCAATAAATTGGTGGATAGAATGAAACTAATACATGAAGCTAAAGAAGCGGGTCATACTGGATTGGAAAACGAATGGGTGGCTTTAGTGGATGAACTCCGAAACCGTGGGGTAATCTCATAAAAATGCGTTACTCCCTAGAATACTATTCAGTTGCACCATGAGTGTCGACAAGTTCGGACGTTACTCCTCGGATGGGTTATATTATGCCAATAGTTTAAAAAGAAGTGCTGGTTTACCACAAACACCTGATGGAGATTATGATATGAGTAATAAAAGGTTAAAAAACATAAAAGATCCTACGGATGAAAACGATGCAATAAATCTAAAAATATTAAAGGAAAAGATATCGCCAACATTAAGACTACAAAATAACACATATGACGCAGAAGATCATAGAATCATCAACGTTGGTAAACCAAATCAAAACGGTGATGCAATAAACAAAGGTTATTTGTCATCTGAATTAAAAAATACGTTAAAATTCAATGGGAAAACGTATAGTGCCAACAATAAACGTATATCCAACGTAGATGACCCTAAAGATGCAAAAGACAGCGTAAATAGACGCTATTTACATTCTTTGATACCTGAAAAGACAAAAGATGGATTTTCTTTTTATAAATTTGTTATTAACGATATAGGTTATCCAAAAAATGAAAATGATGCTGTAAATCTCAAATATATAAAAGATCATTGTGTCATACGTGATGTGGGAGTTATCGATTGTCTTGGCAATTGTTTGGCGAATGTAAAAGATGGTTCAGCACCATCTGATGGTGCAACAGTGGGTCAAATGAAAGAGACTTTAAAACAAGAAACAACTGGATTTGCAAAACGAGATGAAGTATTATCAAAGCAAGGGGATGACTTTATTCAAGGTAATGAAAAATTTCATTTATTGACATACAAAAACGCTTATTGGGATTGCAGGCATGGAAGGTTATCAAATGTGTCATGGGGTCATGCAGATAGAGACGCGGCTGCCTTAGGACAAACAGTACATCTAGATCCAAATAATTACCATGCGTTTTTTATATGTAGTAATAAAAAATTAACAAACATGGCGCAAGGAAGAGAAGCAAATGATGCTGCAACTGTAGGACAGGCTATCACATTATCACAAATGGATAATAAAGTGTATACTTGTAATAATAAACGTATAACAGAGCTTAAAGACCCTGATCATGCAGATCATGCTGTAACTGTTAATTTCCTTGTAAAAGTAATAGGTAATTTATTATTTGATATGCACAATTATATTGCAGATAAAACATATACTTCGCTTGATGAAAACTTGAGAGGAAGATGGATAAAACAGGAAATTGTTAATAAATACTTTTATAACCCTAAAACTATAAAATTTAGAACTTCTAACATTGCTAATTGGGGTACTTTTGATATATAACTTGAATATCTTAACAAACAACTTCATTTATGTTTAACTCCTCATAGAGGAAACACATATGTTGCGAATTGCAATTATAAAAGACATTAATGACATTTCGGTATATCAGTCCAAATCGGGACATTGCGAGGAAAGGAAGTGGGATCACATCTACAGCGGTTTCTCTGTTAAGTAAAGCTTTAAAACGAATTCCAGTAGGATCCATAGTAAATAGAGCAATAGACGCATTACCATACGAATTTCATATACCGGGAGGTTATCAGTATTGCGGACCAGGAACTAAATTGAAAAGACGACTGGAAAGAGGCGATCCTGGCATAAATAAGTTAGATCAGGCTTGTAAAGAACACGATATCGCATATTCCACGTTTGCCGATTCAAAAAATAGATCAAGAGCTGACAAAAAGCTTGCGGACATAGCTTGGCAACGAGTAAAATCAAGTGACGCTAGCATAGCAGAAAAAGCAGCAGCTTTAGCAGTAACAGCAGGTATGAAGGCTAAAACAGCAGTAGGAGGTGGAAGAAGGAGGAGAAGGAGAGTAAAAAGGAGGTCAACCACAAGAAAACATGGAGGAAATATAAAAAGAAGACGACGATCTACAAGAAAAGGCAGGAAGAAGCCCACCGTGTGGTCAATGGTAAAAAACGGGGCAGGTCTTTACCTAAGACCTTATCGTGCATATTAAATGAAAGAAATCAATTGGTCATACCACATAAAGCATTAACCAATATTGAATTATTTAAATATATTTCCTGTTTAAAAATACCATTTTTCCGCGGTGTGTTTATGAAAGACAGTTTACCAAAGAAAATGTGGCAAAATGAGACTGGAATTGTAAATTTGGAAAATACTGAAGGGCCTGGCACCCATTGGGTTTGTTATAAGAAACTAAATAACAATGTATATTATTTTGATAGTTTCGGTAATTTGCCACCACCAAAAGAACTTCAAAATTACTTTAAATCTGCTAAAAACATATATTATAACTATAAAAGAGAACAACCTGATAATACTTCAATATGCGGCCATTTATGTTTGGAATTTCTAGCTAAAAGTATCAGTCACTATTGAGATGTCTTCCTATACGGTATCATTAACAGGAAAATCGTCCACTTTACGAAGTATCCTTTTTCCAGCGTTACGCTTGCAAAAAGGAAGGTTTTGGGAGGCGGCACTATTGGATTTTACAACTTACAACTCTATCCCCAATGTTACGGAAGGTAAAAATAACGTATTGCATTATTATAAGGGAAAGGATGCCAGTGGAAAATTTACAGACTTACAAGAGTGCAGGTTACCCACAGGTTCTTATGAAATTGATCATATAAATGAATTTTTGCAAACTAAAATGGGAAAAGACAATATAACATTAAAAGGTAATAATAATACGATGAAAGCTGAAATTACTTCCAAATATTATATAGATTTCACTCAACCAAACTCAATTGGTGATTTATTAGGATTTTCCAACGATGAGCCTGTTTTAGAACCAGATGTAACACATTCCGGTAAGAAAACAGTAACAATATTAAAAGTCAATAGTATAGACATAACTTGTAACATTATACAAGGTGCTTACAGGGATGGGGCTAACACCCACATCATACATACTTTTTACCCAAGTGTACCACCTGGATTTAAAATTGTTGAAAAGCCACAAAACCTGGTATATCTACCGTTGAACACCACTTTCATTTCAGACATCGTGTTGAGCGTATTGGATCAAGACGGTAACTTGGTAGACTTCAGAGAAGAGCCTATTACGATTAGATTACATTTAAAATCGACACTTTAATACAAAACCATGGGTTTAACATTTAAAAGCGAACAACCTACGGGAAACCGCATTAGTAGCTCTTCAGCTGTGGAGGAGTTAACACGCGAGAACATTCGTTTCTTAGAGAGAATTGGATTAAAATTAACCGAGTATGGATATACTGGATATAGCGCAGGGTCCAACATTCGACGAAACCCTATGGGAAAAAGAATATCACACCCACAACCCTTACACTTCATCGAAATTAAACAATAACGATGAAATTCGTATTCCCATACAAAATCAAGACATTTACACACTACCATGTGAAAGTTACTTGTATATTGAAGGACAAGTTACTAAAAAGGACGGTACTACTGTTGGTACAACAGTTCCATTTATAAATAATCCTATGGCTTTCCTATTTGATGAAATTAGATATGAAATATCAGGTGTAACAGTTGATTCCACTAAAAAAGTAGGTATTACGACAACTTTAAAAGGATTAACATCTATAACACCCAATGAAACCAATTTACTTAAACCTGCCGGATGGGTATTACCTACGATTGACACGATCACTCCAAATCCAAATGGATATTTTGATTTTCATATTCCATTACGTTTGCTGCTTGGTTTTGCTGAAGATTATAGGAAAATAATATTAAACGTTAAACAAGAATTAGTTTTGTTGAGATCTTCTAACGATAAAGACATTATTAAAGCTGCAGATGCTACTACAGATGCGCCTTTAGAATGGAAATTAAAATTAGACAAAATTGTATGGAGAGTTCCACATGTTAAATTGGCTGACGAGCATAGAATGCTACTTTTAAGAAAATTAAAAGCCGATCGTGATATTGTTATTCCATTTAGAAGTTGGGAATTTCATGAGCATCCCAGTTTACCTACTACGGATCGACACACTTGGACTGTTAAAACATCGAATTATGTAGAACGAGCCAGGTATATTATATTTGGTTTACAAACAGGTAGAAGAGACGCCATTACTAAACATGCAGGACAATTTGATCATTGTGACTTGAAAAATATTAAAGTTTATTTAAATTCACAATTCTTTCCATACGACAATTTAAATGTGTCATTCACTAAGAAGAAATACAGTATATTGTACGATATGTACGCGAGATTCCAAAGTTCGTATTACGGTAAAACAAATACACCTTTATTACCACCTGACAAATATTTCGATGCCTACCCAATAGTTGTAATCGATTGTTCTAAACAAAATGAATCAGTAAAGTCTTCAAGTGTGGATATAAAAATAGAAATGGAATTCAACGATGCTATACCGGCTAATACAACTGCATACTGTTTAATTCTACATGATAAAATCGTAACATACACACCTTTAACTGGAATTGTTAAAAATGTATTGTAAGAACCGGTTTTGTTTCATTCCGCGAGTATAAAAGCAGAGCGTACAGACCGCTCCTCATCAGTTTGTTGCCTACTGTTGTATGGGTAGCATCGTATTCAATATGGCTTCTCCTAGTGGTACACCTGAAAATGTGGTAGATATTGAGAAGGAGATATCTGAGTTTTTAGATCCTCAAGGTTACCAGGAAGGAGGTGAACAAAACGTTTGCGGACAACTTCACGCCAGTAATAATGTTGAAGAAAAAGGTAAAAGAAGAAAGACTATACAAAAGAGAAAAAGGGATATTGAAGATAATATTTCTCCAAACATATTGAGTGAGGTATTTTTGCGAATATTTTACCCAATCTCTTCCAGTTTGGATAAAAGTGTTTTAATCGGTGTTATGAAATCTACAGATTATTCCCCTACTGTAATTTTAACTCATGGACCCAAAATGATTTTGTTTACGGACAGTGCTTGGGAATCGTTTATGAAACATTTGCATCTGCTAGAATGCTATTTAAGTAGTAACATGTTTGGAAGAAAGACAAGGGTAGGACTTTTGGATTCAAATGTGGAAATTGATATCATTAAACAACGTGGTGATCATCAGCTACGGTTTAGAGACACAACAAGACATGATAACAAAATTCAACTTAATCGAGAGGAGTTTTTCATTTTAACTTGTGCTACTGAACCTATAACAAGATACTTGAGACAACTGGTGTTTTCAAGTTCGATTATTAAAGATTATCTGGAAGACACTTTGGACAAACAACCGGACGCACCTATATTATACGGACCTGTGGATACTTCTATATTTAATAGAGTTCCTCATGAAGTACAGATGTGGAGACAATTGGAAAAGTACGCTCAACTACATAAGAAATCAGTAAAACAGGAAGAAGAGGAAGATGGAGGAGAAGAATCAAGTGTTAGTGATGAAAATGAAAATAAGGAAAATATAAAGATGGAAACTTAAATGACAATGGTTAGTTTTTAAAACAATAACCAACATTTTGTGGGGTTAGGCCTATTGGGGACGGTGCCCACGTTAAATATACACCAACGCGCCAACAACTGTACGGCCTGGTATAAAAGTAGTACCTACCGTGGTGTGGAAATCAGTTGACCTCCTGACTTCGTAATGAGCAGACGTGTGACCTTCAAAATGGACAAGGGAGAAGAACAACAAGTAAAGTCCAAGCCTGGTATTATTGAGTTTCAAGCGTTTCGTGGTAATGATGATAGATTCATTATAAAAGAACTTGTGTTTTTGGACATGAATACAAGTGTTCCTTATTCGTTTTTATTTAAACCACCATGTTCTTATTCGTCTTTAACTAGTAAAGCCGCTACTACCAACAGATGGATTTCAAAACACTTCCATCATATCGATTGGTATGATGGTTTTACAAGTTACACGGACTTGTATCACATTATGCATCACTTTTCAGACAAGTTTACCAATATTTACACAAAGGGGCTGGAAAAGAAAAGATGGATCGAAGGATTTACTCATGTTCCGGTTAATGATGTGGAATTGGATAAGAATTATCAATACATGCTGGAAACCATATGTATTTGTACAAAAAGCCCAGAACATGATAAAGATAGACATTGCGCTTTGAAAAATGCCTATAAACTCGCCTCTTACCTTCAAAGTGGGGAATTGGGGAGTGGTGGGGGTAACGGAGAGTATATAAGTGGGGAGCAGACAGGGACCTGGCATGAGTATTACTCGAGATTCCGAGACGACAACATCTCCGAGCAAGAAGACGATCTGTAACCTGACCATGGCATCTCACCAGTTCCTTCAGACTTTGGTCGAGCAGTTCAATGCTCACTCCAAGTCAACAATATTACCTGTAAAGAAGTGCTCGGAACTAAAAGACGAGAAGCACTACATAATCCATGCTATGAAGAAGATGGAGACTACAGTTGGGGAGGCCATCTGCTGCAGTCTCAGCGAGGCACCGTTTACTCCGGGGGATGAACCAAAGTTCCAGGTGTACCTGCCCAAGAGATTCGTCCATCTTCTACAAAACGAGGATCTTCGCTCTATTCAACCCGGGTGTCTATACCTGGTGTCCCACGGCTGCACGGGTAGCAATTCTACAGAGTTGACCATCCACATCGCTGACAAGCAGCAGTGTTAGATTTAAGTTTTAATGTTGTACATATGTTGTTGTTGTAATGTTTTATAAATAAACGAATCATAAAAGACAAAAAAAAAAAAAAAAAAAAAAAAAAATGCAACATATCAATATGTGACAGACTTCACGTATTGATATGTTGCATTTTTTTTAAACTTCGCGGGTGACCTTGACCTTTGACCTTTGCATTTCACAATTACCCCCACTACTGTAATTACCCCCACTACCGCACTAGGATTCAAACCTGCTTGGACGCGAAAAACGGTCAGTCTGTTGCCAACTAGCAAACGATGAGCACCTTGTACGAGCTTTGCATACAACGAGTTATAACTCACAAGGACTTGTTCCCAACATGTTTACAAGACAATATCCCACTAACAATAAAAGAAGATGTCAAACGCTACAGGAGGGAAAATACAGGGTATTCGGAATACTCCTGGTATAAGTTCCACGACGGGGAAAAGTTTTGTAGGCCTTGTGGCGAGGCCGCCGTCAGAGACCTTCGGCGATTCGTACAGGATGGTGGTATAAAACAATTCGGATTTCTAGCGCCACTGTTTCGATTTGAAAATTACAAGGACACCTGCGCTATTTGTTCCATTCCATTGTATCGATGGAAAAAGTTTAGAACTGTTTAATTGGATTTTCTATACCCCCACCACTATTACCCCCACCACTTTTTCATGTACCTCCAAGCGCTGTGCCTCGGCTTCATTTCTACTCCAGCAGCCAACCTAGCAACATCAAGATGTCTCTGAACGTTAGTTGCGCAAGTTACGAGGAGGTGAGCATCAAGACTCAGCAGGAGCTAAACGACTTATACAAGGAGTTGCAGCTGATGGTGGCACGAGGCTACCGTATAAATGTGCAAGTTTACGCTTGCAATATACGGAACACCCGGCAGTCAAAGGAAGAGCCTGGACACTCCTCGACGGCTTCCTCACCAGCGTCCATGAAGACCGAGCCAGACAACTTGGACTACTTCAGCTGACTAGCAGTTGTATTTCTTGTCCTAACCATTGTAGAATATGTATATTTTTTCATTATATTAAAGAAGTAAAAGAGCAAAAACACCTATCTTGTTACTGACATATAAGCTCAGTAACAAGATAGGTTTTTTTAAAACACAATTTGGATGACCTTGAAACTTCCCCCTCCACTGCTTTGTTACCCCCACCACTTGACTATTGGTGTACATGGCACATCGCAATTGGAAACCTCATTCCATCTTCAACAGCCACACCGACAACATCAACAATGGCAAACCTACCAACAGATGAAAGATGTCCTCACGCATGTTGTGACTTCGTCCACGAGTTGGAGAAGAGGATGCAGGAGAGGGCGATAAGAAGAAAACAGATCCACTCAGAAAATATCATGATAGTCAACGGCTATCTTTTATTGTTCGGCTTTATTATGGTTATACTTTTCATACTGTACGGCATAGTCACATGTGTCGGCAAGGTTGCAGAAGAAAACGCTCGCCACCATCAATTGGAAAGTTTCAATGTTACTTTGTAAGTTTTCCTTTTTTTTAAAACTCCGTTTGGATGACCTTGAAAATTCCCCCACTACTCCACCACACCCCCCACCACTTCACCATGTTCCTGCATGAGCATCACATCAACCGTCATTCCTTGTCCGACAAGCAACCATGGCAGACAACAACACCATCAGCCAAGCTGACTCCACTACTGATGTCGGTACAAGTACGGGTTGGACACTGTCGATCGATAGTGTACACTATTTGGAGTCAATTTGCGAACGTATGAAGGAAATACTGCGGGACAACCCTGGGATCATAATACAAATGAATTTAAATTATGATTGGTCCCAAGTTAGAATGCAAGGGGACGACAACAACGGTCAACAATCTCCACAATATTCGCCCATGTCCCCGATCTATCCTTACGGCGAGTCTGACGTCGATGAAGATGAGGCTGATGAAGATGCAGGGGACAACGAGGCTGAAGAGGAGTAAGCTTCATTCCTTTTTTTAAAACCTAAATTGGATGACCTTGAGAATTCCCCCTCCACTATTTCCTTTTTTTTTTAAACCCAAATTAAATGACCTTGAAAATACCCCCTCCACGTACTTTTGGTTTACCCCCTCTACTTTTCAATACTGTTACCACAGTCTGTAGCTCACATCATTCCTTGCTTAGCTATCATGGCGGACAGCACTCTTTCTCGAGTTGACTCCACTACGGATGAAGAATGGCCATTTTCCTGGAATGTTCATCTGCAAGACTCGGCAGAAGTGGATATGTTGCATGAGAAATTGGTGTATGTATTAAACGAAAACCCCAACATTGAATGTAGAATGACTATGGATTTCGATGCGACAGGGGTCCACACTCAACCTTCCACTTCCAGCCAGCCTGAACCTCAGCTACAGCCAAAGAACTTTACACATCTTTACACTCCAATACGGCCGGAGGATGTGGTTATCAGCGAGGCAGACTCTACTACAAGTTATATTGAACCAACGAATTGGAAGCTTGTTGTTGACACCTTACACAAGGTCGACTTAGTATGTGACAAATTAAAGGAATTGATGATGCAAGATCCTGGTCTTCGTTTTAAAATTGATTTGTTTTTCATCTGGGGAGCACCTGCACGGGGCTCTTCGTCTGACAGCTCTCTAAGTACAACGGATGAGGAGGAGGAGGAGGACGACTAGTTATCTTTTTTAAAACTCCGTTTGGATGGCCTTGACCTTTCCCCCTCCACTGAGTTTATTTAAGGTGCACTCTCAATGACTGCAGCATCATTTCATCGCGCACCTTCACCACAGCAACATGGAGAGTCAACTCAACTACTGTTGCGAACGGAAATGTTTTTCATGGCCGAATGACATTGATGTTGCGGATGGCCTGGCGTGTAGAAAATGTGAAGCTTTTGGTCAATGCATGTGTAAGTGCAAGTCTTGGAAGAAGCCGAAACCGGAGTTGAAGACATTCCATGTGTACCAGATGAGAGGGCATAAGTACACTTGTTGCCCTGAACGTTGCATTGAATTCACATTAAAACAGCTAACTGGCTGCAAATTGTGCAACAATCATTTTGCAGGTTTTTGCAAACATTATTTAGGAGCCTGTCAGTACAGATCAACTTGGCATACAGAAGCACTCACTATCAATGAAATCGCTATAGATACACAAGAGTAGTCTTTCTACTCTTTTCTTTTTTAAAACTCCATTTGGATGACCTTGACCTTTCCCCCTCCACTCACCTTAGTTTATATAAACCCCATTCCCACTGACCACAGCATCACTTCATCGTGCTCCCTCGTCAAAGCAACATCAACTATGGAAAGTAAGCCCATCTCATGTTGCGAGCATAGGTGTTTGGAGATACAAGGCGTCACATATTGTGCAAAGAAGCGTTGGGAGGAAGAGACGGGGACAACCTATTGCTGTGAGGATAAGTGTTTCCTCTTACCAAAGTGGCAAGTGGATGGGCTGGCCTGCCGGCAATGTGAATGCTTCGGATGTTGCAGGTGTAGATGCAAGAACCAACAGCTGCCACCGCCGGTACTACAAACTTTCAAAATCTACAAATCCAAATACTTTTATACTTGTTGTCCGCAGCGGTGTATTAAATTTCACTTCTCCAATCTTACCAATTGTCGGAAATGCTACGGACAACCTGATGGGTGGTGCACCTGTTTTCTGGACTCCTGCCGCTACAGATCGGATTGGTTTACAGATCCATTAGAGATTGATGAGGTCGCCCAGGAAGCACAAGAGTAGTCTTTCTACTCTTCAACTTTTTTAAAACTCCATTTGGATGACCTTGAGATTTCCCCCTCCACTTCCCCATATACCTAGAGTACACAGAGCCTGATAGTCAGTCACTCGGTGGCTGTCGTGGGGTGCGCATCGGTGTCGGCGCTCCGTTGTTAAGTGTTCAAGGTCACAGTAACATAAAATTGCGGGCGTTGTACTGGTTCAAGGTCACCTGAGGGATAACCGATTGCCCATTTAGGCAGAGTCATGTCAGAAACTCGAGTTTAACTTGGCACTTTTGCCGTTTCTTGTCGAAAATTCGCTCCAAGTGGTCAAGGTCACGGGGACTCTGACTGAAACTCGGAGCGTAGTGCGAGAAACGGCAAAAGTGCTAAAAAATTTTAAGTTTCTGCGTGACCTTGACCTTAGTGGCGTCGGTGACGTCGTTTTGATGACGTAAGGGGTGATGACGTCATCAGCACGTCATTTCTGTGACGTCATGGGTGTGACGTCATCGAAATGACGTCATTAGTGATGACGTCATCGATTGCGTCATCGATGACGTCATCGATGACGTCATCGGTGAGGTCATTGACCTCGATGACGTCATCCCTCAGGTGACCTTGAACTGGGCCAGCGGCCGCAATTTTACACTACTTTTAAACTCAAAACTTTGACTTTTAAACTCAAAATTTTGACTTTTAAAGTCAAAATTTTGACTTTTAATCTCAAAATGTTGACTTTTAAACTCAAAATGTTGACTTTTAATCTCAAAATTTTGACTTTTAAACTCAAAATTTTGAATTTTAAACTCAAAATTTTGACTTTTAAACTCAAAATTTTGACTTTTAAACTCAAAATTTTGACTTTTAAACTAAAAATTTTGACTTTTAAACTCAAAATTTTGACTTTTAAACTCAAAATTTTGACTTTTAAAGTCAAAATTTTGACTTTTAAACTCAAAACTTTGACTTTTAAACTCAAAATTTTGACTTTTAAAGTCAAAATTTTGACTTTTAATCTCAAAATTTTCACTTTTAAGTTCAAAATTTTGACTTTTAAACTCAAAATTTTGACTTTTAAACTCAAAATTTTTACTTTTAAACTCAAAATTTTGACTTTTAAACTCAAAATTTTTACTTTTAAACTCAAAATTTTGACTTTTAAAGTCAAAATTTTGACTTTTAATCACAAAATTTTGACTTTTAAACTCAAAATTTTGACTTTTAATCTCAAAATGTTGACTTTTAAACTCAAAATTTTGACTTTTAAACTAAAAATTTTGACTTTTAAACTCAAAATTTTGACTTTTAATCTCAAAATTTTGACTTTTAATCTCAAAATTTTGACTTTTAATCTCAAAATTTTGACTTTTAAACTCAAAATGTTGACTTTAAAACTCAAAATTTTGACTTTTAAAGTCAAAATTTTGACTTTTAAACTCAAAATTTTTACTTTTAAACTCAAAATTTTTACTTTTAAACTCAAAATTTTTACTTTTAAACTCAAAATTTTGACTTTTAAACTCAAAATTTTGACTTTTAAACTCAAAATTTTGACTTTTAAACTCAAAACTTTGACTTTTAAACTCAAAATTTTGACTTTTAAACTCAAAACTTTGACTTTTAAAGTCAGAATTTTGACTTTTAATCTCAAAATGTTGACTTTTAAACTCAAAATGTTGACTTTTAATCTCAAAATTTTGACTTTTAAACTCAAAATTTTGAATTTTAATCTCAAAATTTTGACTTTTAAACTAAAAATTTTGACTTTTAAACTCAAAATTTTGACTTTTAAACTCAAAATTTTGACTTTTAAACTCAAAATTTTGACTTTTAAACTCAAAATTTTGACTTTTAAACTCAAAATTTTGACTTTTAAACTAAAAATTTTGACTTTTAAACTCAAAATTTTGACTTTTAAACTCAAAATTTTGACTTTTAAACTCAAAATTTTGACTTTTAAAGTCAAAATTTTGACTTTTAAACTCAAAACTTTGACTTTTAAACTCAAAATTTTGACTTTTAAAGTCAAAATTTTGACTTTTAATCTCAAAATTTTCACTTTTAAGTTCAAAATTTTGACTTTTAAACTCAAAATTTTGACTTTTAAACTCAAAATGTTGACTTTTAAACTCAAAATTTTCACTTTTAAGTTCAAAATTTTGACTTTTAAACTCAAAATTTTGACTTTTAAACTCAAAATTTTGACTTTTAAACTCAAAATTTTGACTTTTAAACTCAAAATTTTGACTTTTAAACTCAAAATTTTGACTTTTAAACTCAAAATTTTGACTTTTAAACTCAAAATTTTGACTTTTAAAGTCAAAATTTTGACTTTTAAACTCAAAACTTTGACTTTTAAACTCAAAATTTTGACTTTTAAAGTCAAAATTTTGACTTTTAATCTCAAAATTTTCACTTTTAAGTTCAAAATTTTGACTTTTAAACTAAAAATTTTGACTTTTAAACTCAAAATTTTGACTTTTAAACTCAAAATTTTGACTTTTTAACTCAAAATTTTGACTTTTAAACTCAAAATTTTGACTTTTAAAGTCAAAATTTTGACTTTTAAACTCAAAACTTTGACTTTTAAACTCAAAATTTTGACTTTTAAATTCAAAATTTTGACTTTTAATCTCAAAATTTTGACTTTTAAACTCAAAATTTTGACTTTTAAACTCAAAATTTTGACTTTTAAACTCAAAATTTTGACTTTTAAACTCAAAATTTTGACTTTTAAACTCAAAATTTTGACTTTTAAACTCAAAATGTTGACTTTTAAACTCAAAATGTTGACTTTTAATCTCAAAATTTTGACTTTTAAACTCAAAATTTTGACTTTTAAACTCAAAATTTTGAATTTTAAACTCAAAATTTTGACTTTTAAACTAAAAATTTTGACTTTTAAACTCAAAATTTTGACTTTTAATCTCAAAATTTTGACTTTTAATCTCAAAATTTTGACTTTTAAACTCAAAATGTTGACTTTAAAACTCAAAATTTTGACTTTTAAACTCAAAATTTTGACTTTTAAACTCAAAATTTTTACTTTTAAACTCAAAATTTTTACTTTTAAACTCAAAATTTTGACTTTTAAACTCAAAATTTTGACTTTTAAACTCAAAATTTTGACTTTTAAACTCAAAACTTTGACTTTTAAAGTCAAAATTTTGACTTTTAATCTCAAAATGTTGACTTTTAAACTCAAAATGTTGACTTTTAATCTCAAAATTTTGACTTTTAAACTCAAAATTTTGACTTTTAATCTCAAAATGTTGACTTTTAAACTCAAAATTTTGAATTTAAAACTCAAAATTTTGACTTTTAAACTCAAAATTTTGACTTTTAAACTCAAAATTTTGACTTTTAAACTCAAAATTTTGACTTTTAAAGTAAAAATTTTGACTTTTAAACTCAAAACTTTGACTTTTAAACTCAAAATTTTGACTTTTTAAGTCAAAATTTTGACTTTTAATCTCAAAATTTTGACTTTTAAACTCAAAATTTTGACTTTTAAACTCAAAATTTTGACTTTTAAACTCAAAATTTTGACTTTTAAACTCAAAATTTTGACTTTTAAACTCAAAATTTTGACTTTTAAACTCAAAATTTTGACTTTTAAACTCAAAATTTTGACTTTTAAACTCAAAATTTTGACTTTTAAACTCAAAACTTTGACTTTTAAACTCAAAATTTTGACTTTTAAACTCAAAACTTTGACTTTTAAACTCAAAATTTTGACTTTTAAAGTCAAAATTTTGACTTTTAATCTCAAAATGTTGACTTTTAAACTCAAAATGTTGACTTTTAATCTCAAAATTTTGACTTTTAAACTCAAAATTTTGAATTTTAAACTCAAAATTTTGACTTTTAAACTCAAAATTTTGACTTTTAAACTCAAAATTTTGACTTTTAAACTAAAAATTTTGACTTTTAAACTCAAAATTTTGACTTTTAAACTCAAAATTTTGACTTTTAAACTCAAAATTTTGACTTTTAAAGTCAAAATTTTGACTTTTAAACTCAAAACTTTGACTTTTAAACTCAAAATTTTGACTTTTAAAGTCAAAATTTTGACTTTTAATCTCAAAATTTTCACTTTTTAGTTCAAAATTTTGACTTTTAAACTCAAAATTTTGACTTTTAAACTCAAAATTTTGACTTTTAAACTCAAAATTTTGACTTTTAAACTCAAAATTTTGACTTTTAAAGTCAAAATTTTGACTTTTAAACTAAAAACTTTGACTTTTAAACTCAAAATTTTGACTTTTAAAGTCAAAATTTTGACTTTTAATCTTAAAATTTTGACTTTTAAACTCAAAATTTTGACTTTTAAAGTCAAAATTTTGACTTTTAAACTCAAAATTTTGACTTTTAAACTCAAAATTTTGACTTTTAAAGTCAAAATTTTGCTTTTAAACTCAAAATGTTGACTTTTAAACTCAAAATTTTTACTTTTAAACTAAAAATTTTGACTTTTAAACTCAAAATTTTGAATTAAAAACTCAAAATTTTGACTTTTATACTCAAAATTTTGACTTTTAAACTCAAAATTTTGACTTTAAAACTCAAAATTTTGTTTTTTATACTCAAAATTTTTACTTTAAAACTCAAAATTTTGACTTTTATACTCAACATTTTGACTTTTAAACTCAAAATTTTGACTTGTAAACTCAAAATTTCGACTTTTAAACTCAAAATTTTGACTTTTAAACTCAAAATTTTGATTTTTAAACTCAAAATTTTGTCTTTTAAACTCAAAATTTTGACTTTTAAACTCAAAACTTTGACTTTTAAACTCAAAATTTTGACTTTTAAAGTCAAAATTTTGACTTTTAATCTCAAAATGTTGACTTTTAAACTCAAAATGTTGACTTTTAATCTCAAAATTTTGACTTTTAAACTCAAAATTTTGAATTTTAAACTCAAAATTTTGACTTTTAAACTCAAAATTTTGACTTTTAAACTCAAAATTTTGACTTTTAAACTAAAAATTTTGACTTTTAAACTCAAAATTTTGACTTTTAAACTCAAAATTTTGACTTTTAAACTCAAAATTTTGACTTTTAAAGTCAAAATTTTGACTTTTAAACTCAAAACTTTGACTTTTAAACTCAAAATTTTGACTTTTAAAGTCAAATTTTGACTTTTAATCTCAAAATTTTCACTTTTTAGTTCAAAATTTTGACTTTTAAACTCAAAATTTTGACTTTAAACTCAAAATTTTGACTTTTAAACTCAAAATTTTGACTTTTAAACTCAAAATTTTGACTTTTAAAGTCAAAATTTTGACTTTTAAACTAAAAACTTTGACTTTTAAACTCAAAATTTTGACTTTTAAAGTCAAAATTTTGACTTTTAATCTTAAAATTTTGACTTTTAAACTCAAAATTTTGACTTTTAAAGTCAAAATTTTGACTTTAAACTCAAAATTTTGACTTTTAACTCAAAATTTTGACTTTTAAAGTCAAAATTTTGACTTTAAAACTCAAAATTTTGACTTCTAAACTCAAAATTTTGACTTTTAAACTCAAAATTTTGACTTTTAAACTCAAAATTTTGACTTTTAAACTCAAAATTTTGACTTTTAAACTCAAAATTTTGACTTTTAAACTCAAAAATTTTGACTTTTAAACTCAAAATTTTGACTTTTAAACTCAAAATTTTGACTTTTAAACTCAAAATTTTGACTTTTAAACTCAAAACTTTGACTTTTAAACTCAAAATTTTGACTTTTAAACTCAAAACTTTGACTTTTAAACTCAAAATTTTGACTTTTAAACTCAAAATTTTGACTTTTAAACTCAAAATTTTGACTTTTAAACTCAAAATTTTGACTTTTAATATTAATAAACTTAAAATATTATCTACAAAAAGGATTAAAATTAAAGAAAGTTAATAGACTTATAGCATTTGATCAAGATGATTATATGAAAAAATATATTGAATTAAATACCAAATTAAGATCCAAATCAACATCAGATTTTGAAAAAGACTTTTTTAAATTGATGAATAATAGTGTTTTTGGAAAAACTATGGAAAATGTTAGAAATAGATGTGATATTAAATTAGGTGATGAAAAGTTTTCATTAAAACAAGCAAAAAAAACCTAATTTTAAAACATTTAGTATATTTGATAAAAACTGTATTGCTTCACATATGATAAAAGAAAAGGTTAAGTTTGATAAACCAATCTATATAGGATTTTCAGTACTTGATTTATCAAAATTACATATGTATCAATTTTATTATGAAAAATTAAAAGTTTAAAAGTCAAAATTTTGAGTTAAAAATTCAAAATTTTGAGTTTAAAAGTCAAATTTTGAGTTTAAAAGTCAAAATTTTGAGTTTAAAAGTCAAATTTTTGAGATTAAAAGTCAAAATTTTGAGTTTAAAAGTCAACATTTTGAGATTAAAAGTCAAAATTTTGACTTTAAAAGTCAAAATTTTGATTTTAAAAGTCAAAGTTTTGAGTTTAAAAGTCAAAAATTTTGACTTTAAAAGTCAAATTTTGATTTTAAAAGTCAAAGTTTTGAGTTTAAAAGTCAAAATTTTGAGTTTAAAAGTCAAAATTTTGAGTTTAAAAGTCAAAATTTTGAGTTTAAAAGTCAAAATTTTGAGTTTAAAAGTCAAAATTTTGAGTTTAAAAGTCAAAATTTTGAGTTTAAAAGTCAAAATTTTGAGTTTTAAAGTCAAAATTTTGACTTTAAAAGTCAAAATTTTGAGTTTAAAAGTCAAAATTTTGAGTTTAAAAGTCAAAATTTTGACTTTAAAAGTCAAAATTTTGAGTTTAAAAGTCAAAATTTTGTGATTAAAAGTCAAAATTTTGACTTTAAAAGTCAAAATTTTGAGTTTAAAAGTCAAAATTTTGAGATTAAAAGTCAACATTTTGAGTTTAAAAGTCAACATTTTGAGATTAAAAGTCAAAATTTTGACTTTAAAAGTCAAAATTTTGAGTTTAAAAGTCAAAGTTTTGAGTTTAAAAGTCAAAATTTTGAGTTTAAAAGTCAAAGTTTTGAGTTTAAAAGTCAAAATTTTGAGTTTAAAAGTCAAAATTTTGAGTTTAAAAGTCAAAATTTTGAGTTTAAAAGTCAAAATTTTGAGTTTAAAAGTCAAAATTTTGAGTTTAAAAGTCAAAATTTTGAGTTTAAAAGTCAAAATTTTGAGTTTAAAAGTCAAAATTTTGAGTTTAGAAGTCAAAATTTTGAGTTTTAAAGTCAAAATTTTGACTTTAAAAGTCAAAATTTTGAGTTTAAAAGTCAAAATTTTGAGTTTAAAAGTCAAAATTTTGACTTTAAAAGTCAAAATTTTGAGTTTAAAAGTCAAAATTTTAAGATTAAAAGTCAAAATTTTGACTTTAAAAGTCAAAATTTTGAGTTTAAAAGTCAAAGTTTTTAGTTTAAAAGTCAAAATTTTGACTTTAAAAGTCAAAATTTTGAGTTTAAAAGTCAAAATTTTGACTTTTAAACTCAAAATTTTGACTTTTAAACTCAAAATTTTGACTTTTAAAGTCAAAATTTTGACTTTTAAACTAAAAACTTTGACTTTTAAACTCAAAATTTTGACTTTTAAAGTCAAAATTTTGACTTTTAATCTTAAAATTTTGACTTTTAAACTCAAAATTTTGACTTTTAAAGTCAAAATTTTGACTTTTAAACTCAAAATTTTGACTTTTAAACTCAAAATTTTGACTTTTAAAGTCAAAATTTTGACTTTAAAACTCAAAATTTTGACTTCTAAACTCAAAATTTTGACTTTTAAACTCAAAATTTTGACTTTTAAACTCAAAATTTTGACTTTTAAACTCAAAATTTTGACTTTTAAACTCAAAATTTTGACTTTTAAACTCAAAATTTTGACTTTTAAACTCAAAATTTTGACTTTTAAACTCAAAATTTTGACTTTTAAACTCAAAACTTTGACTTTTAAACTCAAAATTTTGACTTTTAAACTCAAAACTTTGACTTTTAAACTCAAAATTTGACTTTTAAAGTCAAAATTTTGACTTTTAATCTCAAAATGTTGACTTTTAAACTCAAAATGTTGACTTTTAATCTCAAAATTTTGACTTTTAAACTCAAAATTTTGACTTTTAAACTCAAAATTTTGACTTTTAAAGTCAAAATTTTGACTTTTAAACTCAAAACTTTGACTTTTAAACTCAAAATTTTGACTTTTAAAGTCAAAATTTTGACTTTTAATCTCAAAATTTTCACTTTTAAGTTCAAAATTTTGACTTTTAAACTCAAAATTTTGACTTTTAAACTCAAAATTTTGACTTTTAAACTCAAAATTTTGACTTTTAAACTCAAAATTTTGACTTTTAAACTCAAAATTTTGACTTTTAAAGTCAAAATTTTGACTTTTAAACTAAAAACTTTGACTTTTAAACTCAAAATTTTGACTTTTAAAGTCAAAATTTTGACTTTTAATCACAAAATTTTGACTTTTAAACTCAAAATTTTGACTTTTAAAGTCAAAATTTTGACTTTTAAACTCAAAATTTTGACTTTTAAACTCAAAATTTTGACTTTTAAAGTCAAAATTTTGACTTTAAAACTCAAAATTTTGACTTTTAAACTCAAAATTTTGACTTTTAAACTCAAAATTTTGACTTTTAAACTCAAAATTTTGACTTTTAAACTCAAAATTTTGACTTTTAAACTCAAAATTTTGACTTTTAAACTCAAAATTTTGACTTTTAAACTCAAAACTTTGACTTTTAAAATCAAAATTTTGACTTTTAAAGTCAAAATTTTGACTTTTAAACTCAAAACTTTGACTTTTAAAATCAAAATTTTGACTTTTAAAGTCAAAATTTTGACTTTTAATCTCAAAATGTTGACTTTTAAACTCAAAATTTTGACTTTTAATCTCAAAATTTTGACTTTTAAACTCAAAATTTTGACTTTTAAACTCAAAATTTTGACTTTTAAACTCAAAATTTTGAATTTTTAACTCAAAATTTTGACTTTTAAACTTTTAATTTTTCATAATAAAATTGATACATATGTAATTTTGATAAATCAAGTACTGAAAATCCTATATAGATTGGTTTATCAAACTTAACCTTTTCTTTTATCATATGTGAAGCAATACAGTTTTTATCAAATATACTAAATGTTTTAAAATTAGGTTTTTTTGCTTGTTTTAATGAAAACTTTTCATCACCTAATTTAATATCACATCTATTTCTAACATTTTCCATAGTTTTTCCAAAAACACTATTATTCATCAATTTAAAAAAGTCTTTTTCAAAATCTGATGTTGATTTGGATCTTAATTTGGTATTTAATTCAATATATTTTTTCATATAATCATCTTGATCAAATGCTATAACTCTATTAACTTTCTTTAATTTTAATCCTTTTTGTAGATAATATTTTAAGTTTCTTGAATGAATAACATAATCTTTTTTATCAAATAATTTTGTGCAAAGCTTATTATTATAATGTTCAGGTGCTAATGGTAAATCTTTATGGTCATCATGTAATTCAATAGGATATTCTAAATCAACATCTAATATATATCCATATTCAGCATTTTCATCTAATTCTAATATTGTTTCTTCCCATTCATTTAATGTATATGTATTAGGATTCATCCATGTTATATCTTTATAAGGTAATTTTTGACTTAAAGCCCATCCATATAGATTATTTGCATCTATATATAACATATAATTTTCAGGTTTTGTTTTATCATAATTTTTTGTATATTCATTGTTTGCTTTACAATATCTAGTTATACATTGTGAAATACCACCTCTAATACCTTTTTCAATCATTAAATACATATTATAATCACTTATTAATTCTAGTTTAATTTTTGTTAATTTTAACATAGAATCCCAAGCTAATGATGGTGATGTTAGATAATGTGCTGGATCTAATTGATAATTTTTCAAACAAACAGATCTAAAATTTTCAAATATATCAGCTAATAATAATACATCCTGAATATTATACAAATCTGAATAATTACCTAATGTTTTTATTTTTAATTTATTCCAAACTTTTATATAATGTTTATAATCATCATCACTTATATTTTCATTAGTTAAACAACTATAAAATTGATCTTTTTCTAATATTTTATCATAGTTTAATTTTTCAACATTATCAATAAATTCATATGGAAATATACCTTTAGAAGTTAATATTTTTAAAGTTTCATCATCATATTCAATTATATCATTTTCTTTTATAAATTTCTTTATATGCTTAAATTCTTTAAGATTTTTAGCTAATTTTTCAATTGATGTAGCCATAAATCTAAATGTATCTACAAATGAGAATTTTATAAATTTTCTAGGTTTATCACCTTCAAATTCATAACCATAACCAGAATTTACTGAATAGTTTATATATTTTTCATCTGTATTAGCTAACAAATCAATTTTACCATATTTTTTGGCTAATTCTTTTATAAACAAATGTGTATCATAATTTGAACTATTATGACAGAATATAGGAATACTTTGAGGGAATTTTAGATTTAAATTACAATTTAAATGTGCAGCACCCCTAAATTTTCCTGTTAAATGGCAATGATCTCTTACTTTTATTCTTTTATCATCATCAAAACCACTATTTTCACAAATATGACAAATATTAGTTTTTTGATAATTAATTTCTTCTTCATTAGTTAAATTCATAGGCTTTTTATTTTTCGAATTATATTTTTTAGCTATATATTTTGAAATTTCATCTAAATATTCAAATAATTTATTTGGTACATTTATTAATTCTTCTTCATTTTTTGCTCTATAACAAATAGGTTTATACATTTTATTAGTTACTCTAGATACTAAATAGATTGTAAATCCATATGGTATATGTTTTTGAATTTTATTTGTATATGAGCAATTTGGATTATTTTTACAATTATCAATCTTTTCTAATATACTTTCAAAATCCATATAAATTACATATGGATGTTCAAACTTTTTGTAATAGTTTTTAAAACTTACTTTTTGACCAGGAAATGGCATTATAGGTCTACAAGGTTCTAATGATTTACATATTTCTAAATGATTATTCAAGTCTTTATTTTTGTAGAAATGAGTCAAACATCTTCTACAAATATATTTTTTTGTTTTATGTTTTGATAATTGAGAATATACCAATTTATTTAAATCTGTTATTAATATATAATGACAATTATTACCAATTTTATAATATAATAAATCAATTTCTAATTTTACATTATAATATTCAGATATTTGTAATGGCACTATTTTTTCATCTTCATCAATTCTATAAATATTTATTGACATTGATGGATAGTTATATTTAGAGTCAAACGATCTTTTTTCAAATAATTTAATATCTTTTAATGTTATTGGATAATCAAAACCTTTAAAAATATCATCATTTATATATTTTTGATATTGTTTAACTCTTTCAGCATGTTCATTTGGTTTATCAATAGCACATCTAATTGCATAAATAAAACAATATTCATCTTTATTTTAAAATTTACACAACATTTTTTATTCTTAATTTCATTTGGTAATTCTATATATGATCCAGCATTTAATGAATTATTTTTAGATAATTTTAGATTTAATTCAACACATCTTTTTAATGACCAACCAGAGCCTTTTGATGGTTGATTTAGTTGTTCTCTAACTATTAATTTCTTAAATTGATCATCAATAAAATCATCTACATTTAAAATATCTGAACTTTTTATGCAAAAATACATATTACTATTTTGAATATCACCATTTATTAATTTTCTTTCATATTCACATTCTAAAGCCATCTGTCCTTTAATATTTTTAAATTTTTGTTTTTCTATCAATTTTTTTATTTCATTTCTTTGAGTTTCTAAATAATCATTAATATCTAAATCATCATTTGAATTTGTTAAAATATAATCTTGAAAATATCCTTTTAATGACGAAGCTTCTTGAATATTTATTATATTTTCTTTTGGAATTGGTCTATTTTTAAAATAATCATTTAATAATCCAATTAATTCTCTTCTAGTTTTATTAACAATTTTAATACTATTTTTAATTGCTAAATTTTGAATATATTTTAATGATCTATATTCTTAATTATTTGGATTTTCTTTAATTTTGTTTAATCTTTTAATTAGTTCATCTCTAGATAAATTTTCATAATTTCTGACAGATAATTTTTTTGCAATTTCATTTAATTTTTCAATATTAAATAATGAATAATTTGTAAGATCAAATGTTTCTTTAATATTTGTTAATTCATCTAAAGTTTTATTTTTATAATTATATATATTATTATTTTTACACCAATGTTTTAATTCAAATATTTTATTATCATATTTTTGTTTATTTAATAAATGTTTAGTTGAGTTATAATGTCTATCATAATTTTTATATAATATATTTTTATTACAGTAAGGACAATTAATATTTTTATTTGTTCGTTCCATTTATTAGAAATAATTTTTACTTAGAAATAAAACTCTTAAAAATATGAGAAGTTTTTCCACTTTTTTCTAGGTAATTTATAGTTTAAATTGTATTTTTTCAATCAATAATCAACTTTTCACAAGTTAATTTAAGTTTTCTAGAGTATTTTTTCAATAAAATCAATAGTCAACTTTTCACAAGTTAATTTAAATTTTCTAGAGTATTTTTTCAATAAAATCAATAGTTGTATTTTCATAAGTCAATTTAAGTTTTCTATAGTATTTTTTCAATAAAATTTAAACTTTTTTAAAACAAGTAAAATTATTATTTTTATCATATTTTTTAATTTTCTAGTTTTGTTATATTTTTGTCATGAATTTTAGTTTCTAAATGTCTTAAATAATTATTAGTCCATTTAATATTTCTTCCACATTCACAAAATTGTGGTTTTAAAAACATTTCTCTAATACATTGTATACAAATTGCATTTTTTCTATCTTTACTATAATGATAATTATTAAAATTTGAAATATCTTTAATTTCTTTACATTTATGACATTGTTTTTCATTTAATTCAATAACTTTAATATTATCATATAATTTTTTATAATACAAATCCTTACATTCTTTACAATAATGATATAACCCATCTTTAGTATTTTTATCTTTATAAAATTTAGATATATCTTTATATAATTTACACCTTAAACATTTCTTTTCCATTTTTATAAAATAAAATTTACAAATTGGTTTTTTTCAATTCATATTCATAAAATTTTCCAATAATATCTTCATTATTTTGATCTTTTATACTATATGTAACTGGATTTGTATTATTAATTTTAGAAATTATAAATATTTCTCTAGACCAATTATTTTTATATTTATTAGAAAATGTTGATTTTTTATTTCCAATTCTAACTCTATCATTTATTTTAAATTTTGATTTGGTTATTGTTTTTGGTGGTTTATATTTAAAAACAGTATCTAATAAATCCTTTTCATTATTTTTATTTACTTCAATTGGTTTCATTTTAATTGTTGAATGATATGAGTTATTATATTCTTTAACAATTTTTGGTAAAATATTTATCCATCTATAATTTTTATTAATTTCAAACTGTATTTTCATTTTTTCATTTTGTGTTCTATTATACCTTTCTATTATACTTGATTTTTCTTCATTTTCTGTATGATACAATTTAATATTATATTTATTTAATATTTCTTTAAATTCTTTATTGATAAATTCTAATCCTTTATCTGTATGTAAAAGATTAGGTGATTTATGATTAATTTTAATTGCATCCTTAATTATTTCTTCAAATGCTCTAGAAACTGTTTTTCCATCTTTTTTCTTTAATGGTTTTGACCAAACATATTTTGAGAAAGTATCTATCACATTTAACATATATTTATAACCATCATTTTCTTTTTCATAATTTTTCATTATAATTAAATCTGCTGCCCATAAATCATCAATACCTAATGTAATTATTTTTCTTTTTAGAAATTTCTTTCTAATTGGAGCATGAATTTCATTTGCTTCAATTATTTGTTCATTTTTAGTTAATTCTTTTTTAATTATAGGTTTAACTTCTTTTTTCAAAATTTTACTTTTATTTGTTTTACAAATTGAACATTTAGTAGCAATTCTACATAATCCATTTTTCATTTCAACGATTTGTGGATTAATATTTTTAGTTTTTTTCTTACATTTGTGACAATGAATTGGTTCATTCATTTATGTATAATTTTTTTTTAAATAAATGGATATGTGTTATAGATGTCATAATCAAACTAATTTTACTATTATTGGAAATTGTGTAGGATGTAATATATGTAAAAGAATTATTTATGAAAAAAAGATTAAGAGAAAAAGTAATAAGAATAAACATCTTAAACATATTTTAAGAGAATTTAACCATTTTCAACCATATAAAACACAACAATTAATTAATGAATTATATATTTTATGTATTTCCAATCATTTTGAAATAACACCTAAGAATATAAAATTATTTTTAAAACAAAGGAATTGTACAAATTGGATATTTTACTATCAATTTTTAAACAAAATATACAATATTGATTTTGAATTGAATAATGAAGATAAAGAAAAAATTACACTATTTTTTAATAAATATTTATGTTTTAAGAAAAGTAATATATCATACAAAAAATTATTACCTATGATTTTTAAATACTTAAATATGGATTTTTGTATAAAACCTAATTATGATAATGACTTTTTAACATATCTATCACAAACAAGTTTGTGATATTTTTTCCTATATAAATGGATCTGCTAGAAGAAATTAATAATGTTGGAGAATTAAGATTTAAAGAATATAAACCATTAAAAAGTTTAAATTTAAATAAAAAATATAAAATTGAAAAATTTGAAAGAATTAAAGATAAATATGGATATACAATTATTGTTGAATTAGAAAAATGTAAAGTACATTTACCAAAAAGATTTACTAATGTAATTGATGATAAATCAATTAAAGAATTAAATAAAAAAGATTTACATTTAATTGTCACTGATATTAAGACTTTTGATGATAAAGAAACTGCTTTAGTTAAATTTGAATAATTATTACAATATTATTGATACTAAACCTTAATTTTACTTGTTTTAAAAAAATTCAAATTTTATTGAAAAAATACTATTAAAATTTTAAATTACCTTATGAAAAGTCGACTATTAATTTTATTGAAAAAATACTTATAAAATGTGATAATTTTACTTGTTTTTAAAAAAATTTTATTTTGTAGATAATTTTAGGCATATTTGTTAAAAATTTCATTAAAATTGCATATTTTTTATGACAATTTGACAAAAGCTGAAAATTGGCCAAAAAATGGCAAAAATATTGCATAATTGTACTGAAAAACTATGAAATTTGTTTGATTTTTGATTGTCTCCAAAAGTGTCCTAGGAACCCCATAGTACTATCTACTTATATATATATCTATGTGTCCGTGGTACTGATAACTTTTGAAGGGGACCTCCGATTTTGATGAAATTTGGTATGGAGATGTAAGACCAGATCTATTTTCATGAGTTCGTGAACCAACATTGTCGGGTTATGGGAACGGGGTTTTATGGGGTTTCAAAGGGGTCAAAAATGGGTTTTTTGCATTTTTGGACCTTAATTTTTAAAATTCATCAAGTTTAACTGAAACCATTTAAAAGAGCTTAAAAAAACAAACAATTTGGTATTTTGAATTTTTATCATAGCATAACTGGTTACGGGGCAAATCCAAAAATGTGTTTTCCATGTTATTCTTATGGGAAATCAAGAAAACCCTATATCTTGCTTATTTATTGACATAACTTAATCAAATTTGGTATGTACATTATCTATATAAGGATTAACTTATACTTGCTTACAAAACCCATATGGCGGCAAACCTACATACTCACCCCCATGGGGTTTATGGGGAAAATAAAAAATTGCCAGAGTTTGATACAATTTTGTGTTTACATTCACCAATTATTGATTAACTTAGATTTTCTAAGAAACACTCAATGGCAGAAAACCTACATACTCGATCCTATGGTGTTTTTATGGGGAAAGTAAATAATCTGAAATTCCATTGGAAATTCGCTGAGTACGCAGGTCTGCTGCGACGGGGGTATATGTTCCATATAGATAAAAATTCAATTATTTATCTAATTAAATCTTTTAAATAGTCATTATTAATAATAACAACCTTCGTATCATTTCTTTTGTCTCCGTCTCTCTTATTCGTAAATACGGTCTTCAGCATTGTCCGTGATGACCGTGCGTGGTATTTGCGGTGTTGGTAACACTGTCGGCGTTACCCCCACTCCTCGTCAGAATTTGCTCTCCCACAAAGTGAAAACACGCCAAACTAGACGCTTGTCTTGTTGTTTGAGTTTTAAAATGGAGGATGTATTAAATTTTTCTTTGAATTTCAATTTCAATTACTTAAACAATGGATGCAACACAATTTCAAGCCTTACTAGAAGCTTTTAATGATCAACAAAAGGTTTTGATAGATACGATATCAAACAAATTAGATCCAACAGCTCAACTAAATACCCACCGAGCTTTCATTCCTGTCTTTGAGCAATTTGATTCTTCTAAGGAAAATTTTAAAATGTACAGGGCTAGATTTGAAAACTATTTAGTATTAAAGGGCATGTTTGAAGATAAAAGACTTTGTGCCCAAATGTTATTAAATTCAATTGGTTCAACATACTATCAACTGATTGCATCGCTAGTTGCACCCAGTGTTCCTACTGACAAGACTTACGGTGAGCTACTAGACATTTTTGAAAAACACCTGTGTCCTAAACAAAATGTTTTGGTTGATCAACATAGGTTTTTGTCTATGTACCAGAAAGAAACTCAATCAATTGCGGACTATGTGGCTGATTTGCGCCACGATTTAATCGATTTCCAGTACGTGTGTCCAGTAGAAACCTGTAAATCTAGTATTGCTGACGTATTTCTCCGAGCTCAATTTATCCGTGGGCTTCGGGACGACTCGATACGGGAAAAGCTTTTGCAATCCAAAAAAGTCACATTCGAAGAAATCCTCGATAGAGCACTAACTCTCGAAGCAAACAAAAATGACAGCCGCGCGTTTTCAAACCATCCTTCATCTGTAAATGCCGCAGAGTTCTACATCATTTTCTACATCATTGGATGATGAAAGTGTGGAGAAAATCCACCACAGGATTCGATCATCTGCTCGTTCATCCAACAATTGCTCGAATTCATCATCAAATAAACCTCTTGGCCAAACTCAAAGTTACCAGAATTATCGTTCAAAATCAGGTACTAGAGTAAACTTCCAGCAATTAGGTATTGACAACAAGTGTCTCCGTTGTGGAGTTTCAAATCATACAAGTAGGAGTTGTTATACGGAACCTTCTAAATTCCATTGCACCTCTTGTGGGAAATCTGGTCACGTAGCCTCTGTATGCATCCCAACTCTATTAAAACAATCATCGTCGAACCACGATTTACAAACTCAATTAACGAATTTCATTGAAATAACTTCTCTTGCAGATTTACATTCTGTCAATAAAACCATAGATATTTTTGAAAAATCCAGCCCTTCTGATTCTGAGAAATATTTTGTTGATGTCCTTCTTGAAGGTCAACCACAAACCTTCGAAGTAGACTCTGGTGCAGGGCTCACGCTCCTTCCTGAACATGATTTCAATAAATTGAATATGAATCATATCCCCCTTAAACCAACTCACGTTCAGTTCCGTTCGTACACATCGGGAGTTTTCAAGCCTTTAGGAGTTGTTGAAGTCACCGCGGCGTTGAGTACAAGGGATCAAAGTCAAGAGAACTCTTATTTGTTGTTCCATCCCAGTATTCCACACTTTTAGGTAGGACATGGATTCGACATCTTAAGATCAGCCTTGAGGATATAGACCATAAACCAAGTTCAACTAATATCAATTCAGTGGATATTGTCTCTGATATACTACACCAATTCGATGACGTATTCCAATCTACGATTGGATGTGTACCAGGTTTTACATGCTCTCTCGATCTCCGTCCTAACTCTAAACAGAATTCAAAATTTTGAGTTTAAAAGTCAAAATTTTGAGATTAAAAGTCAAAATTTTGAGATTAAAAAGTCAAAATTTTGAGATTAAAAGTCAAAATTTTGGGTTTAAAAGTCAAAATTTTGAGTTTAAAAGTCAAAATTTTGAGTTAAAAAGTAAAAATTTTGAGATTAAAAGTCAAAATTTTGAGTTTAAAAGTAAAAATTTTGAGTTTGAAAGTCAAAATTTTGAGTTTGAAAGTCAAAATTTTGAGTTTAAAAGTCAAAATTTTGAGTTAAAAAGTCAAAACTTTGAGATTAAAATTAAAAATTTGGACTTTAAAAGTCAAAATTTTGAGATTAAAAGTCAAAATTTTGAGGTTAAAGTCAAAATTTTGAGATTAAAAGTCAAAATTTTGAGTTTAAAAGTCAAATTTTTTAGTTTAAAAGTCAAAATTTTGAGTTTAAAAGTCAAAATTTTGAGTTTAAAAGTCGAAATTTTGAGATTAAAAGTCAAAATTTTGAGATTAAAAGTCAACATTTTGAGATAAAAAAGTCAAAATTTTGAGATTAAAAGTCAAAATTTTGAGATTAAAAGTCAACATTTTGAGATTAAAAAGTCAAAATTTTTTAATAAAAAGGCAAATTTTTGAGTTAAAAAGTCAAAATTTTGTGATTAAAAGTCAAAACTTTGACTTTAAAAGTCAAAATTTTGAGATTAAAAGTCAAAATTTTGAGATTAAAAAGTCAAAATTTTGAGATTAAAAGTCAAAATTTTGGGTTTAACATGAAAGCTATAGTGAAAAGAATAAAAAAATAATTGGTAAATTTAAAGATGAGTTAAATGGTGAAATATTAGAAGAATATTGTGGTTTAAGATCAAAATTATATAGTTATGAATTTAATAATAAAAATCCTGTAAAATGTAAAGGTATTAAGAAAAGTGTTGTTGATAAAAAATTACATATGGATGATTTTAAGAAATGTTTATTTGATGATCAAGAACAATATAGAGAAATGACTTGTATTAGAAGTTTTAAACATGAACTATATACAATTACAATAAATAAATTAGCTTTAAGTAATAGAGATGACAAAAGATTTATTTGTGAAAATAAAATTGATACATTACCTTGGGGGTATAAAAATAATTATAAATAAATGGAAATTTTAATTGTTCCAAAAGAATTAATAAATAATGATTTTGATATAAAATTATATTTATTTAAAACTAAAATATCAAATAAATTTTTAATATATCTTTTTAAATATAAAAATTATTTTGTATATCATTATAAGTTTAATTTTATAATAGAACCATTTATAAATATAATAAAAAATTATGTTAAAGAAAGTTTTAAAGAAAATGATCAAAATTATATTAATAATTTATAACCATATGATATTGAATTTATACTATAATTTTATGTATATTTTTAAATATTTTCTTTAATAAATTTAAATATATTCAATAATTTATTGAATATCTAACATAAAAATATCTATAAATTTTACTTTATTATCATTATAAGTAAGACCCGTCTTTAAGACGGGTCTCAAATTTGTATATAATTTATTATATTTATGAATATTTTTGAATGTTTAAGAAGGGTAACATTTTGTTACCCTTAAGTTTTTATTGTATAATAAGGTTACCTCCTTTAAAAAATTTTAAAATAAATATTCTAATTTATATGGGACCCATTTTGGGTCCTACCTAATTTTAATAAGTTTTGTATGTTTTTCATTATATGATAGGGGGGACAAATTGTCCCCTCTAAAAATATCTATAAATTTTAATCTATCCTTATTGTTTTCTACTTTTTTTATTTTAAAATTAATAAATATAAACCAGATTCATTAATAAACTTTGTTTTATTATCTATTTTATTGACGCCCTGTTTTAGGGCATCTGAAAAACATGTTTGTACATCAATTTCTAGGGTGTCATAATTTGTGACACCTATAATTTTTATGTAAATTAATTTATCATTATTATGTAAATGTAACTGTTGGTTACACTTGATATATTTTAAGTTTTATATATTTTTCTTTTACATTATCAATTAAAACTTTTCTAGAATTTTTATATTTTAAAATATAACAAATATCTTTTCTTTTAAACCAAGGTTTATTTTGTTTATTAAATACAATTAATTTATTATTAAATATAAAATTATTGTTAATTAAATAAATTATTGTTTTTATTATTTATGTAGATAAATTTTATATTACAAATTTTGTTTTAATCTTAAATATACAATACTTTTAATATTTTCATTATTTATTTGATTTCCATCACTATCTTGAATAGATATTACAATATTTTGAATTTTATTTATATTTTTTAAAGGAATATAATCAATTTCATTTGGTTTTTCACTAATTTTTGATCCATATTCAACATTTGGATAAAATGAATATAGAATTTCTGATTCTTTATGTAAATGTGAATGATCTTTATGATTTTCAAAACTAGGATCAACTAAATTACAATGTATTTCAATAACATCAAAAGGTCTAATTTTTGGTAGTTTTATTCCTTTTGTTAATACATTTGGTTCAATCATTTTATCATCTAATCCTAATAAATCAATTATAATTGTTTTTACTATAATTTTAACAGGAGATTTTATTATAATATATGGTCCATCATTTTTCAGTATAAAATCATTTTCATCAAATTTATTAATTTTCTTTTTAAATTCTTTTAAACTATTAATAAAAATATTTTTTATTTCTTCAATTGTATAATTTCCTTTATTTATATCAAAATATTGATCTATAATTTTATCATCTTCATCTTTAATAGAATATCCATAACAGTTTTTATAATCATTTGGTATATTTGATATAAAATTATCTGAATAAAATCCACTTAAACCAATACTATATTTTCCATCTAAATGTATTGGATGTTCTAATCTTAATTCTAGTTTGGATGAATGACCAATTATTTTAAATAATTTCATCTTATTTAAATGGAGAAATTTTTAGAAAACAAAGATAATATAAAATTAGAATCATATGATAAAAATAATAAAAATGATCAACCTATTAGATTATTAATTATAGGAACAAGTGGATCTGGTAAAACTACATTATTATTAAATTTTATTTACAAAAGATTAATTCCATATTCAAATTTATATATTTTTAGTAAATCATTAGAACAACCATCTTATAAATTGTTACAAAAAAGATTTAAAAATATAGAATCAAATATTAATAAACAAATTTCTTATTTTTCATGTGATGATATGATTCCACTAAATAAATGTAAACCAAATTCATTAGTAGTTTTTGATGATTGTATTTTAGAAAAACAAGATAAAATTAAAGAATATTTTATAATGGGTAGACATAAAAATATATCATGTATTTATTTATCACAATGTTATTCAAAAGTTGATATGCAATTAATTAGAAATAATTTAAATATGTTATGCATCTTTAAACAAAATGAACATTATATGAAAAAAATATATAATAATTTTGTTGGATCAGATATGAAATTTGATAAATTTAAAACTATTTGTAATGATTGTTGGAAAGAAGACTATGGATTTTTAACTATTAATTTATTGAAAAAATCAAATGATGGAAAATATATGAAAATTTTTTCTGATATTAAATAATGATAATGGCTTGTTGTATGTTTGATTCAATAATTGATAGAATATTTATTTTATTAGTATTATTTATTTCATTAGTATTTATATATTTAATGAAAATTACAGAAATAAAGTAAAATAAATTGTGTTTAACATAATTAGTGTTTATGTTAACATGATTTGTGTTTGTGTTAACATGATTTGTGTTTTGTGTTAACATGATTTGTGTTTTGTGTTAACATGATTTGTTTTTATGTTAACATAATTTGTGTTTGTGTTAACATAATTTGTGTTTTGTGTTAATATGATTTGTGTTTATGTTAACATGATTTGTGTTTATGTTAACATGATTTGTTTTGAACCTAAATTTTTCTTTGTAATAAATGGATAAAATATCTGTTAATGAAGCTAAAAAATTAGATGATATTGAGAAAAAATTAATAAAAGAATTTAAAAATCAAATTAAAATTGAAGATAATTATGAAAAAATTAAACAAAAAGCATATGAACCTATAACATCAGCAATTGGTAAAGTTGAAAATAAAATTGGTGAAGTCTTAAATGAAAATAAAAACCTTATGGAATTGGTACCTATTGTTAATAATTTTGCCAATATATCAATACCAGAAACTGAAGAACTAAATTTACCTTCAAGTACTCCATTTAGACCAATCAGACAACCAATAATTCAAGAAGAATCGACATTTATTGACCCAAATTTAATTTCACCTCAAACATTAGATAAAATTATTGGTCCATTAGCACAAAAATATTTACCAAGAACAAAAGATGATAAATTTGGTTTATATTGGAATAAACATAAAAAATCATTTATGATTGGTGATAAAATAACTGTAATTGATAATGATGATTTAATAATTGATGATAAAAAATATAATGGAACACATGGATTATGGAGATTGTTAACTTATGAAAAGAAACCAGATAATAATTTATATACACAAGATGATTTAAATAATTATTCAAAAATTTTATGGGAAACTAATTCAATTTATAAAAATAATGATCCAAATAGTAAGAAACCAAAATCTAGTAAAGGTGATAAATATATTAATTTAATTAAACATATTTGGGAATTAAAAGGTGAAATTGAAGGTTCAGGAATCAGACAATATACAGAAAATAAAATTGAATATAGATTTATAGATGATTTAAATAAATTAGATAATATTATTAATTATATATATGCACAAGAAAAAGCTGGCAATAATAATTTTTTAAATGAAAAGAAAGCAATTAAAGACTTTATATCAAATAAATTAGATGAATTAATTGAAAAACCTGAAGGAATTAAGTATTTAAAAAGAATTTTGGCAAATATTTCATCACCATTATTAAAAGATGGATCAGGTATTTTAAATAATGTTATAAATAATTTACCTTTTGAATTACATGTACCTGGTTATCAATATCTAGGGCCTGGAACTAAATTAAATAAAAGAGTAAAAAGAGGTGATCCTGGAATAAATGATTTAGATAAAGCTGCTAAAGAACATGATTTATTTTATAGAGATCATAAAGATACAAAATCTAGAAATGAAATAGCTGATAAAATTTTACAAGATAAAGCATGGGATATAGTAACATCAAATGATCATAGAATTGGTGAAAGATTAATTGCATTACCAACATCAGGTGCTATGTGGATGAAAAGAAAATTTGGTATGGGTTTAGAAGTAGGATTAAAATTTTAATAAAATTAATTATATTAATCTATATTATAAAAAACTATAAATTTTTTTCTTAATAAATGGAAAAAACAAATATAAACTTGACAGATAATCAAAAATCAAAAATAAAATTAGCATTTAAAAATAAAAAATCAGTTATAATTCAATTTAATATTGATCAATTTAATGAAAATGGAAAAGATATTATATTATTATCTAAAAGGCAAATTAATAAACTAAATAAACATAAAAAATTAAATAAAGGATTAAGATTTGAATTTTCATATAATCAATTAAAAGAAATAAAAAATGGTGGATTACTAAAAGAAATTTTAGATTTTGCTGATAATATACCTATAGTTAAAAATTATACACCAAATGTTAGAAAGGGAGCAAAAGTAGTAAAAGAATCTATAATTCCTAAATTTAGAAATTTTGTTGATTGGTTAGATCATGAATTAAAAAATGTAGAAGGATCTGGTTTAGATAAAAAAACATTAAAATATATGAAACAAAATTATAAAAAAATTTTGAACCACTAACATTAGGTGAATTAGAAAAATTGTGTAAAAATATAAAATATTTTAGAGGTGTATTTATGAGAGATATATTACCTAATAAAGTTAATAAATTTGAATGTGGAATTATAAATTTAGATTCATTTGATGGAAATGGAACTCATTGGGTTTGTTATTATAAAAAAGATAAAATTAAATATTATTTTGATTCATATGGAAATATAGTTAATAATCCACCAATAGAATTAGTTAAATATTTAGGAAAAGATAATATATTTTATAATGATAATCAAATTCAAAATTATAATGATCCACCAATTTGTGGTCATTTATGTATTTTTATATTAAATGAATTAAATAATAATAAAAAATTTGATAATATAATAAATAAATTAATCCTTAATAAATATGGATTCACAAAATATATTTGATCTGTTTGGAAGACAGAAAAAACATCCAATTAATATTAAAGAAGATTATATAAATTCTAAATTAAATATATTTTTTAATAATTTTAGTAAAAGTTTTAAAAGTCATGTAAAAAAGACTGAAAATCTAGTAAATGCTATTGGTTTATCAAAAAATTATATAAGTATTAATGGTAAAAGAATTGTTAATGTTAAACCAAGTATAAATAAATATGATGTTGTAATAAAATCAGAATTAGATGAAGTTTTAGATTCAATTATTAAAATTGGTAATGATCATTCAGAAACTAAAAAGGATTTAAATAAAATTACAGACTTTTTAATTAATATTGGAAAATATGTTGAAAATTTAGAAGAAAAATTAGAAAAAGAACTAAAATTTCTATTTGATGGAGTCAATGAATCCATAAAAGAATTAAATGCTGAAATAATACTAATTAAAGATGATATAGATAAATTACAATAATTATTTTATATAAATGGAGTTGATTTATTGTCTTAAATGTAAACAAAAAACTAATTCTAAAGATATTCAGATAATAAAATTGAAAAATATAAATGTAATTAAATCAAAATGTTGTATTTGTAATTCAAAGAAAAGTTGTTTTACAAAATTTTCTCCCTAATAAATGGCTCTATACAGTTCATTTGATTTATTCATTATCAGAAACCAAAATCAATTAAACAAAGATGATTGGGATGATATTTCTGAAAAATATGAGTTGAGTATTAATATGATGAGATTGTTTCAAAATAAATTAAATTGGCAAAAAATTGCTCAACATCAAAATTTAACTATAGATTTTATTACTGAATTCATAAATTATCAATTAAAAGATTATATTGATTTGATTTGTAAATATCAAGATTTAACTGAATATTTCATTCATGATTATGCATTTACATTAAATTGGGAATTAATTTTAGAACATCAAAAATATCAGCAAAATTTATACTTGATCATGCTACTGAAATTGAATATTTTAAAAGTAAAAATGAAATTGATACATAAAATTATAAAATTTGACATCATAAAATTATAAAAATTTTACTTGTTTTATAAAAGCTTTTGATTTAAAAAATTTATCCTTAATAAATGGCTGATTACAAAAAATATGTAAATGATATTGAAAGAGCTGAATACAAAAATTTCTATCCATTATCTAAATTACATTTAAATGAACCTAATAAAAAAACTGAATTTAATATAGATTTTGGAGATGGATTTTGTACTTCTAAATTTCAATTTTATATATCTGGTAAATTGACTAAATCTGATGGAAATGCATATGATAATGGTGCTAATATAAAATTAATTGATAATTTTGTTCCATTTTTATTTTCAAAAATTGAAGTTATAAAACATAATAAATTGATTGATGAAATTGAATATCCTGGTCTATTAAGTACAATTAAAGGTACTATAACTTATTCAAAATCAGAAATAAATCAGATAAATAATGGTTTTGAATCAAATTTTAAAAATAAATTTGAAGCAATTGGTAATTTATCTCATTTTGGATTAGGATTTTTTGAAAATGTAAATATTCCAATATACAAAGGAGGTTTTAATATAACATTTATTAGATCAGAAGATAATGATGCAATTTTTAGATGGAAAACTAAAAAGGCTGATGGATCTTATGATAATGCTACATTACCAACTGAAGGTAAAATAACAATTGATGAATTTTTTATTAGAGTTCCTATAATTGAATACAAAACAACAAGTAAAATTCAATTAATTAATGAACTAAGCAAATTTGAAAAAGTAAATTTTCATTTTAATCATTGGCAATGCATTGAACAAAAAAATATTACAGGAAAGAATTTAAGTTTTGATATAACAAATATCTATAGAAATATTTATAATCCAAAATTTATTATAATTGGATTTCAAAAATCAAGAACAAATGATCAGTTATTTGATACTTCTAAATTTGATAGTATGTATGTAAAAAATATAAGAGTAAAACTAAATGGTCATTATTACCCTGATGAATTGGAAAATTTTGATATAAACAATGAAAAATTTAGAATTATGTATGAAATGTATCAAGATTACAAAAAAGTTTATTATATTAGTAGTAAAATGTATTATAGTCCAACAGAATTTCTAGATAATAGACCAATTTATGTAATTGATACTACAAAAAATCCAACAAATATTTCAAGTTCAAAAAATGATATTATTATTAATGCAGATTTTGATTATGATATAGTAGCTACTAGTAAAACAAATTGTTATATTATTATTGTATCTGAAAAATTACTTGAATATAATATAATCAAAAATGATATTACTGAAATTAATTAGAATGAATTATTACTATTTTAGTCAAATTTATTGAAAAAATACTACTAAAATTTTAAATTACCTTATGAAAAGTCGACTATTAATTTTATTGAAAAAATACTTATAAAATGTGATAATTTTACTTGTTTTTAAAAAAAATTTATTTTGTAGATAATTTTAGGCATATTTGTTAAAAATTTCATTAAAATTGCATATTTTTTATGATAATTTGACAAAAGCTGAAAATTGGCCAAAAAATGGCAAAAATATTGCATAATTGTACTGAAAAACTATGAAATTTGTTTGATTTTTGATTGTCTCCAAAAGTGTCCTAGGAACCCCATAGTACTATCTACTTATATATATATATACATATATATGAAAATGAACGAATGGTGTTTTTGGCTTCTGGGGACCTCAAAATGAAAAAGTAAAGTGGTCCCGGGCTTAGGTCTTACCATGGCTACTACCGTAATAGCGTATTCCCTATAGGGAAATTCGCTAATAGTATAAAATTCTTTACGATCGACTTTAAATTTCCCTTAGGCGAATTTTTGACCCCCAAAAGGCTTTTTTATTACTAATTTGATTTCAATGAAATTCTCAGGTTAGATTTTAAGTATTTTAAACTAGGTAATAAACCATAATCGAGCAATTATTTTCAAGTATTAAAAAAGCTTATTTTCCGGAATTTTTGACAGAACTTTAGTTGTTTAGGCTACATGATTGATTTTAACACGTTGAGTGTGGCTAAGAATATCTTAAATCTTTCCCGCGGGCCTGAAAGTTTTTTTTCATAAAATCTTACTTTTTGTCTCCAGAAGTCCAGATCTAGGCGGCAAACTGGCGTTCTTGCATTATTTCACCAAAAAAATGGCGTCCAAAAGTGCAGGTCTCCGGTGACCGAGCCGGGCCCGCGCAACGAAAATACATGGTTTTTCGTAATACAATATCGAATTTTTACATAAAAAATGTTTAATATAATTATAATAATGTTCAATAGAATTATAACTAATATTTACAACTATTTACAGCCCCTTACTCCCTCCCAACCATTGTTTTTTACTCAAACTTCGTCAAGGTACTGGTTGACGCATTTCTGGTATTGGGGAGTCCATTTTATTGGGTGACCGGGAGCGCTTGAGTTTCGCTACCGGTCACCGGTGACCGAGCCGCACCCAAAGTGTTAAATCTGAATATGGATACATACCAATAATATTTTCTTCTCCTATTTTTCAGGAGCAAGGCATTATGACTGTCCATAGCCAATATGTTTTTACCATCTTAACACTCCTGAAATCCAACATCACTGCTCTTCCAACGAGAAGTATGCAGCACAATTATGGGACCCGTGAGGCCAACGATTTGGACCTGCCGTGCTGCCGACTCGCCCACACTCAAAGGTTCAAATATGGGTTGCCATCAAGATTTTTAACGCGTTATACCTCCAAGTGTGTGCATGCGCTCATAGGCGTGCGCAGGGCCTGAGCTCTGTGGGTGCCAAGCATGAAAATGGCGCCCCCTCTCGCCCCCTGCCACCCCTCCCCCCGAGCCTAAATAATGTCCCATTTCCACTGCTCTTATTTGCTGTTAAAAAACGTAAACTTGGATAGCAAGATACAATAAAATTGTCTTTATTAATGCATTATAGGCTACAATTAATGCTTGATTAATCAAGTAGAAATTTGACATTTCAACACCGTTTGCAAACAGTACGGTATAGCGGCGAGCGGCCCGTGCGCCCGCGGGACCTCATTGTGTTGCCGGTTTCGGGGGCCAATAATCCCTTGAAAGAGTCAGTATGAAACTCGCATTTTTTTAGCGTATACAAATGTGTTGTCTCCACATTATCTTTGCATTTCGACCATCAAATTGGGTATTTCTAAGAAAATAAACACCGCAGATTCAACAACACAAATATGGATTTGTTCCAAATTAAAATTAAAACTCTTTAAAATTAATCACTTAAAACAATTCAAGAGCACTTCTTTAAAGAGTTACATGAGCAATTGAATACTGAATATTGTCGAATGCTCGATCTTTACCGTACCGTGCATTTATTGTCTTAACACGATGTATTAAAGTTTGAATTATCTTAATCAGAATTTCGTCATACCGGACACGATTTATTGTTATCAGCTCAGATAAAATTTTCTCACAGGCTACACAGGTGTATTGTTGAAAGGAGCTTACCAATTGTTACACATTTCTTATATGTATAAACTATTTTAATAACTATATTTTTAGTCAGTATGCAAACGAGATACAGTATACAGTGTACAACTACGTCCCTGTCCATTAAAATATTTAAAAATTGTTTATGTTTAGAATTAAGTTCTGATTTGAGATGTGAACAAAATTAAGTGGTGCAGGATACGGGAAACGTAAAAAACAAAAGAAGGAAGAGCTGAACATAATCAAAAAAATTCTTATGAATTTAATCATTATTTATAAAACGAATTTTGTTAACTAATTCATAGTTATTATTTCACATTCGGTGAACAGTATCGACCTATTTTTGTCCTACCTTAGTTTACGACTGACACGGTACCAACAACGCATGAGCTTGGGTGTGAAAGTCATAATTTTATCACGAGTTAAACGACAGGGAGCAGGGTTTGGACGGCCAAAAACGAAAACATAATTACGGTATTGATGAGCCTACGATATTGATTACTTTTATTTTAATAATTGAACTTTAACTTACCTTCCATTTCTTCGTTACATTATTTGCCACGATGCCATCAAACGCGAACTTCGTGCAACTGACTTTTCACGTTCCTTGGCTTTTTTTTGCACCCTAAACCCGATAACTTTTTAGACATTTTAATTAATAGTACCAGGGGGACCGAGCTTAAGCTCGGTAAAATTATTACTTTCGTTTCTCACACAAAAAGCTCGTTCGCTCCGCTCACTCGCCAGGCGGAAGGTTTGCTGCACATTGGTATGATTTTCCTAAAACCACAGGTTAAAGATGTAACACATTGGTTTATTTTATCTACAGTTATCAGCTGATTTTTGTTCAGTTAAAAAATTTCCATAAGGATAACATGGGATCTTTGAAGGGCTCTAGCGCGAAAACCGGATTTTTCCCAGCTATGGGACCAGCTCCAATCGATTTCTGGTGGCCAAAACCCCCATATTCCAAAATTTGAAGGAAATCGTCGGAGCCGTTTTTGAGATAATTGTACAAGCAAGCAAGCAAGCAAACAAGCAAACATTGCTCGTATAAGAGTATAGGCTAGAATAGTTTCACCACGAAAACATTACATCTACACTCCACCTCTGCTGGTAACTGACTGAGAGAGAAACTCTAAAAGAAAGAGGAAGTATGGAGAGGTATATCTATTCGTGTTCCTTTTGAATAATAAAATGAGATAAGAAATATTTGATACAAATCCAAACGCAGATATGACATAATGGTTTACTTCCTGCCTGTCCGAGAAATGGAACGGCTGAGCTGAGTTGCACCACTCACACGCACATGTTCCTTGCCGAATTTAATACACTGAAAACATCTGACTTATCAATTTACAGTTTGTGATTTTTAATATTTAAATAATTGCGTTAACATAAATGATGTAACTTAACACCACTTTTCATTTAAATGCATATTTTAACTATATTTAAAACCATAAGCAATATTTTCGTACACTTCTTAAAATTTAAGTTAATCCGGTGATTTTGGCGCCAATGGCGCCCCCCTTAGGCCCGTCTGGAGCTTCAGTGGGTACCGCGGCACCCAAGGCACCCATCGTGCGCACGCCTTTCGCTACCGGTCACCGGTGACCGAGCCGCACCCAAAGTGTTAAATCTGAATATGGATACATAGCAATAATATTTTCCGGCCTATTTTTCAGGAGCAAGGCATTATGACTGTCCATAGCCAATATGTTTTTACCATCTTAACACTCCTGAAATCCAACATCACTGCTCTTCCAACGAGAAGTATGCAGCACAATTATGGGACCCGTGATGCCAATGACTTGGACCTGCCGTGCTGCCGACTCGCCCACACTCAAGGAATTACTCGTGGGTCACCATCAAGATTTTTAACGCGTTACCTCCAAGTGTGTGCATGCGCTTGACGTGAGGAACTTTGAACGGGTGATGCGCCAGTGCCTGCTAATAATAATAACATTTATTCCTCTGACAATATTTAACATTGTATGGGAATGTACATTGTTTGGGGAATTTACGCAAGTCCTTTACTTTGTTTCACAATTTAAACATTTCATTGTCAAATTTTATTTCACTAAGTCTTTTCAATTATTTTTCCATAGTATTCCCTAATTCTTCTTTCTTCTATCTCTTCCTTCTTTCTTCCTTCTTCATTCTTCTAACTTCTTCGTTGACTTTTTCGATGTCTCCTTCCACGCCTTCGAGGTCTAGTTTGTACAATTTTGTTTCCAGTTTGGGTTGTTGAGTAGGCCCTTTGTATTCTTGTGAGTGAGGTGTTGGACGAGCCCCTTTGTCTGCCTGAACATTGATAATCTTATCTTGTCATGTCCGCCAAATGACGCCAAAAGTATATAAATGTATGATTTGAATGTTGTGTAATTTTGTGTAAATTTTATGTAAATTGAATGACACAATCAATCCAAAACTCAAGTTGGTCACAGATAAAGACATCAAGTATTTCAAGTAACTAATTTAACTTAAATATAATTTGAAATTTTAACTATGATGTCCAAAAATCTTTAGATAAGTTTTGACAATCTTCAACATTTTATTGTGTTTTCTTAATTAAGTAGTTGATCCATTATTAATCTTCCCCAAATTTCTTTACTGGCCGGCAGTTCCAACCAAATCAAGCAAGGGCATTGCGTAAAATAATTTGTGTTCCATAAATTGAAGATTTTTTTTGGAATTTGAGTGTTTGCAAAGACATGTTTTTAATTTATTTCTGTTTCTTGTTTCAAATGAATGGTTAAAAAAATATGAGGTAGATTGTTAATTTTTTTCTTGAACGTTTAGTTTGTAAAATGTACATGGCTGGCAATGTCAGAATACCCAATTGTTGAAAAAGTGGTTTACAGTGGGTTTTCTTTTTGCTCCACAAATAATTCTGATTAGGTTAGGTTCTTGTTTTTGTTTCTTAAACACTTTTTCGACTATTGGAGCATTGCCCCAAGCTGTAATTCTATACAAAGAGATGACAATGAAAGCAGCATAATAAGCCGTAATGTAATTATTATTTCCTTTATCTCATTCAAGTTTCCTTTTAGCCTTCTCATGACATAGATTCCTTTAGAGACTTTAGTCTTTAGAATTTTATAAATATGATCTTTCCAATTAAGTTCCAAATCAATGATATACCCAAAAATTTAATTAAGACCATATTCTTGTATAGGGATTATTTTTTGAGGAGCTGATTTCAATATTTTGAGTTTTTTTATTGAAACTTAATTTGAATGGCACTAATACCAATTAATTTATTGTAACAATTGATGTTGCAATATTGAACTTCAAGGGGCTCAATATCAGAATTTTCACACACATTGATTCCAATATCATCTACATACAAAAAAAACAGGACGAGAGTATATATCATAATGGAAATTGTATTATTGTATATTATCACATACTACAGACTATGTTAACTTATTTAAAATTAAAAAAAAAATTTTGTGAACCTATAAAAAATAAGTTAGATGTTGGGAAATTATCAAAGGCAGAGGAAAAATTAAATTTTTTATTAATTTACAGAATCAACTTCGTGAATCACCCCCAAACTCACGTGATCAGTGGCCTTTTTTTCAATTTCACCCTTTGAAAACGTGTAAGACCGGTGGGCGCGGCGAGGCGATACCCCATAAAGTGCGTTCATGATATCAGCTGGTTTGACGCCTGCGTGATCGGAGCGCTCCGATTGGTGGGGGAACGACCTTGGTAGAGGTGACCGACTGTCGACAACCAACCGGCTGATTTGAGACTTCTCCCGTCCGTCGTCCCGCATTGTTGTTACAACTTTCTGTTAGGTTAGGGCCGATCTGTTAAAGTTTTAGAAATGTCACCCGTGCAATCCGATCACGATAAACGCAAACAGATCAGTGTACGCGGGATCGCAGACGTTGAAAATGTCACATCTATGAAGAAAACTTTTAACAGGCATCTCCATTTTACTCTAGTCAAAGACCGTAATGTCGCCACTTCAAGGGACTATTATTTCGCCCTTGCTTACTCCGTGAGGGATAACTTGGTCGGAAGGTGGATTAGGACACAACAGCATTACTATGAGAAAGATCCCAAGGTAAGTAAACTTGAGTATTTTTTCCACCAATCAGAAAATTAATTGGAAACTAATAAGTTTTGTTGATAAGTTAGTCGTTCGTGCAAATGCTTGCATAATCATGCAACAGGTGTCCCACCAAGGATTTATGTAAATTCTCTCAAGTTTGTTTACACAGTTTTTGTCCTAGACATTCACAGTATAGCTGTAACCAAACGTACACATTTATAATTAATTGAAATATTTTCCAATTGGTAAACTTAGTGTAATGGATGTCTTACCGCGGTACTCCTATAATTTTCAACGGAATTTTAAAGTTTTTGGTGTCTATAAATATGGCTTGGTCTGTAGTTCCTTCCTCAAAAAATGATGAAAATCGGACTTAAAATAAGGGTGCTATACACAAATTAAATTAAAAAATTTCCTTTTAGAATAACGGGGAAATTAAGTTAAGCATTTAAAAAACTGTTAATGTATAGCTGTAAATAGGTGAAGTTTTTGGTGATTACTGTTATTCACAATATTGGAGTGGTCGGATGTCGTTGAATTAAGTTAGAACTAAATGTAACTTTTGTACTGTATCAAAATAAATGGTTGGTTTTGAGCAACAGGTAGACTAAGTAAGTTAGTTATACTCTCTCCTGAGTTGATTAAGTTGAGTTTCATCCTACCAATTGTATTTTTTTTTTTTTTACATGTAAAACTCTTGCAATTTTGGAACCTTAATTAAGAGTAGGCTATGTCTAACTATGGTATTTAAATAAACATTGGTAACTTAATTTTGATTGAACAGAATATGATAAATTTAATTTTCTACTGACCAGGACCACTTTAAGTTAATTCACACACCTGTCAACCTGGCAAGATCCCGATGCAGGAGTTTTCTTAATATGATCTGGCAAATATGCGTGAGATGCAGTAAATAGCCTACGTACAGTATTCAGTCAAAAACGGTTTTATGTAATGATTACTATGAACATTGCGCAAAAACATATCATTCATCATGTATTTGCAAATAAATTGACAAACTGTAGGCCAATTTTACATTAGTTTTGAGAGAAATTAGACAATACAAATTAAATCTTATTTAAGTAAACAAACCGGCTGAATTATGCGCTGTTGCATACTATCTAGCGGACAGCTAAATAAAACAATCAGAAGCTCTCTAATTGGTTCAGGTAGGCCTAACCGTGTTTTGTGCCAAATTTTTCAAAACAACCCATGGCAAAAGCCATTTTTATCGTCATATGGCATTCCAAAATAACCAATGGAGAAGGCTGTTATAGTAGTGTTGCGTAGTATCACCAGAAGCTCCTCTGTCAGGCTTAGTTTATGTGATTACAGGTAGTTTATGTAATAGCGTTAGTTTGTGCATTGAGCACCCTCACAATGCGTGTGTTTGCGGCGCTTGGCATGAGAGTGTGCGTCAATGATCAAATGCTTGAGACTCATGCATTTTGCATGAGAGTTAACAGGTCTGGTTAATTTATTACTTACTGGTACAACCCTCTGTAGGGTGGGTCACTGAGTTTTCTTGCGGGTGAGTTTTTTTTTTTTTTTACATAATCAATAGGGCCCTAAGCCTAGTTTGCATTTCGATGCTGGTATTTGATGTACCTGACCTTAGTCTTTCTGAGAAGCAGTTGAGGCTATTTCTATCCATTTAAGTCTGATCTTAGTAGTCCAAGAGCCAGCGACCTGACGATCAAATGCTTGAGACTCATGCATTTTGCATGAGAGTTAACAGGTCTGGTTAATTTATTACTTACTGTTACAACCCTCTGTAGGGTGGGTCACAGAGTTTTCTTGCGGGTGAGTTTTTTTTACATAATCAATAGGGCCCTATGCCTAGTTTGCATTTTGATGCTGGTACTTGATGTACCTGACCTTAGTCTTTCTGAGAACAGCCATTCTAAAATTTTTGAAACCAAAATGTTAAAATTTAAAATAATGAAAACATTATTTTAAAGTGTTAAGGCGTGTACCTAATAGTTCAAACCTAACTAATTCACATATTTTTATTTTTTAATTTGTTTTTTTACCTTGATTACGGACTGCTACATGCATGCCTTTCCGGATGAAAGCAAACATTGGCAAAGAACAGTTTGTTTGCCATTTTATATTATTGGTTTGGATTAGCTGTTCAGAGTTGTTTGTTTACATCTAATGGAAGCAACTCCTCTTCTGTTGAATGATGTCATCTGAGCATTTTAGGTGAGTTGTTTTGATTATTTATTGAGACGTTTCCTTTGACACGTTTAGTTGTAACCTCCGTTACTAAAAAGCTGAAAAAGTTTCTGTAACTACTTTATTTTACATTTTTTTAATAAAAAAATTTATTTCTTAAGTCAAAGTGACTTAGGGGTCATGTCTAAATTTTTTGAGGATTTTACACCTAATAGAACATAGATTTTCTTTGGTAACAGAGGTTACACAAAATATGAGTAACGGAGGTTACATATGTTATTACCATGATATTTTAAGGATATAATCATTTTTTTAACACCATTTGACTTGTACTGACCCCTATTATGAATGTTCTAGTAACATTCACCTCTTTTACTGTCTTTACCGTAGTTTTTTTTTACTTTTAAGAGGTTTTTACTATCTTCTGTCTCCCGTAAATATTACAAATCTGGCGATCCTTAAAAACAGGTCTAGGCTTAGTTTTTGATCGGAATTAAGTAAATTACCTATTAAATAATATTATAGAGTCTATTTAAATATGAAATAGTTTAAATTTTAGGCATATATTTATTTTTGATAGTTTAACAGAAATTGCCAAAGGATTGAAGTTAATATTTTCATTTTTTATAGTTGCCTAATCGTAGCTTTCATAAATCTTAGGCCTAGGCTAATAATTCACTTTATTTTCCAGGTCATTATTAAAGACTATAGTGAAAATTGAAAAAAACAGCGTTGATAGCAAGATTGAAAGAAGAAAGGAAAAATGAAACCTGAGTGGAAAGAGAGTCAACGAAGAGGGGAGGAAGAAAACTCATGTTTAATACAAAATTCTGTTGCAAAGAGAATTGTAAAACAACTAGGAAAAAAACTTGTTTTTATTGAGTCTATGCAAATTGTGTGGGACGCTTAATAACTCCTAGGAATGAAATTGCATTTTGCAATTTTTGATCGATAAAACTTGTGTACTTAAACAACATTTTATTTTTTTAAACTACGGTAATTTAAATTTTACATTATATTGCTTAGTAATAGTTTTCTCTCAAATTACTGTAATTTTCAGTTTAATTTTCTACCAAAAAGTCAAAGTACTGTGATGTAGTGTTAGCAATTTAGACTAATTGTTTTTGCTAATAAAAACATGTTTTTTTCAATCATAACTATATTAAATTTTTATACAATCCCTACAGTTTCATTTCCTATTACACTTTATTCATAATTATTTTAATATGAGCCATAAACAGCCAAAATCACATCTTGAAATGCACAGGTAACCTCCGTTACTCGGGCGGTAACCTCCGTTACTTTTTGTCGTATTATTTATAACTAAATTCCATTAATTATTTTTAACAAGAGTACTGCAAATAAATAGCATAACTCTTGAAGAATTTGATTGTCATGAAATAAAATTTCTTTGTCATAATAATTCACAGAAAATTAAAGAAATAGTCAAGGAGTCACGACTTAGCCATTCGTGTGAGTAACCTCCGTTACCATCTTCTAAAGGTGATATTTTGGATACTACTTGATGAAATGATATTATTTTACTCTTGAACCTTAATACAAACAAAACTTTAACTTGTGACATATATGGTTTTAGAATATTTAAGTTGTTTCACTCATTTTTTCAACAATATAGTTGTACGCCTGTAACCTCCGTTACTTTAGAATGGCTGAGAAGCAGTTGAGGCTATTTCCATCCTTTTAAGTCTGATCTTAGTAGTCCAAGAGCCAGCGACCTGACCTTCGTCATTTTATAAAACTTGAAAGTTTGCCTGTGTGTACATGTATTCATAGATATAAACGATACCCTATACTACAAAGATGGATAACGGTTCCTTTCAGGGTTAAGCTAGCAAAGGTGTTAAAATTTGTAGCCTACCAAAATTACGGCATAGTTAAAAGACAGATTTGACATACAAGCTTCCAGTAGGATATCTACAAGTATACAATTTTGGAGGTGGAATTATATTACTTTCCTGTATTCTTCGCAAGTACTGTGTAGGAAAGCACGTTAAGTGTCACACACTGTGGGGTTGTAACCCCTGTCTGGCACCCTTAAATTGTCATGAATTTTAGCAAGACCAAATGCTCCAGTAGGTCTAAATGTAAATTGCATTTTCAGCGCAATCAAAACTAGAGCAAAACTACTACAGTACCAAAATTAGACTAATAATTATGACAATAAAAATAGATTGTACGTAATATTCAAATGTCCATCAAATAAGTCATTCAAATCAAAATGTTTACCACAGGTATTGATCAACTTGCCTCCTCTCTATTGGATGAGCGGTAGTTAGTTTTAAGTTATATTGAGATCGCACAGACTGACTGGACAGTGCCAGTGACGTAATTTCAATTCTAGCTTAAACGGTAAGTTATGTGATATTATGGGCAGTATCCAAAGCTGTGTTCACATTAGGCCTACCAGCAATTAAAAAATTTTTTTTCATTACAGTGGCAGAGTATAATTTAAATTGGACAAAATCTATCCTTGATGAGGTCAACGGTTACAGTAAAGGCAAGCGTATTATTGGCGTTTTGACTTAATAGCGACATCCAAATTTTGATTGGCCTAAGGCTATCTATTTTTTTTTTTCATACAACTCTTGGTCTCATAGTTGGTTCAGAATTAAAATTCACTTCTGACCCAAAATCGAAAACAATACAGGCTAATAGTTTTTTTTTTTGCAGAACAGTCTGTGTTTTAATTCCTCCAACCTTCCTTTCGGGAACCTCTGTTTCATATTATTTACAAAATAAACAGCTTTTGTGTCATAAGTAGGCTTAATCCTGAGATAACTCCAACCAATTAGGTCTTCTACAGATACTACCGGGGCCCTTGAAATTAATTGATTACCGATAATTATTTCCACTATATAGGTAGGCCTATACGGTATTGCCAGAGTTGTTGTATATCATTATCAAAACCTTATATCCTTCCAACTCAGTTTGGTTTGTACCTTTAGCTGAAATTTTAGGAATAATTCATATTCTGACACTTGCACAGCTGGCAGGATTTTGAAATGTAGTGCTTATTTTAAACACCATAAAATTAAATTACTCATTTATAAACTATGTCAAACTGAAATTTATTTCTGAACAGCTCCCATATTCAGGCCACTAAAAACTCTACTGATTTACTGACCAGGAGAGCTAATTGTCATAATGAATGACAATTATCATCCGTACGTCAACTTCAGGTTCATCAAGTCATCGGTTTATCAGTGTAACTAAGTTGTTATCTTGTTTCCTTGACCTTACAAGGCCTAATACTGTCTACTGCTTCAGAATTATCTTATCGTCCACTAGTTTAAAAAAAGAACATGTAATGATTAGCTGAAACGGTTGCTTAACTAAAGAATAAATGTTTGAATTAATTTAAGTATCAATTCGCAGTAAAAAGGATAATTTTGTAGGGCAGTCTTTTTGGACGAAGGAAGGAATAATTGTAAATCAGAAATCTCTGAAGAAGGATAGAACAGTATTAATCTAACGTAGGTCTAATGAAGGCGTACCGGTACCGTATTGTTCATAGGAAAGGAGCAGTTTTTAATGAGTCATTAACCAAGCAAATTGTTAGTTCATAATATAAGAAGAAGAAGTGATTATAGCACCATAATAAAACACCGCCAGTGTTACTTAGTGTTATCATTACACTACACTTTGTAATTACCGTAGCGTATCTGTTAATACAGTCTGCTTCCAACACTGTAGTTTTTTGTAGGTAGTCTTTGGTTGATTGCCCTGAAACTGTAATTTAATTACTGGAGCATTCTGTATACAGGGTAAATAAAAGTCATGAATAACTGATATTTCTTTGTTATAATTTATCCTGATTGCCATAAAAGTTTTGTGGTTAGGAAGCCTTGAATCTATGTTTTGAATAGTAATGATTTCAATACATTACGGTAATTTAAAATTAAATATTTTTCTTCTTAGTCCAAATTTTTAACCGTATATTTTCATCTTCTTGTGCAAAGAATCTTTCAATTTTGTACAAGCATTTTGTAATTAGATGTTCCTTCAATTTTCTTCTAAATGTCTTGATATTATACAATTTGATATCACAATGTAATTTGTTATGGATTTTTTTGCCATGTATTCAGGACTTCTTTAAAAAAATATTGAATTTTCTAGAGATAATTTTAGCTGATGATTATGCCTGGTGTAATATTGATCTCACCTGCAGGATGACCTGTAATCGTGTACTGTTCCCTCTGTCTGCTGGAGTCAGAAAAATTAATCACTGTTCATGTTTTGTTTTTTGATTTATTAATGAAACCCAATGCTACCTTTGTGGGATTCTTTGCGGGATTAATTTTTTGCTTGACAAAACTTGATTTGGCCTCAAGAATTTTCTTTTTATAAGCTTCTTCTTTCTGTCATACTCATCTCTCAAAAAGGAGTCACAGGTATCGAGCCATGACCCGAATACGTTTCTATTAAATCAACTCTAAGAGACCTTATCTCATCAGTAAGCCACCTCTGTTTATCATTTTTTTCAATGAGAAATCAGGCCATTCAGCATATTTGAATGTAAGTCATAATATTAATAAAACTAACCAACCATATTGCATTTCAAATTCAGAGTGTGAGCACTGAAAATTTCAGGCCAATTTTCTCAAGTTTAAAATTAAGTTCTTTCAAACTTTCCTTGGTAAAATCCCTACCCTTAAAACTACTATAATGTAATAAATTTTTACCCCTTACTAGTATCTCAAGTAAAACAGCGGAGTGGTCTGAGATTAAACTTTCCATTACAGAGGATGAAAAATTACTAAAGTTATTAAAAAATATCTAAACAGCTTTCTGAATGTTCAGCAAATCTCGTAGGGGCGAAGTTAACTTGGAGTAAACCAAAACCATTGACTGTATTACAGATTGCTTCATATTCAATGGGATGCATAATGGGATCCTAGTTAAAATCTTCAGCCAGTATCACTTTTGTGGAGTACGTTGCTATTTCTCTGGTATAAGACTCAAAGATAAAAAAAAAAAAAAAAAAAAACAATGTTGAAGTTACTTTCATAGGGTGGTCTATAAACTGAGGCTATGATTGTTATGTGCTGGTAATATAAACTTTCATATCCGTTACTTCAAAAATAGATGCAACTGAAAAAGTTTAGCTTTATTTACAGTACTTGTATTATCTATTTTTAACTGTAAATTATTCTTGGTGTAATCCCAACCCCTCCTCTGTTGGAGGTCTCTCTCATTAAATTCACGCGTAGCCTAACTTTAAAGGACTTGCTAAGAAGAAAATTTCTTAATTTTATATTGAAAATTTGCTAAGGAGAATTAAGGGAGGATTTGGTCCGGGAACACAGTCATATCCGATATTTGTGTAGACTTTGCATGTCTTGTTAGTTAAACATGGTAAAGTTACCATGATAACTTTATTACTATAGCCACTTTTTTCAACATGATTCTTTATGTTTTTGTTTAATTTCAATGTTGCATACCAGCCGGTAATTTTATATCACAACATATTGTGTATCAGTTTTTTAGTATTATTTGTAACAGTTGTTACAACAATATTATAATAATGTAATATTTTCAACATTATAGCAATATTTAGAAAAAGAAAACAAGGCTTTAATAATTGACCCAACCATAAGGATAGAAACAGGGGAAGAGCAGGCAGAAGAAGTCAATAATGAAAAGAAGAAAACGGAATGTATGATCAAATCTTGCATCCCATTAACTTATTTATTGGAGAAGTATAATATAAAAAAACTGGATTGTGATGGGCGTTTTAATTGGCAGCCGTGAAACCATTCTAAAATTTCTTGTTGAATTTTGTAAAAAATACGAGATACCATAAAAAATTATCGATTTAATTTCTACTAGTGTCATAAGAGACTTTATCAAAATTTTAAATCATTACCTATTCCAACCAAATACGTAACTTGAAATTTTATGTATTGTAACTTTTTCTATTCGTATAACAATCAAAATTGTATGTATTCTGGATCAACTTTGGTCAACTGGAAGTCCAGTATGCTTGTAACTTTTAATAAAGTTAATTTCTCTCTCTTTTAATCACTACTGTTACTTTTTAACAACGCATAGGTTTGTCTTAAATATATAACAGCTGACCAGGAGTCACTGAAAGACATTTTATAAGTTACTATAGCTGTTAGCTGGCATGCTTTGCAATGCCATCATGAGGGATTTTTCACCCCTCAAGTGAGCTCGTTCGCTGTGCTCACTCACTGTCAGGATCAGCTCGTTTCTCTCCCTCACCCTAATATTCTTGAGGAGGATCAAGTTTTTAAAAAATGACCTATAAGCTGTTAGCCTAAATACTAGAATAAGGTTACCACACCCTAGCTAAAGTATAATTTTATTTGGTTTAGCCAACATTGTTTAGACTTACACTTCAAAGAGGAGATTTGGATAGAGTAAACTCACAACCACTAGAGTTATTTAAAGCCATGTTTTGAGAGAATCACAGCCTCCCAATCTTGCCTCACAAAAAAGAAATTGTAGCATTAATGAATTCTTTTTTAGAATAATATTTTATTTATGGAATTTTTTATTCCGATTGTATTAAATTTTAAGATCTCAGCATCATGTATTTGAAAATTTTCAGGTGACTTGAAAACATTGGCTCAAATCAGGAGGCTAGAAAGGGCAGTGTACTTAACTTTCATGGCACAGTTGGAACTGGACCAAAAATAAACAGACTTCAGTAATATTGGGAGATCTGATTACAGAGTGGCCATTGACATCTTACAAATGCGACCTTGATCTTACGGACACCACATCTGACGTCCATGATTTCTCTACAATTTCAACACATTTTGTGGAATCCACTGATAACAATTATTACTTCTTATCTTGACATTGGACAGAGTGTATTGTAATGTGACATTCGTCTAACCTTGAAGACATTTGTAAATACAAATTTGTTACTGATTAGGAGGAAATTATTAACATACTGTTACGATAAAAGTTAGGACTTTTAATTTATAGAACAGTTTTCCCTTCTATATTTTACATAAAAATTTATGTAGGCCTTTATACAACGATTAGCAAAAAATTAATTGAAAGGAATGAAGTTATTATTAAGAACTCAAGGAAAGTTAGTGATGACAACCATTTTTAGATTGGAAAACTGTTGATGTTGTAACTTGCTGATGTGACAAATTATAACAACTATTACCGGTACCCATAGGTAACAAATTGGGGATAAAATATTCAAGATTATTAAAATTTGTAGACCAAAGTGCAATTCAGTTCAGCTACTTTTAGATTAATTTGTGTGATTCCATACTCTGATAAACTTTTTAATGGAATCTGGCTTGCCAATAATTTGACCGTAATCTTTTGATCATAATCTTTTTTTAATTATTTTACTGGATGAATGAAATGGTTGTAAAAAAAATACCTTATTGCCTAAATTTGTATACAAAAATTCCTACTATTAGGGCCTATTGGTTTTAATCACACAAAGACCATATATGACCTATAGGAGACCTATAGGAATTCATCTAGTTTAGGAATTTCATATATCCCATATGGGATATATGAAACTACCATTTCGAGTTTATGTTGAGAAGGTCTACGTTGTTATGTTGTTAGGTTTATTATACAACGAGAAAGTGTCTCAGAATCACATAGTTATTTTTAGGTTTTATGTAAAGTAATTCTGGTTTATGTGGTCAAGTTTCTGGCAAACTTTCAACCAAACGTAACGTAGGTCACCCTGTGATGTTCAATTGGTGCAGGTCATTGACATAAGAGGCCTATCGCAGTAGTAAACAATATGAATAAATTATTAATATAAACAATATTGTTGTGTAGTAAATCATTTTAATGAACAACTTTGCCTATATTAAAGTTAATCCTATCAACCTTTTTATTCGTCCTAAAATTACTTTTTTTATCCACTTATGAAAAAAAGTTAATATGTGTGATTGATTGTATGTACAAGTTTATTAAAGTAAAGCATTTGTAAACCATTTAAAAATAAATAAACGGTATCAGTTAACTGACACATACTTTCTCCCAACAATATAAAAAAGGTGTTAAAAGCCTCAAAACATTAATGTCTTGATGGCTCAATCAGATAGCTAACAGCTGAGCAGCACGAGATTGACCGGGGCCTACGTAGGCCCCGGATTGACCCTACGCGCATCTGTGACTTTTAACAACGTACTGCGTTTACCGCTAAACGAAAAATTGAATTTTCTCCGTAACCACTTGACATAGAGCAATAATTTAAAGTACTGGATTATTTAGTTTTTTGAGCTTGATTTAATGGTCATAAGTAAAATTTATTTCAAAATAACAGTTTTTTTGAAAATCCAAAAAAATTGATTTTTGAAACACTTTTTACTCTATAACTTTTGAACGCGCATTTTCTCGGAAATGCGGGTGGTGTCATTTTATTCAGCATTTTATTCTTAATAAACCACAAAAGTTTAATCAAAATCGTTAGAGCCGTTTTTGAAAAATTTGGATTTTTCACGTTTTTTGAGAGTTTTTTGGGGTAAACTACCCTTAAAAATCAAAAATTCAAAAAAATGAAAAAAACGCCTGGAATTATCGTGGTTTTGGACCTACGTACCAAATTTCACCAAAATCGGACCATTGGGGCATTCTCTAGCTCTGTATACATCCAGACACACTCACACACACACACACAGACATCACTCCGAAAACCACTTTTTTGGACTCAGGGGGAACCAAAATGGATAAATCCACCAACAACTCAAATTCGAAAATTTTGACGAAAACAATACTTTCTCCATATACTATGGTATAGGGGGAGAAAGTAAAAATTGTCTTGGGTACTTTGGTTTTGCAATAATTTTTGGGTCTTGGAGAAAATAAATTTCATGCAAAGATATACTGTAAAACTTTTAACTTGTTATTATAGTAATATTTTTAGATTTTTATGCTACACACATTTTGCAGATTAGTATATAATGTTTCGATTTCTTTTATCAGTGGTTTTACAAGTTTTTTTGTTTCAGAGAGTGTACTACCTGTCCCTTGAATTCTACATGGGCCGCTCCCTACAGAATACCATGATCAATCTTGGAATACAAAATGCTTGTGATGAAGCTATGTACCAGGTAAATAAATTAAATTATTATTGATTCAACATTGCAGAGCATCTTGACACCAACAATGAAAACCACGGTTAGTCTAGTATGAGGTCAGTAACCTCAATTATAAATTATTGTCATTGAGCCTAAATAGACGCCACAGCTGGATTTATTCTTGAAACCCTCCTAGCCGTCTGTAATGCTCAGATGTTGTAGGTTCGTTTGTAGCTAACGCTTGAACTCAGTCATGATTACTAAAATTGGAAAATTATTTTTATTTTTAAAAAATTTGCATAATTAACTTGCATGATAACTTAGGATGATTAAAAGCATCTCGATATTCTTGTGTGATTCAGCCCTGTCTTAAACAAATGCATCAATGAATCTGACATCTTGTTTATTATTTTTTGCAATCTTGCAATAAGGGTTTTTACCTTATACTTTGTTATTACTACCTTCATGGACCTTTTTATAAACAAACATCAAACTTTATTTACGGCATTAACATTTTCCCTGAGGGGTGTATTTGTATTATTATTACAACTTGATTTATCGACTATGTTTATTGTTAAATGAGATCACTTTTCACCAGATTTTACACCATTACACGAGGAGAATTTGAAGCAAATCTTTGGCATAAAACTCGTATGGATTTTAGTCTCTTACTACAAATATGTTGAAAAAAATACATAATAATTTGATTGGGTTCCGAAATAATGCAAATTGTAATTAGAATAGAAACTGTGATGATGATGGACACGTGCGTTGTTGTGTATTTACTAAGTTCCCGTTGGCCGAGGCAGTGCCAACAGATGTCTTGGCAGAATGGTTAGTTGCACCATAGTTCTGCCTACTTGTGTTTTTGGCAGATAATGCCTTCCTCTGCCATCAACCAAAGTGCAGTAATTTTTATACTGATTTGTGTATGAAGCACTAAATTTTCCTGTATTGGTGTCTCACAATGTTTTGGGTCACTCACTATACATTTTTAATATTTTTAACATTAAAAATATTTTTACATTGTTTAATAATTGATTGTAATTTTTAATAAATTCTTATTAAACATTTAGCGTGCAGTTAAAGCAAAAATATTTAGTTAAACTATTTTAAGATTAGGCATAAATAAACTAACTTCATCGCAATCCTAATATGATATTTAGTCATGGTTTTACTCATATATTCATTTTACTTGAGTATGGTAGAAATCCACTTTTTTAATTCTTAATTTATGAAAAATTTATGTGAAAACCTTCAATAAAGAAATTGTTACCAAAAGTAAAGAATTCTAAAATTTGAGCATCTTCAATTCCTTTAAAGTTTACTCTCAAGTAGGTTGCATCAATAGAAAATTCATACGCCTAAATACCTATTGTTATCAACATAGATTTTGTGAACTAGTGATTGTTGTTATGCAACACCCTAATTGCATCTCATTTTTTAGATTACTGCTTTTAACTTTTTACAAAATTTTCAGTAAAAACAATAGTTTTTTTTTATTAGCTCAAATTTTAGGGGATGTTGTAAAAATTGGTTTGTAAAACAGGGTCATTCTATGTCAGATCAACAAAGTGATTAAACCTCACCATCTCAGATTTTTTTGAAATTTGGTATATAGGTTTACTATTTTGAAGACTAATAGTATTTTACAAAACGTTATAATTTATTTTAGATAATTTTACAAAAGTACTGTTTTTGAGGCTGCGTTTTTGGTTGGGGAATTTTTAGAAAAGTGTCCTGGAAAAGATGGGAAAAAGTTGGGAATTTCAATTTTGCAACCTGCACTTGTGCTGGATTTAGAAACGCAGAAGCGTTTCTTTAGCCACAGCCTTTTACAGCAAAAACTTTATATTGTTTCTTGTCCTCTGAATGGTTGTGTAACATTCAGGTAGTCCTTGAAAGGCAACTTGCACAGACAAAACAATCTCCCTTTAACGCCTTTTGAAATTGGTTTATTCTTGGATACAGGTGGGGCTGGACATAGAAGAACTACAGGAGCTGGAGGAAGATGCAGGTCTCGGCAACGGAGGCCTCGGTCGTCTCGCCGCCTGCTTCCTTGACTCAATGGCAACACTCGCATCGCCGCCTACGGCTATGGCCTCCGCTACGAGTACGGCATCTTCGCACAGAAGATACGCAATGGCGAACAGGTGACCAGACCTTGGCTACATGTCCATTTATAGCAATGAATTGATATCAGTGGCTTTATATTTTGTATACTGTAGGTGTAAATTTGTCTTTTTGTTGCTATTGTTTTGGCACTATAGTGCTCAGATCAGATAACAAAAAAACCAAATTTTCATCATTTTGCGTACATATATTGAATAGTACAAAATATACAAATTAGGCCTATTTAAGGGGTAACACAAAGGTAGCATCTTGGACTTCAAAACATTCTTACATAATTAATCCCTGGATGCACTCAATATGGGTTGTAAACATCATTGTATTGCAAAAGTGATTGCCATGATTTTACCATACTTTAATATTTTTATTGGCTTAATTCTTTTCAAAAATATTTTAGGTAGCCTACATGAGTTACAAATTATGAGTCATGAAAACTGCTTGTTGTTGACACAACTAAAGTAGACCTAGTTTGGTTATTCATTTGTTTAACTGTAACCTGTAACCTCAATGCAATTACTTTTTGTTTAGCCAGATTTTATCTGTCTCCTAATGTGGACTACCCTATTTAAAGATATTTTGTGTATATTATACAATATTACCGTGCTAATGCATAAGAATTTCTAGTGGTTTTTAGTAGCTAATTTTGTTATTGCACATACAAAGAAGAAAATAAGGCTGTTTCAGTGTGAGTTTTATGTTACTCTGTGCAGGTTGAGGAGCCCGACGACTGGCTGAGGTTCGGTTGCCCGTGGGAGAAAGCCCGGCCGGAGTACATGCTGCCGGTCAACTTCTACGGCCGCGTCGAGGACACTCCCAGCGGCAAGAAGTGGGTCGACACCCAGGTCTGGTACAGAATTTTGTAAAATTGGGTTTATGGTATGACACTTGGGTAGGGTTACCCTGGACGGTACATTTTTTTAGGGTCCGTCCAGTGTCCAGTTTTGGGGTGCCACTTTTCCGGAGTTTTAAAGATTTCTTGCAAAATTTTCATTTGGCTTCTAAAACTTACACATAGCAACACAGTGTTACCCTCCATCGGGCGCTTTAATCCTGAAACGCAACTGAGCGCTAGCGGATGTTGCCTCCACAGTTACAAAAAAATTAAAAATCATTCTTTTAAAGAATTATTTTGTACACAAATATATTTTTTTTAAAAGATTACTTTTAAAGTATTTTAACACACATAAAAATGTTTGGGTTGCTATATACTTAATATTTTTATAAAATGTTAATATGCAAAAACTGTTCAAATTAAGATGCCGTGAAGTAAGAATAATACAAAAATATGTTCATTATAAATTAAATACCGTACCTCAGATTTTTCATTTTTAAATTGTCAATTCCATGTTAACTAGAATTATTTGTAACGTGAAATAATAATTCTGTATATCAGTAATCTACCTCTGTATTATATTTATAAAGCACGGATGCTCACAATGAAGTCGTATTGCTTTTTCTTTTTTAACAAACGTAAAATTCTTTCAATTACACTTTTTTCCTAATAATACCCTATAAAATTTAAAATTAACACCAGTTCGCTGATAAAAATACTATATGTTTACTATATGTGTGTTTACTATATGTTTAACATATGTTTACTATATGTTTCGAGGGAAAAAAACTATTCTATAAGCTAATATAAGTTACAAAATAAATCTATTTAATGTTGGTTAAAAGCTAGAAAGAAACAATCCACTAAGTAAATAACCAAGTAAGGAAAAAAATTTGGGGCTAAAACAATTACTTTCGGCAGCACAATCGGGCGCAAACTGAAGAAACCTTAGCACTGAGAGTCCTGCGATCAGGCGCATGCGGAAGCAACCTCTGCAAACTCGAAAAAATGGACCTGCAGATCAATACCATAATTGTAAACTGATAAAGCAACGCATCACACAGTTTCTCTAGAGTGATATTAAAGGGACACTTAATATTAAAACCAGGCTGCAAAATAAAAGCTTCCTACATTTTTTACTTATTTTTTTGCAAGCGGGGAGGTAACCTCTGCTATGCGCCCAGTCTAGGGTTAACCGGAATCACAAGCTTAAAATCTGAAATTGATTTTCTTCTAAGTGGCAAAATGAATCTAATCTTTTAGGTAGTTTACAATCAGGTTGTAAGAAACTAGTGGAAAAGGAACGTCATTTTCCGTTGACACGGTCACTTTTTTTCCTGGTGATAACATTAAAGACTGCTAAAACTTTTTATGGTTTTTTTTGGGCTTTACAGGAAGACAAGTTAGGCTATTTAAAGAGAATATTTCTGGGTGCAGGAGTTCAATAAGAGTTTCAGCGCTAAGTGCGTGTGCTGCGTGTTGCAGGTAGTGTTTGCCCTGCCCTATGACAACCCCATCCCCGGCTACGGCAACAACGTGGTCAACACTCTGCGACTCTGGTCGGCCAAGTCACCCATTGAGTTCAACCTCAAGTTCTGTGAGTCTAGAGTGAAATGTCCATATACATAGGTTGCTTGGTTAAATATTTCTCTCAAGACACAATCTTTCAGTTTTAAAATCGAGCACTTAAATAGTTCAAGATTATCTATTGTACCAAGGAGAACTGACACCATCAAACCAATATTTTATTACTTTCAAGTAGCTAATTAAAAGAGTCTGAAACTGGCATTATTGACAAGTTATAATCTCTTATAAATTAGACAGTAAAGTAGAATGACAAACTGCTTACTAATTTTGTCTTTAAAAGTGAAAAAGTTTTTGTCAATGGATTAAATTGTGTGAATGGTATTATCAAGTAGCTTTCAAACTGTGAGCAAGGCAGTCTCGTAGTTCAAAGCTAAGTAACTAGGATAATTTTAATAAATCTATAAACAGCCAATAAAAATTTGTATTTCCTTAGGGGTTGTTATGAATTTTCTAACTGGTGATCTGTGCTGATACACTAAGTAAAGCGGAACACTTTCCTGCTCTCTATTACTCAATATATAAGAAACTTGACTTGTAAAAATTATTAATTTCCTTCATTTATCTTGTTGCAAAGATGAATGAATTGCCTGACTTTGCCTGATTGGCCACATTTTTTTGTAACGCTTCTTATTGATGCCATAGCTCAAAGGCCCAATCTTATTGGATCATTTGTTTTGTGTGGACAGTCAATGACGGAGACTATATCCAGGCAGTTCTGGACCGTAACCTGGCAGAAAACATCACACGCGTGCTCTACCCCAACGACAACTTCTTTGAGGGCAAGGAGCTGCGACTGAAGCAGGAGTACTTTATGTGTGCCGCCACACTACAGGTGGGCAGTAATATAGTGTTGCATCTACCTCAATGACAACTTCTTTGAGGGCTAGGGGTTGTGACTGAAGCAGGAGTACTTCATATGTACCGCCACGCTAAAGGTAGGCAGTAGCACAGTTTACAAATCACAGGGAATCACTCCAACGACAACTTCTTCGAAGGCAAGGAGCTGCGAATGGAGCAGGAGTACTTTATGTGCGCTGCCACACTTCAGGTATTCAGTAACACAGTCTTGCAGCTCGTGAGTGCTCTACCTCAACGAAAACTTTTTCGAGGGCAAGGAACTGCTACTGAAGCAGGATTTCATGTGCATTGCCACACCTATAGGTAGGTACCACCAGGTGGGCAGTTAGTTACACGGTGTTGCTGTCGATGCCAGGAGGGAAGTTGAGGGTGTCGTAGAATCACGTTAATTGAGTAGTTTTGCTATTCAAACTTTTTCTATGCTTAAAAGATGGAGTTTATCGAAATACTTGATCAATAAGTGTTTAACACCATTGATTAAAAATAATCAATTAATTAGTATTTAAATATTCTACCATTACTATTAATACACTAAACTCAAGAGTGTAATTAATAGGTCAATGGCTATTTTCTATTAGATGGTTTTCGTAATAAAGTTCTCTCTCGCATTGGGTTGTTAAAGTTGGGAGGGGTTGTCAGTTTTGGGTTTGATGACTCACGGTCACTATGTTGCCTACCACTTGAGTTGCCGCTCCTTCATCTGTCCACATTACTCGGTCAGTGGTATATGTAGACCTTCATATTATTACATTTTGTTATAGTTTTTAAAAACTGTCCATTTTGTGGTAAAAAACTTTAAGTAAGTGAAGTAGTTACTGTAGTGAAGTGAACTCAGTTTTATATAGAGCATTCTGAGAAATGAAGTGAAAATGTTAGAGTTGCCAAACAACCTGCACAAAAATGTTCTGAAAAAACAAATCAACCTTAAATATGACTGTACAGGTGATTTTTTTAGGTTAGGTGTGCCATGAGCTAAAAAACATTTAAACTCACTTCTGTCCTGTATGTAATGCATTGTTGAAAGTTTTCTTGTTGCAGGACATCATCCGACGGTTCAAGACGTCAAAGTTCGGCAGCAAGGACCAGGTGCGGACTAACCTGGAGCACTTCCCAGAAAAGGTGGCCATCCAGCTGAACGACACCCATCCCTCCCTGGCCATCCCCGAGCTGATGAGGATACTGATAGACGTCGAGGGGCTCTCCTGGGAGAAGGTGACAGAAGCAACATAGTGTAAAAATTTGCGTGGAAAATATGATGATAATTAAACCTTTTATATTTACTAGTTTTACTAAAAAAAATTCAGTAGTGTACAATATGTTATTTGCAATCCAAAACCATTTGAATCACTATTTAAAAAATTTTATGGTTGTTAGAGGACCAACATGTACCTTAATCAGCAAGCCTGATTTTTTCCTCATCCTTTCTCAGCTTATGTGAATCGTAGGAGAAATCCGCGCATACAGTTAGAAAGGTATTGGAAGGTCCTGTAGATGGATAGAAACTCATTATAATTCATATGTGCCCCCAAGGCTACGTTCTAAAGCCTTTCAAAGTTCCAGTGTCAATCTTAGGGAAGAGGTTTAATTAACTGAATCATTAGACAGTTTTTTTAAAATTACAAATGCTAAAAAAATTTATAAAACAGATTAAATACTTCAGTGATAAAGTATTTTTTTACTATAGTAGGATTCACGAAAATAGTCCGATAAAAGTCAAAACATCATTGACACATTTATTCTGAAATACATTTCTAGACTGTATTACACATGGTAAACATAACAAAAAATGACAACATTGCAAGGCGGGAGGGGGTGAGGGGGGCACAGCTATTAAAAATTGCCATCGGACTATTTTCGTGCATTTTACTATAATTGGGTCCAAATCAATTGAAAGTTTGATCAAGTTTCGACTAGTGGCAAATCTCTAGTATAACTAGTTCCGGTCACCTTTTGCTTTACAGCATTGACTATATACAGTAACATGAGTAGACTTCTCATTCAATGCATTTTGTTTGATACTGAAATTCGGAGTTTCTTGTTTTTTGCACCAGAGGCGCTGCAGTCAATATTATAATTATTCAGCTGGATTTACCGTGCTGTGAAAACACTTAATCACAATATAATCATAACCCTCAGTTATAAAATGTTTCATCTTCGGTTAAGTGGTAGTACTGATTTATCCTATCAAATGTCACTTGTACTTCATGTTCCTTGCGGAAGATCGCACCCACAGTAAATTGCTTTCAAACAAGCCTACGCTATGGAAACTCTATTCACATTAATGTCTATAGTAAATGCTTACATATTGAAGGGAGAATTTTCTTACAAGCTTGACAATGTTTCTAGACTTGACTCATTTTTGGAAGAACCCTTCCAAAACCAGCTACCCTGTTAAAAATCTTTCCTTGAACCATCCTGGAAAATCTATTTTGTAGTGACAAATTTTGTAGTGTCAAATTATGTGTACAAAAAACAGACAAGATAAGGGTAATTATAGTTTCAGAGTGTTAACAATTTTATAAGAATATTCAAGTATTGCTTAGAAGACACAGGTACTGAACATAACTATTTTCTGTAATAGGACCTCACTGATTAAATTATGTAATTATTTTTAAAGTTATTTTATAGCTCAAACGTTTATCTTCTTTATTTACTATGCACAGATAATTCATGCGGGAATATCCTGTGAATTGATATATCGTTCTTTGTTGTCAGGCTTGGGACATCACAGTTCGCACCTGCGCCTACACCAACCACACGGTGCTGCCCGAGGCGCTCGAGCGCTGGCCGTGCTCCATGCTGCACTCGATACTGCCGCGTCACATGGAGATCATCTACCATATCAACTTCCTCCACCTGCAGGTAACGTAAACTCTCTCTCTCTCTCTCTCTCTCTCTCTCTCTCTCTCTCTCTCTCTCTCTCTCTCTCTCTCTCTCTCTCGTTGATAGAGTACAAAGGGACGGTGGCGATGTCCTGTAATTCAGCTACTTGGAGGTCACGAATTGTGGATAGTTATAAGCGAGGGCTTGTGGATGCAATATTCCCTGGTGGGGATTAATGTCCGCATTAGTGAATACTAGTTCATCCATAAAGACCATCCTCATAATTAGACCAATTCGTATATATGAGGTCAAAATTGTGGTTCGGATCCCACGTTAAACTGTAGGTCCCTAGATACCATTGGCTGTTAGGCTATGAATTAACAGTCCTGTCTAAGGAGAATGTCGGCCTTAGTCAGTAACAAGACTACAAGATTGCCACACAATCATCCTACACTCATCTCTTATTTATACTTGGCTTTAAACTACCTATTGAGTTAGGTCGCCATCTCAGTAAAGGTAAATTAAGGTAAGGTACCTTGAAGTTAGGGTGGCTTTCCCTAACTTCAATGGAGGAAAGAGGATGGCAGAGAAATTAGTTAATTGAAAGTGAAAATTAAAGACCACAGGTCCACATACTTTTTGCAGAATTTTTTGCTTTCTCAGTCAGTTAAAAAGTGTTCCAAAGTGCGAGGTCAAGATAGGCTTGGCAGCAAAAATTATAAAAATTTTGTGTTTTTAAGTACTGTTATTTGTGTGGGTAAATTTCTGTAATTTCCTTTACTTGGTAACCATTGCTGAATGCGAGAAAGAAATATTAATAACTTATATGATATGGTCTAAGAGTATTTTTGTTAGACTGTTGGCATTTTTTTATTTTATTTTTTATTTTATTTATTTGTTTTTTTTTTTATTCAGATGTGCCAGGATTGTTTGTTATGTTTTAACTATTCTTTTTCTTGCTTTTTTCTGCTTTTTAAAGAGAACTTTTAGTAATTTTTTGTATATTTTTTATTGTTTTCTACAGTAGAAAGTTTAATGTAATGTTTTGTGAAAATCTGACAAAAAATTAGCTATAATTTGTTTTTATACAACAATTAGATCAGAAACCAAAAATAATGTACTAGGGAACTGATAAGGACGTAAATCAGATCGATCGCTGGCTGGCTGGATGCGAAATAATAGAGATCTTATCGGTAGTTGTTCTATATTCCATCTATTGTCTCATATTACAATTTTATTGTTATCTTCCTAAAACTAGACGCCCATTCCTTTATAATTTATTTCTATTTTTATCTTTCGTTAGTAAAAAAACCGATTAATTGAAAACCGACATTAACAACTGACCCATCCCTATAAGGAAGTTTCAAATCCACATTGGAACTGGTTGTTGAATGTTGCTGTTTGTCTTGTAGGAGGTGCAGGCCAAATATCCCGGTGACCTGGACAGGATGAAACGGATGTCACTGATCGAGGAGGAGGGGGAGAAGCGAGTCAACATGGCACATCTGTCCATCGTCGGCTCCCACGCTGTCAACGGGGTGGCGGCCATCCACAGCGAAATCATCAAGAAGGAAGTGTGAGTACTCTAACGTGCATCCCACCACCCGGTCCTCGGTCGGCGAGTAAAGCTAGTGTTGTAACATGCAGATAAGTGAGATCTGCTAGATGTGCCATGGGATAAGGGGAAATAAAGTAAAACTAAGAGAAAAATTAAGATTAAGCTGGCCTATCGAGGTCAGCAGTAAATTTTATAGTCTTGGTTACCTCAAGGCACTGTGTAGCAAACAGGCCATTTGAGTTGCTGCTTTTTCATCTGTCCGCATTATTTGTAGACCTTAATATTAACTAATTTTTATATAGTTCATAAAAACTGTCCATTTTGTAGTAAGAACCTTAAAGCAAAATATGCATAATATATAACTTTCAGTCTTTCCGCATCACACTGGATGTTTTTCTAATAATGAGATTTACATGACTGTTCCATGTCAAATTTTTATCAAGTGTCAACCCTAGAAATTTGGTATCTTCCACTGGTTCTAAAAGTTCACAATCATCAATGGCAATAAAGGATATAAAATTTGATTTTGTTAGAGTTTAAAAGAAAATTTTTCTTATTTAAAAATTCTTTTATCATAGAAAGCACGATGTCGATCATTACACTTCGATGCTATTTTGGGTTTTACCTGATATAATAATTGGTGTAATCAGCATAGACACAAAGAATGGCTATCCCCTCCAATCTAACCCAAGTAACAGTTTTAAGTAACACAGAAACAGGAGTGGGCCCTAATTGGACTTATGAGTGCTCTAAGTATATAGTTTTAAGTGTATGTAGTTTTTATTTACCAATTACACTTTAGATTTGTATATTACATTTACGATTACTGTGTAGGCAAATATTCTCTTTCACTACTTTGATCTAAAAAGTTTCTATCCGGGGCAGGAATAAATTGTTGTTTCTTTTGCAGGTTCCGGGACTTCTACGAAATGAACCCAGAGAAGTTCCAGAACAAGACCAACGGCATCACTCCACGCCGCTGGCTGCTTCTGTGTAACCCTGGGTTGTCTGATGTTATTGCTGACGTGAGTAACTTAACCTAACCCAAATCTGACGTCATAGTATGGTCAGAAAAATTTTGATAAGTAGGAAAAGTTGGGTAGGATCTATATGAAAAATGACTGTCAAACAAGACAAAAAAAGGATACAGTCTCAGAAACCCAGACTAATGTAGAACGAGTGATGTCTGGGTCTGTGAAAATGCCGGATTATCGGGAAAGGAGTAAATAAAAAAAAGTACAAATAGTTGACCTAATTCCTTATTTAAAACATTTATCTATTGCATAATGTTAATACAAACACTAAAAACTTAAACCTCTTTAAAAACAAACTTAAAGAAAAACCAAAGCACAGTATTGTGCTCCGGCTGATGCTATGGAGCTTTGAAACCAGTGCACTTTACTGCCTCTGGCAGACTGTCCGAGTTATCGAGAATTCTGGGTTATTAAAGTCCAGGTTTGCAGGACTTTTCTGTACTTGATTTTTATCTTTCTCTACTTGCCTGTTTCTGTCTAGAATTCACATTCAAAACTGTAATGTTAGCAATGTAAAGATAAGTAACCCATTGCATCACGATCGTTGGGTGTGTACAATATCAAAGATTTCTCAAGAGTCATCAAAGGTTATCTCAAGGTCTGTAAAAGGCACAATATTAATTGTTAGATTGCCTTGTGTAAAGATTAATTAGAAATTGTAATTTTATTACTTCATGGTTATAAATACATTTTAAGTGTCCCATTTTGTGATAATGATTATTGAAAAAGTGAAGTTTACCATAAAAGATACAAAAATTAATTTGTTAATTTGGAAATTTACATTCCACAAAGAGTGGAAGGCGCAAGCATATGATCAATGTCTTTAGTCCTTACATTCCTCTTGTTTAATTGGTATAAAGTTCACTCCTCCTAATTGGTTCGAAACCACAAAAAACTCCTGACTGCTTAAATAGCTTTAAAGTTAATTCATAGATGTTTTCTTTCTAAGGTATTGATGACCGTAACTGAGGAAACGAGGCATTTGTGCGAGTAAATTAACAAGTAACATATGGACGTCACAACATCCCTATTTCAAGCACTAGCAATGAGTGTGTGACAGCAATGTGATATTTACTTTCCAGAAAATCGGCGATGAGTGGATCGTACACCTTGACCGTCTGCAGCAGCTGAAGAAGTGGGCCAAGGACCCGGCATTCCAGCGAGTCATCCAGAAGGTGAAGCAGGAGAACAAGCTGCGGCTGACTACGCTGCTGGAGAACGACTACAACCTCAAGATCAACCCGGCGTCCATATTCGACATTCAGGTAAAACTGCCAAACTCCCAGGACTGTCGGGATTATGTAACAGTTGGAAAGAACTTTTTCCTAGGGAGGTTGAGAGACCTTGGCAAAACCTGATAGTGATAGTTACAATTTCATGAGAATTTTGGAGAGCCACCAGAAAGTTCCTAGCTCTAAAAGTTATAGGCTATGTACATCATCTTGGCTTGGCCAAGACAAGTGGAGTTACTTTTCAGGTAATTATATAGAAGAACGTACTCAATCTTAAACTTTTTCATATTGAGATATCATCGAGAATACTACTTGAACGTGATAGAAAACAGGAAATGAAACGTCGGAAAATGTATTTCGACGATATATAAGGACGTATAACCAAAATATTAGTAACTTAACTACGCCCATCACCGCAGCGCGCTGTTAACCTTCCGCCGCCGGCGCGGGCCATAGCACACTGAGTAAATAAACTATACTATTTTATGATTAAAATCAATTATTTAAACGACTAATTAAGTTGTATTTATTCTGAAGAATGTGAAGAATCCGTGATGGAATCACAGATTCTTCACGGATTTTATCGTGATCGTTATCAGTAAGATTATCTTTGGGTCCTTCACCTGCTTATCGGTAGGTTGATAAAAAGTTGCGCTTAGATATTCAGTCGTCATCATGTTTCTAGTTTATAATTTTATCCTGCAGTACATTCCTTAGACATGCTGAAGGCAATAGGAAATGTTTAAAAATGCGGGGACATTCAAACCTAACCTAACCTAACCTAACTGCCCCGCGGCTCTCCCGGCGGGTCAGTGCGGGATGGCTGTGGGACGGCCTAGGTTAGGTTAGGTCAGGTTAGGTTAGGTTAGTTTAGGTGTCTTAACCATTTCCATTATGTGGGAACCCAATAAAAAATTGTTTAAAAATGAGGGGACATTCAAAAAAAGACCCCTTTGTTTTTGGCAACGCACCATGATTGTAAAAAAATTTCGTACTTCACTATTTGATGAAGAAATTCAATACCACTTATGATAGTGAATTCGCATTCGTCGCAAACTCGGAGCGGAAGGTTACTTTGATCGGACATCACTCGTCACTGGTCACCGACTGCAAAGTGCACCGGGCCAGACAGGTTAGACATCTGATTGCTTATCTTAGTTAGCGATAAACCGGTAATAACCGCTTGTTATCGCCTTTCCGACACTCTATTTGCTTTTTTCTTTGCTTCTCTATTTATAATCTAGATGATATCTCAATATGAAAAAGTTTAAGATTGAGTACGTTCTTCTATATAATTACCACTTTTCATAAATAAAAAAAAAAGATAAATTAAAAATCTGCTGACCAGGAACATCTTTGCTTGCACCCTGATAACCTCTTTTCAAAGGATATGAAGGTTTGTGTCCAAAAAGAACACTACTAACTGGTGAAACAGGGCTTTTGCTCAAGTGTCCACTTCAAGCACAACAAGGAAGAACCACTTCTTCCTCCTTACTCTCAAACAAGATTCTTATATCCTGACTCAACTGTTACCTCAGAGCAAAAAGGAGAAATGTATTACAAAATTTGATCATTCTGGCCAGCCAAAAGACTAATAAATACTAATATTGTCTAATTATTTTGCTACTTTTTACAACCTTAATTTTATGGTTTAAAATAAGACTGCTAGTCTTGGCCTGTTCAAACATTTTACCTCGTGTTGTCAGGTCAAGAGGATCCACGAGTACAAGCGACAGCTGCTCAACTGCCTCCACATCATCACCATGTACAACCGCATCAAGAAGAACCCCACCGGCAACTTCGTGCCCAGGACTGTCATGATCGGTGGGAAGGTAATCATGATTGGCTGTTAAAGTAGAGCATCACAAACTAAACAATATAGTTTGGCACAAATGCAATAATTTCTTCTTTGCTTTATATGGTCTAGTAAAAACCTTTAAATGTATTACCTTGTGGGATGTAAAATAATTGTGGGAAACCCAAGTCTAGTTTTCTGTATAGCTTCCAAGGCTACATTGTTATACTCTACTATATTGTTTCATAGTTATTTTATTAATTTATTTTGCTTTTAGATTCAGTCTCAAGTTATTGGCGAGCCATGATATAGTAGTTAAAAATAGAGTTAAAAAACAGTTCATTGTTATTGTAAATGATAAAATTTCAAATCCTCATTGTACATTAACTTGTTTTCAGCTTAAGAATAGAGGAAATAATTTGCCTGGAAACTTAAACATCAAGTAGATTTTCCTTTGTAGACAGACAAAATCCTTTGTCATCAACTTGGTCTGCAAACCATCTTAACCATCTTGTTTGTAATGGTAATTTTTGGTTTATGGAGGTCAGCAAGATCTGTGTGGGTTATGTTCGACCCTACCCAGGGTTTAAGCTGGGAAAAATTTTCTTGGTGCAAAAATGCTACAAGCTCTTGGATACTTGTAGCAAAATGAAACATGTTGTAGCATTTCTATCGCGCGTAGTATAATTCGTCACCAGTTACCAATACTTTCAATTTAAAAGTATTCTTGTTTACTTTGTTGTTTTTTATTTAAAATAAAAGCACTAAAATTTCAAAACGACTTTTAATTTTATTTTGAAAACATTAAAATAGGTTCATATAAAGTTATAGATTTACATAAGTACTTAAGCCTATACATAAACTCCAAATTGTCTTCGGATTCAATCATCAACATACGAACATGGCTGGCTAGGTGTAGGCCTACTCAACAATAATATAGCCTAATATAAAATGTAATACTTGGTTTTAAACACCATTTTGCAAAAGCAGCTTCAATGTTAAAATCGTTTCTCTCTGGACCTTCAATGGCTATCATAAGTAAATTATTTTAAATGTTTACACCACACGAGCTATTTATTACTAGCTTATTTCCATGCTGCTTAAATTTATAATTCAATTTTCAATATAAAAGCTACAGCAGGAAAACACGCTGCGTGTGGTATTTTGAGCTGCTCATATTTCTCACGTATTTTCATGCTATTGCGACCTTTATGCGGGCCTGGGGGGGGGGGGGGGGTGTCCCGTGACTTTGCTCATGCGCAGGACGCTTTGACTGTTAGTGACTGTCGAAACAAAGTTTTTGCCTGCTACCTGCTACACTTTTTGACTAAAGACGCCTGTCCGCGTTTTCGCGCCTCGCCTCGCCTCTTGCAGTGTATGGGGCTCCGTAAGCGCCAATGCTTTCTCTGTCGCTCAAGACGCCTTTGGTCAAAATACTTCGTCTCGCCTCGCCTCGTCTGTTGCAGTGTGTGACCGGCCGGCCATAGATTGAGGTTAACTAACTGAGGCTGTGTTTTACTTTGATGGAAACAACATGTTTAAACATAATTTTATGACAGAAAAAATTTAAAACCAGTGATTCTCGAGGTACTTGTTATTAATTATAATAAAATCTTTGTATCAAAATCGCGACTGACTGTCCGAATATTGTCGCATTTTTGTGGTGGGTTTCGCAAAATGCGACAAATGCGACCGCAGCTTAAACCCTGACCTTACCAGAGAGAAGTTCAATTATCATCCCCTTGGCTATGCCATGAATAATTATTTAACTCATAGATTTGACAGTCACTGAGCCTTGAAAGTCAAGTTAAGACGGTTAAAGTAGCCCTTTGGTCATATTCATACCTGAAAAATTAACCACCAAGACAATAGTGGTTACACAAACTTTTTCACCATACACTGCCGTTTCTCTAATAAATTATGAATAGTGTTTGGTTTGTTGTGTGTTATCGTCTGTACGAAGCCTTTTTCAATAACTCCTCTTGTTTGTACACTACAAGCTTGACGTGTTTGACGGTTGCAGGCGGCGCCTGGCTACTACATGGCCAAGAAGATCATCAAGCTGATCTGCGCAGTCGGCAACGTTGTCAACAACGACCCTGTAGTGGGGGACAAGCTGAAGGTGATCTTCCTGGAGAACTACCGGGTGACACTCGCCGAGAAGATCATCCCCGCGGCCGACCTCAGCCAGCAGATCTCGACGGCCGGGACTGAGGCCTCCGGCACCGGCAACATGAAGTTCATGGTTAGTGACAATAAATAACAACAGTACAGGGGTCTCTGGGGTTTTCTTAATCTGCGCTTTGGATCATCCAAAATTAATCATTTAGATTTCGCTTTTAACAACAAAAAAAAAAGAATAGAAATTAATGATTTAGGGCCTTAAAGTTGTACGACCGTCAATTAATTTTTGTACCGATTATCTTTAAAGTCTACATCAATATTTGTGACTAAATGTGATAACGATGACTCACTATAGACTCCAACTGGTCGTCCGCCACATTAGTTCCGAAGAATGAGAGTGCACCGTATTTTTATCTCAGTTGAAAAATAAAGATTATTTTACTTTAGCAAGTTGACAGTTTCATTCAACTAATACAAATAATACACAAGCTAGATATTGGTTCAAGAAATATAGCTTAGGGCCTAAAATGTAAATGTCCGTCTTGCAAAAACCAGGAAATTAATTATTTTAATATTCCATTCAGAGCATTTAGTTACAATGCTAATATTTCATTATTTTTCTGTCAGAATGTTAATTATGACAAAATACATAAATTATAATAGTAAATTATTAATTTTAATAATATTGATCAGTTTCTAAGTTGTATAAGTTATAAGTAGACTGCATTTTTGTCATCAGCCGAGTTTATTTGTTACACACTTAATGAAAAACAATACTAGATTAAATTCACTTGAAAACTAAAAGTCCAAGATGCGTGTGGCTTTAATGGTTCCCTTGCGGCAAAGCTATTAATCAAGGCAAGACTTTTTTGACATCCAGTATTAGTATGTAATATCGTCTGTCAAAATAAACTATTGTATTGTACATTTTATTATTGGGTGTTGTCTGCAGCTGAACGGTGCACTGACGATTGGCACGCTGGACGGTGCCAATGTGGAGATGGCGGAGGAGATGGGCCGTGAGAACATCTTTATCTTCGGCATGACCGTGGACGAGGTGGACGCCCTGCGAGCCGCCGGCTACGACGCCAACAAGTACTATAACGCCAACCCCGAGCTGAAGCTGTGCGTAGACCAGATACAGAACGGCTTCTTCAGCAGTGGCAACCCCGACGAGTTCAGGGACATTGCTGACGTGCTGCTCAAGTGGGACAGGTATGCGACACAACCAATCCTAACCTCTTTAAAGCTTAGATTTGCAACTTGTCCTATCGTACTGAATGCATCTGTTTGTTGCCCAACCTAATGTCCCAGATGTGTAGAGTTGTAGCGCAACCTAACCTATCCCTCTGAAAAATTAGGTTTGCCGCCCTTAAGTAACTTGTATGCGTTAATTTACCTCTCTGCATAACGTAACCTCCTGCCTAACCTTTACTCCTGAATGTGTAGATTTGCCGATCAAGATAACTATTATGGGTATTAGATAGGTTTACTGAATACATAACCTCATTTCCTTAATTCAAAGCTCTGCTGCTCAACTTAACTTATTCCAGAATACATAGATTCGATGCTCAACCTAACCTCTCTTGCAAAATATGTACATTTGACGCTTAACTTGACATTTTTCCCTGAATGTTTAGATTTCCTGCTTGACCTAACCCTAAATGCATAGATGTTGCATCCAACCTAACACATAGATTTACTGCTCAGCCCAACCTAACGTCCTGAATGCAAAGGTTTGCTGCTCAACCTTAACTATCCGCCTGAATGTGTATATTAGCTATTCAATCTAACCTAACCTGTAAATTTATTGCTAAACACAACCTAATCTCCTGAATGCAAAGGTTTACTGCTTAACCTAACCTAACATAATTTCCTGAATGCGTAGATTTGTCATTTAACCAACCTCTCCGGGCCCTGAATGCACATATTTGCTGATTAACTTAACCTATCCTCCTAAATCATAGATTTTCTGCTTGAGGTAGGACTAACCTAAATAACGGGAATTGTAAAGTGTTCTTTTACTGAAGTAGTTAGTTACTACTTAGCTATTTTATATTACTCTCCATTCATACATTTCACATAGTTCTTTGAGTTGATTCATCATATTATGAATTGCAATGATAATTGTGCTGTTCGTTGTAGATTTTACCTTCTGGCTGATTACGAAGACTACATCAAGTGCCAAGATAAAGTGAACGAGACTTACCTGGTAAGTCATAAATTTTATTTTCTCATTTTGTTGGTACATCAAACACTTTAGAAGGGAAAGGTTTTCACCCTTGTTAAGCTACTTCACCCCTTTTCCAAAGAGTTGAAATTGAGCCACTCATTCTTAGTGAACATTCACCCACTTACAAGATAAAATTTAGTCATCTCCTAAAAGCGTGAGTAAATTCATTCTACTTTGGGTGTAGATGAATTCTTATTTGAGTGAATGTAATTACTCGATAAAGTATTTTTCACTCAAATAGAATGATATTCTGTCGACAACAGAAACTTAATTCACCTCCCAATTGAGTGAGGAAATTCGTTCGAATTTGGGTGTATAGTAATTGTTAGAAGTTTGAATCTGTTCCCTCAATAGACTGTTTTTCACTCTGAATGGAGTGAAAATTCATTAATTAAAGTAGTATTTTTCCCCTGTTGTCAAGCGAAAAATTGTCTATTAAGAGGCAATTCATTCCCAAATACCTGAGAGGTTGATATATTAAACATCAGGTTAGTTCAGATTTGAGGTTAATCCAAAATAATGTGGGTTCAGAGACTGGCTGCTTGTTATTGCCCAATATATTCTTGTTGCCTTATGGTATTTATAGTCTCCAACATAATCTTGCTCGTTTTATTTGAAGCTGGTCGCATTACGCCCTGTGACTCCACATCCGAAATAGAATGAAAATCAGTTCACAAATAGAAATAAAAGCCAGCCACTCTGTACTATATCAAATTTTAACTCTTTTAATGAAAGTATATTCCATCCATCTTAAAATATGTTATTACTAGGCTCATTATGAGTTAAATGTTTACTCTGTAAGGCAATTTATGAATTCATTCATCTAAAAAACAATGAATTCACTCCAGTGTGAATTCCTCCCTAAGGGGATATGCCCTTGGTTTGTCTGATGCGTTGGTTTTACCCCCAGTTTAAAATGTCATTTTCTCCAAAGTTATGACTTGAAGCTGCCTTATGAATAACATCCCTTACTAAAGAGCCAGGACCTGTAATATGGTCTTGTAACTTCTTTCGTGCTAGAGATTTATGTCTTATTCTGCAGACATGGGAATGATTCCCAAAAATGACAAAGCAGATAGGCATCAAAGCTTTGTATTTTTTCCCATTTATTTGCTAATGCAATTATATTGATTGTTGGCCTCTATTTCATGATCCAGAGTAAAGAATCAATAAATTTTCTACATTAATTTTTATTGTAGATAAGACAATGTAATTCAGAACTATGGCATCAACCATTTCTTGAATTTCAATGTGAAAAGCTGTTGTAATGACTCTCTCTTGCTCTGATGCATTTTTAGCGAATTTCCCTATAGGGAATACGCTATTACGGTAGTAGTCATGGTAAGACCTAAGCCCGGGACCACTTTACTTTTTCATTTTGAGGTCCCCAGAAGCCAAAAACACCATTCGTTCATTTTCATATATATGTATATATATATATCTATCTATCTATCTATCTATCTATCTATCTATCTATATATATATGTGTCCGTGGTACCGATAACTTTTGAAGGGAACCTCCGATTTTGATGAATTTGGTATGAAGGTGTAAGACCAGGTCTATTTTCATGAGTTCGCGAACCAGCATTGTCGGGTTATGGGAACGGGGTTTTATGGGGTTTCAAAGGGGTCAAAAATGGGTTTTTGGCATTTTTCGACCGCAATTTTCAAAATTCATCAATTTTAACTGAAACCATTTTAAAGAGCTTAAAAAAGCAAACAATTTGGTATTTTGAATTTTCATCTTAGCATAACTGGTTACGGGGAAAATCCAAAAATGTGTTTTCCATGTTATTCTTATGGGAAATCAAAATAACCCTATATCTTGCTTATTTATTGACATAACTTAATCAAATTTGGTATGTACATTATCTAGATAGGGCTTAACTTATAATTGCTTACAAAACCCTTATGGCGGCAAACCTACATACTCACCCCCATGGGGTTTATAGGGAAAATAAAAAATTGCCAGAGCTTAATACAATTTTGTGTTTACATTCACCAATTATTGATTAACTTAGATTTTCTAACAACACCCCATGGCAGCAAACCTACATACTCGATCCTATGGTGTTTTTACGGGGAAAGTAAATAATCTGAAATTCCACTGGAAATTCGCTGAGTACGCAGGTCTGCTGCGACGGGGGTATTTATGTACATAACTAAAATCATAAAAGATCAAAACAAAATATCCTGCCAAGTTGTAGTACGTTAGTACCAAATAAATTGTGTAGGTTCATTTTGAGAAATTCTACACAGCTAATCCTCAACTTTTTTCGCAGAACCAATCAAAGTGGGTGGAGATGTGTATCTACAACATCGCTTCATCAGGGAAGTTCTCGTCAGACCGCACCATCGAGGAGTATGCAAAGGAGATCTGGGATGTGGAGCCTACCTGGGAGAAGCTGCCCTCTCCTCATGAACCCATCAATGCGTCCTGAAGCAACAACACATCAAAGTCAAGCTGAATCTTTATAATCATCCAAGTTAAACAAAACACAAAGAATTTGTCTATGAATTTATCCAGTAAATTGTCATCCATCATGTCAGAAGTTCATGATCACATTTTAATTAGTAAGTCAATGTAAGAGATGAGCTTTCCAGTACATTGTAGTGGCTTGACAGTGGTTATGTCAGTAACTGCTGGTTATAATATTAGCTTTATAGCTCCTTGTAATGCAACATTTGTAAGCTGAGTGTTCAAATTGTGCCATATTAGTGATGTAGAGCAACAAAAGTTGTACCTGAAAGTCATCAAGTTTTATTTCTTCATTTAAAAAATATGCCTGTCAAAGCTATTATCATTCGAGTACTTATTTGTTCGGTTTGAATTCATAACATTTATATACTTTTGTAGACTTTAATCATTCTTCACAGTATTTATGTTAAGACATTTTATTAGTTACTTCTGTGTGGTCATTTGTCTGATTTGTGAAATGTACAAATTATGTATGATTGAAAATTTCACTGTCATGTGAACACACAATATAAAACGAACAGTGGTTCATTCACTTAACAACGATATATTTCAAATAAATATTTTTAAATACCAGTTTCTAAGAACAGATAATCTATATTTATAATTTAAAAAAATCATGTAAAATGTCATAAATACAATTTTTTTGTTCTTTCTAAATATATAGTTTATACAGATTTTTATTAAAAAGTTTATAAAAATGTTTTGAAATATTGTTTACTGAAAACCAATGTTTTTTTTTTGTATCAGTTTTAGTATATTGTAAGAGCATGTATTTTGTTATCAATAAATTTACAATGATTGTTATATTTGTCGTATTTTTTACCGTTAAACCTTCTATGCTTTTTAAAATAGAAGTTTGTTAAATAAAGGATCGGATTCTATAGAAATTTATTTTTACTTTTGAAATGCATAAGTTAATTAGAAAGAAAAGAAAAGACAATAAAAATAGTCTTTTCCTTTAAAAATTGTTTACTATTAATATTAAGATAGATTCCAAACATCATAGATCGTAGATTCCAAAACATATTTCATTTAATTTGTGAATCAGTTATTATTTCATGTTGCATTTGTCTTAAAACAGTTGCATTAAAACATGTTCGTATTTTTTATACTTTAATGAATTGTAACATTTTATAACTGCAGTATAAATCACAAGTGAAATGTAGAGCATCATTTTAGATGGTTATGAAAAAAGAAACTTCCACCTTCGCTTTTTAAACTAAATCTCATAAAAAAGTGATAAAAGCTTTCTGCATGAGTGCTACTGTTGTGCATATGAAATAGAGAAACCAGCCTGCCAAAGGCTTAGTTAATAACTCTCACAGCTTTTAAAGTTACTTTACTCATTACTCGTTCATTAATCATTACTTTGTTCTTGCGTGGTGCTCTGCTAATATGCTTCTGTTTACAATTCTTTTACTTTTATAAAAAAATTTTTCATCAATGTTTGTAGTCTTAATTAATTAATCATTGCAGCAAATGCAGACATGTGTTCATAATTTTTTCGGTGTTAATTTTTTGTCAGTATTTATTTTAGTTTGTTTACTTAATTAGTAAAACTTTGTAGCAACTAGTTGTTGCAAAACTTCGCTTCGTAGAAGTTAGAAAACTAAAAAAAAATCATTCTACTGTTTTGACTATAATCTTCGATGTTTGGATCAAGCCTTGAAAATTTAAAAACAGTAATGAATTCTAGCACTTAACCGGTAAACGGATGATATTGGTAGCATCGAGCTGGTTATTATTACTGTAACACATTTGATAATGCTGAGACCATGATGATTTCAAACCTTTTTATAACAATACAGCCCCCTCCCCACTAGTAAAAAATCCATTATCATTGTAAAACTATTGTTTTATATTTTATAAACTAAACTGGATGGGGAGCAGTTGAACTAGAAAAACCCTACAAATAGTTTTTAATTTAGCTACATTGTGGTTGATTTTTTTGCTAATATTTACTAATTTACTTCAAATGATTGCTCAATAGTTATATATTTTTCAACTCACAGTGTGAAATCAGAGATAATTACTAGAATTACGTAGTAATAATATAATTAATTTAATAACCAATGAGATGAAATAAGTTCCAAATGATATTGACTATGAGTTTAATGCAATATGTAATTACTTTAGTTTCATATGTTGATTAAAACGCTCAATTTCACGGTCAACCGAAGCTCGACGATTAAAATAAATTATATCTAACTCATACTAAATGGGATACCACTGGTTATGTCTTCCAACAATGAGTGGCTGTTCATAATTAATTACAAAGTAAAATAAAATACCCCTGTTGCAGCAGAACTGCATACTCAGCGAATTTCTTACCGAATTTTGATATTTTTAAATTTCCCCATAAACACCATGGGGGTGAGTACGTAGGTTTGGTACCATATGGGTTTTGTAAGCAAATATAAGTTAAACCTTACGTAGTGAATGTACATACTAAATTTGATTAAGTTAGGTGAATAAATAAGCAAGATATAGGGTTTTCTTGATTTCCCATAAGAATAACATTGAAAACACATTTTTGGATTTTCCCCGTAACCAGTTACAGTTACTTACTTAAGTTCTGTTATATTTTATTTGACTCATAAAAACCATTGGGGGTGAGTAAGTAGGTTTGCCGCCACATGGGTTTTGTATGCAATTTTAAGTTGTACGTCTCCTAATGCATATACATAACAAATAATTTTATCAAGCTATGCCAATAAATAAGCAAGATAGAGAGTAAAGTGGATTCCCATAAGAATAACATGCGAAACACTTTTTGGATTTTCTTCATAACCATTTAAGCTATGTCAAAATCTTTTGGTTTTTATTTAACAATTTTGCATAGTTTATGTTAAAATTATTGAATTTTAAAAATTAAGGTCTAAAAAGCCAAAACCAAATTGACCCTTTTAAAACCCTATAAAACCCCGTTGAAATTTACTGATTATTCTGGATTGTGAACTCCATTAAGTACATGCTGCCTTACAAACCTAAACCAAATTTTATTAAAATTGGAAGTTCGGTTCTAAGGTTATCGTGTTCACGGACACACACACACACAGACACACACTGATATATATTTTATTTTATATACTCACACACTATTTTGACATTCACTTCCCGAAAGTAAAAATTATATCAGAAAGCATAAAAAAATATTAGATGGATTTCTAGAGAGTTAAATAATTACAAAAGACTAATTATCAATTTAATAAAATATTCAAGATCTAAGAAGGATGAAAAATTGTTGAAGATATGTATTTATCTGTTGTAATGTTCAAATATGAATTTAGTTTTATTTTAATATAACAGCTTTTTATTTGTTTGTTAATAATTAGATGCAATTTTGAAATTTTTTGATACTTAACTTTTGTATTTGATTTTACAAACAAAATAATTTCTATTAATTGTTATGTTTTCTGACATAGTAGCAGATAGATTTGTATGTGTTTAATTCGAGAAGGGAAATTATTTATTTGTAAAAATGTCAGAGGAAAAACAAATAGAAAAGTTAAAAGGAGTTGAAAATTTTCCTTCATGGAAAACTGTAATGAAAGTAGTACTAGACTGTGATGGGCTTTTCAATGTTATAGACAATATACAAAAATAAGATCAGTTCCTTAAAAGAAAACTATTTAAATAATACAATAAAAAGATCTAAAATATCTTCGAGTCAACATGGAATCTTATTGAAAGTGAGGTGGGAACCCAGAAAAACTCTTTTGAAAATCTCAAAGTTATAGAGGAACCCCTTGAAATATGTGAAATACTTAAATTTTTGTTCATGTGATAAATGCACTTATTATCCCTAATCTTTTAAAACAAATGATTCCCTCAAATTAACTTTTCCTTATAAACAACAATTAATTTTATGAATAAATAAACATTATAAAATTATTAACAATCTAGCACTGTTATACCTTTTTAATTTTAAATCAGGTTAAATCAGAATGCTGTTGCTTGATATTCTGTTTCAGATCAATCTCTACAGATGGAACGCAAACTATGGCACACAAACTATATTACCATCCTCATTTAGATTGGCTTATAATAATGAATGCCCCTTTGAGTTGTAGATATGTAGATGCTATATTCAAAGGCACATCCTGTTTGTAGAATTAATTAGGTTAATTTGACAGCTGCATCAAGTAAACCGACCAGCTTTGATGCTACATTGGCAAAACATACCTTTCAATTCAATCAGCTTACTAGTAATAGTTGTGTTTTCCCTGCTTTCACAAGAGTTAAAAGATTTAAAAAAGATCGATCAAAATATATTGTATATGTAATTTGGCTCTGTTCTATTTTGGGTTATTAATAGAATAGGTTAAAAAGGTATTAAGACTGAAAAAGGAACAATTTGTGTAAAATATAAAAATTAAGTTGATATTTTAATTATCAATACTGAATTCAAGACCAATCGAGAACTTGAAACCATTTAAAGTAGGCAAAACGTTTTTGGCCAAGTTGAGAATGACATTTTCATCATTCGACATTATGAAATAAATTCTAAACAAATGAAAAAAAAAGTTTTTATTCGTCCACAACAAACAACACATAATGTAAACTAACCTGGCGAGATGTACTGCTTGTGTTTCTGGATGAAACCATTTCACACAAGCTACAAAGCCACCAAAACTAAAATACTCTAACGGTAGGTGACAACTAAGGTTGATTCAATGGCAATCTGCTATTTGCAGTTGCATGAACTACCAATTATGTCACTGAATTGCTATTTGTTGTTGTTGATATCACCTACCTTATTATATTCTAGTCTAGCTTACCCCGGCATGCTTCGCAATGCCAACTTGAGAAAATTTTTGTCCTTCAGGTGAGCTTGTTTGCTACGCTCACTCGCTGTCAGGTTTAGCTCGTTCGTTACGCTCACTCCCCATCAGGTTTAGCTCGTTCGCTGCGCTCACTCGCCGCAAGTCTATAATATCGTCTAGTTTTTTTTTTTTTCATTACTAATCTTCCCTCAATAATTTTAATGAGAACAGCTGTTTATAACATTAATCTTAAATAATCATATGTTAGACTATGATTGCACAAATTTTGCATCCATAAGAATAACATAGTAACTTTGAGGACGTGTAGGGCGTAGCCGCATAGCCCTTTGTGAATATTAATATAAAAATAGTCAGACTTTCCTTATTTTAAGCCTAAAGAATGAGTGTACCAAATTTCAGCACTCTAGGTAGTCGGGAAGTTAGAGAATTAGGCCACGGCCACACGAGCGTTTTTTTCACGCACAAACGCAGCATGAAAATACGCCAGAAATATGAGCAGCATTAAATGTAATGGGGCATGCCAGACGTAGTGTGTTTTCCCGCCGTAGCTTTTATAATTAAAATTGAACTCTAAGTTGAAGCTGTGTGAAAATAAGCTAGTATTTACCGCGAGAAAAAACGCTCCTGTGGCCATGCACTTAGTGATGGAGTGAGGGCTTTCCCTTTTATATGTTTAGCTTTTTTGGATACCGCTTTCCATGTGCCTCTAGTAGGGGTCTAGGGCCAACAATTTTTAACCCTAGACCTCAAAAGCATGATTTTTGTTGTTAGAAGTGAGGGTCAATAACAGGGGATATTAATGTAGTGTGATGAAAAATAATTAATAAAAGCTTACACCGACTAAGACTAAAGATAAACTAAGTTTTAAAACAAGGTCAAATTGTTTTAAACAATATTTGGAAAAAGCAACACTACAACCATAACAGAGCAATTTGTTCATAATGTTGTCAAAGCTGTTTTACTTCAGCCATTAAGGAAATAAATATATAAAATTAGATGCAGTTAAGTATGTAAAACATTTAGCGATTGAGGCATTTGTGTACATAAGAAAGTACAAACAGTCCTCTCCATTTAATACATCGCAGTGTTGACATAAAAGCTTCAAGAGAGAATAATCAAGTTCCTTCTTTGTTGATTTAAGTCTTTACTGCAGTGATTTTACTCTGATTTCTTCTTTTCTGGCCAAATCAAAATATCCAAATACTTACAATATTGTACAGTGTTTTTATTATTAAAATGAGGTGCAGACAAAAAATTGAGAAACTAATTCGAGTATCAAAACCAGAAACTCAACAGTTCATAAAACTATAGAAAATATTTTTGAATCGAGCGGTGATATTGAAAGGATCAACAAATGTTTGCTGGGTGAATATAAAGCACTTCATCAATCGCATTGAATTTCAACAAAAGCATTGAATCCTGGAAGCTTTGGAACTAAGAGATTGCTTTTCCGAATATATGTATTTGAAATGAAGCCTACTGTATAATGAGTTGAACAAGGCAAGATATATTCTAACTACTTCGCGGCATTCAAATTTTGAGTTGTCACTTAATTCTGCAACTAAAAGCATTCAAAGGGTTTGACTTAATTTAGCTGTAAATAATGTTATACAATTAAAGAGGTTAAGTTGGAAGCAATAGAAAAGGCCTTTCAAGATCAAGTCTTTCAATAAGCCAGCTGGTTATTTTTCTGATTTGGCTTCATGTTTATAGTATATTTCGTCACTAGTCCGGAAAGTGGTCTTTATAAGTGCAAGATCGAGTCTCAAGTAGGAGGCAGAGCCGAGTACTTGAATATGATCGAGCACCGGTATACCACTTCGGACGAGTTACCAACAGTACTTTTCATCCTACCATTAATAATAAATGTAGCCTACAGTTTGGATAAAAGTTATTAAGTTTTGACCAGAGCCGGCCTTAGCCTGTGCGGGGCCCAGTGCAAACCTCCAGTGCGGGGCTCCCCAAAACTACCACCTCCCCTTCTACGCAACGTTTTTTCTACCTTTCCAAAGCCCCAAATATAATCTATCATTTAAAAACGAAGTAATTACATAAGGCTTATAATGATGAAGATTGTTACAAAAATACTTACCAGTTATGTGATTTCACACGTTTATTAAATTGTAGCACAAGATGAAAATATAATTTTTAACTATATAAAATTATTGTTTGGAATGAACAGTAGAATTTGAATATAGCAAAAAAACAATAGTATATTTTAAAATTTGTTTGAATGTAAAAAATGGAATTTTCTTTTTCAAATGCTAAAAAAACCCCAATAAAACAATTTGTGCGAGTGAATATAAAATGGAATAAAAAATGTACTATATAAATGCTGTAGACAATTTTATTCCTTAGACAAAAACATATAATAAATGGAAAAACATTTTTTATTCATCATCAGGTACGAATATATGGAAAATTGAAAAATTTGTAAATGGCGGTAAAACGGTAAAAATGTAAGATTATTTTGGAAACTGGCAATAAAAATTAAGTGTATACTAGCACTAAATTCGTATACTATTGTCCTTATAAGTTAAAATTAAATAAATTTAAAAAATATGAAAATTTTTAAAATGTGTAAATACTTTTTTAATTTTACATGAAAAATTTACTGCGAAACAAAACCCTTTTTGTGGAAAATAAGAATCCCGAATGGGACAGTAAAAGCAATATCGGGTTGGAATTCCGTCACATAGAGGCTATAGCCGTCCACATGGACAATGGACATTCCAAGTAGCTGTGGCCACTGCTGTTCCTGGAATGTGGATCTGATATGATACACCCACTGTGGAACTGTTTATCGATAATGCCATTTATTATGAGGATTTATTAAAACATATTAAACTGTGAAAATTGTAAAAAACAATTTGCAATGTTCTGTAACTTAGTTAAAAATTTGAAGACATTTTAAACTGTTAATATAAGATCTTTCTTGAAATAATAAAAGTAAAAATTTTAAAATAAAATAATTAAGTAGGGGGTTGTATTACATTTTTAGTGTTTATACGTGGTCATATTAAATTATTTTTTCATGTAAAATAATTAATTTTATGGTTTGTTTGAATTAGAATTTTTTCAGTGATGTGTCTAATAACAGTATTGTCTCAAATTTTTAATAGGACTAACCGTTTGGCCACAAGAGCAGAGAAACTAAAATCATGTTTTCTCTAGCAGGCCAGAAGCTATAGAATCCCACTACATATAACGATCACGAAATGCGTAAAAAAGTGAAAAATGTATTTTTTACGGCGTAATATGTAAGGATAAAAATTGTAGATACAAGATCTATCAATATTGTCCTTAGTAAATTTTTTATGCGATACCGTTTAGTCGCTATAGGTAAAAATGCGATACCGTTTAGTCGCTATAGGTAAAAATCTAAAACCGGATTTCACAAAAATTGTTCTGGAAGGATTAGAATTCCGCTACCCGTGTACATTTTCCGCAATTTTCCAATAAGGCTTAAGTAACCATTGGTTGAAAACTTGGCCATTATCAAAAGAGTTATCAGGGACACATACCGAACTGGTCCACTGAATTTTGTAGTTCGTCTAATTTTGTTTAGGTAATTCACTGAAAGATGTGGACTAAATAAAAATAATACGAAATTAAAAAATAAACCACCAAGGCAAAACATTTAAATTTTTAGTGTTTAAGCCAAGATTGAATTTTAGCTTGTTTGAGATTCAATACGATTGATGAAGTCATTTGTATTCAGCGAGCAAGCATCTGTTTGATTTTCAGTCTGAATTTTCTAATGAGTTATGAAAAAAATCATCGTTTATAGAAATTGAAAATAGGGGAATGTCAATTTTGAAAGTAAATTACTGTGAATAAAAAAGGGGTGTATAAGCTTTTTTGAAGATATACTTTAAATGTTTATTAAGAAGTTATCTTGATCTTGAATCAGAACGGATTTTATCTTAAAAACAACGCGTCTTCTAAAAACCTATGAATTTAAAGGCCTATGCAATGTAACTGAAACATAAATTTAGTTTTAGATTTTTTTATGATGATAGGTTGATGAATAACAATCATAGGTTTAAATCATTACTCTTTTAATACTTTTAAAATGAATTTAAATGGTTTTTAATGAAACGAAACAAACATATAGCCAAAGTGTAAAAGTAAATCATAAAACGTTCTTACTAACCATTTAAGACAAGACACCTTGACACGTCTGTCCATAACAGCTTTTTTGGTTGTAACAATTTATTTTATTTTCTTTAATAAGGGGCATTCCCTTCCCTTTAATGCTCAACACAAGTTTTAGTACCAAAGTAAAAACAATGCTACCATAATTTACTTCTTTAAAAACTAGAAGAACGATTCCATATATTTTGATCGCTTTCTTTCTTTGAATAATCTTAACTTGCTTCTTATGGTAGAAAGAAAACCTAGATGAGATTAGGAAACGATAAAAAACTAAGCTTTAGATACTTTAGATACTTTATTTGAAACACCGACGCACTCTGTGTGCGTATTTTAAGGTGAGTATGACTGAAGGGGTGAGTGTGATGATTTTGAAGGATCAGATGAGATGAGGTGTAGCTTTGTTACTTACAAATATCAGCTGTTTTATTTGTCAGGATCATTAATTAATAGCCCAATGACCAAAGGCAGCTGGGTCCAGTATCGAACCATCAAAAAGCACTAACTTTTCTCAGGATCGAACCGGCTACCTTCAGATTCAAAGGCGATGGAGCTCTTTTAACCACTCAGCTACCCAGCGAGTTACAAAGCTATGCGCTCCATGGTATGGTACTGTGGACGGTAATTCCTAATAATGTATAGATTATTCATAATAAGAAACCAATTGTGTGGACATATGTTTGGAGCACTGATTAAGTAATCTTTCAACTCTCGATATTTATTTAAAAAAGCCAAAATCAGTGGTTACAATATGCACTAAAATTTAATTTTGAGACAACAGACACTATTGACGTTGATTATAAACTGAAATACTTGTGAATACAAAGGTTACGAATGTAAGATAAACAGGATATTCAACAAACCAGACGAACCCTGGGCTAAAAGCTGGTCCGTGTAGCAGTATTGAGCTATTCAGCTGGGAAACCCATGAAAACCGAGGCGAGAGAAGTTTGTTTGTTGTGAAAGTCAAACAAAAGAAAACAGTTAAAAATATAGTTAATACTGGACAGTTCAGTCTTTTACACCCTGAGATTTATTTTAAGATGGATTTTAAGTTTAATTTATAGTTTCTTACCTATATTTACTTGGGAAGGGAATTATTGTGCGCACCGCCGCCCACCATTGCCCGATGTCACATTCAAAATTATTTTATTAACTTAGAAGGGATGAAACAAAAAATGAAGTAGGTTCAAACAATAAAGCAAAAACTACCATTAATTGTAATAATAAATTAGTATTAAGTTATCTAAAGATCAGCACTAACCTTACTACTATTTCCTTAGGAGCAAAAATAACATGACAAACATGATTTTTGACTTTTGGTCTCGCATACCCTCAAAAGTTTTAGTGGCGAAAACCACAAGGTCACGTATTAGTTGTTTAGTCCACCGTAGGCTATAGCACATACTGGAGCCTTTTAACTTATTTCATTCATAAAAACTATGATGCGCACCATTACCCGCCGCGCACGATTACCCTACTCTCCCCTAATGAGTAGCCGACCACGGTTAGGCAAATGTAGTAACTTTCGTCCCTATTTGGAGTACCGGAATTCAGCTCGGAAGAAAGAGTCCAATAAAATTTAAGAGTTAATATAAATTGAAAAGAAGAGTCAACATTAAAATAAACCTGTGACTAAAAGCGATGCTGTGTAAAACATTTAGGACTTTAAAGTTCCAGGGTATACACTCACTAGCTTGCCAACCGGCATTAAAATTAACATGAGTAAAAAATATTAATAACTACATTTAAAGTAGTTTTTAAATATTATCAATTACAAATACGGAAAATGTCTGATCGAATTATAAATATGCACATGATTATAATTGAGAATTGGTAGAGGTAAAACTAATTTTAGATTCACATAAATTAATTTTAGATTTAATGTAAAAATGTATGGAGACGTTTTTTATCAATAACGTTTAGCTTTTTCTTATTAAAGGACGCTTTTAGAAAATGAAATAGTTGAAATAATAAACCACCAAGCTAGAACAGTAGCTATTCAATTTCTGAAAACGTATCCATAGTTTGTACTGTTTTTTATTTTTTATTTTTTTTTATAAACGTATGTTCGAAAAGAAATAATTACTATAGGTTATGAGAATCTCCTTTTGTTATTTTTTTTTTTGTCAGGTTCCAAAATTTTAAGCTTTATAATAAAGTTGAACCGACTTATCATTGATGAGGCTGACACCGTTAATATCACCTCGTAGAAAAAATGCGATTCTTTGGAGAACCTCAACCATTAAAGCCCAAAGTTCTAAGCAGAACGGCTGTTGATATAAGTAAACAAAGCAACTCCGCAGCTGGGTTGCTTTCATATGGTAATGCGGACCATAATATCTGGTGAGCTGTTCAAAAGAATTTCCTTAACCTTAGAACACTAATTTACCTAATATTTTTAAAAATATACAAACAACTAGGAGGCATGTGCGCAAATTGCGCTTTTGCAATATAATTCTTTCTATTTGTGAGCAACTCACCCACAGTACAATTCGAAGGATTTATATGACTTTTCAAACAAAATTTATGTTGATTATGCAGAGACAGACCATCTATTTTTGTTTACAATCGGACTTAAAAAAATCATCTGAAGGTAATCACAGCTGTTTCAATTCACAATAAAAATCTTATACGGCAATGAAATTTGATCAAAATTTTAAAGCGCTTTTTATGAATAAATCAAAAGCTAGAAGGCGAAGCTCGAAATGAAATGGCGTTTTTAATAACCATTCGCACAGGCACTAGATCATAAGCTTTAAAATGACACCTCAATCTTAAAAATCGGTTAAGTCGGTCAAAAGAAAAGGGAAGTATCAATTATTGAAAAAAATTAAATTAATTAGAATATCAATTTTATATTTGGAATGAATTAAAAACAACCTTGGTTTAACATATACTATTACGTCATTCGGCTAAAAAATGGTAATATTGGATAAAACCTTTGGAGAGACCAGGGAATCTTTATTTGACCAGGGATGAGATGCAATCAAACATCAGATTTTCGTATTAACAATTCATTAAATTTGCAGAAGTAGCAATCAGGCGATTGTTTTTATTAAAAGATGCACGAAAATAGTCCGATGGAAATTTTAACAGCTGTGTTCCCCCTCACACCATCTCGCCATGCAATGTTGTCATTTGTGGTTATGTTAACCATGTGTAATACAGTATAAACATGTGTTTCAGAATAAATTTGGCAACGCTTTATCGACTCTGATCGGACTATTTTTGTTAGCAAGGTACATAGTTAACAATCCTTGAAGTAAAATAAATTGAACATGAAATTGCAAAAGAGTTAATAATATGGGTCTTAAGTTTTTTCCAAAACCCGTCAATTTGACGACCTTGGCGGAAGTAAAACTTTACTTAGTAAACAATACGTCACTTTCGACAATAACTTTGAAAAGTTAATAGATAAAATGATTTCAAGCCAATGAGGACTATTAGAAGCAACTCATAAAATTATGTTATGAGCGTTACAATAGTGACACGAATAAAATTAACACTGTATGTATAAATGAAAATCTCATTTTCCAACAAAGGCTTGCACATTCCTTGAGTAAAATGTATTTATGCTTTGAAATTAGCCCCTGGAAGTGACGAGGCGTTGTGTCGCTTCCACATATTTACAGACTCTTCAAGTCTTCTCGGCTCTGCTTTTAGCAGGCGTGAATGATAAGTACAGCTTTTACACATGAAATATTTCACACTCAATGTGAGTCTTGTACTTCAGCTATTACTTTTTTTAAATGTGGTGGTCCTTTTTATAACCTTATAAATATTGAACATTGATGTTTAAGTCAGTTGAAAAGATGTAAATGTAAAAATGGCTATTAAATTAGATAATAATTAATAAATAAACACATAATAAATAACTAATAAATCTTTCATAATAAAAGAGTGCATTTAAGGGTCTAGAGAGAAAACTAATGACCGGATTAAGGCCATTTTTGTATCAATGGACTTCTTATGGTGCCTAGATGATAGAAAAAATATTGTATCCCTGAGAAAATGCCTTATATTAACTACGTTAAATACGTTATATGAAATGAAATTTAAACCTTATTTAGACCAATCTAAGACGTTATTTTGTCGATTTGTTTACTGCTCCAGGTGACAAAAATAATATTGTAAGCTACACTGAAAATTTACACTACTGCTGATCTACAAGGTAGTTTTAGTAAACAAAGCAGACACTTTCGATGATCGTTGACAGATAACAAAATGAAAGAAAGTACACCAAGATTTCAGTTATTTTGAAAGCAGAAAAATAAATATTTAACAGCTGTTGCTCCAATAAAAATTTGCTTACTATATAAAGATATTTTACTTATTTTAGATGGTTTTATTTACTATATTTAAACTTACGACGTATATATTAATTTGTAAACACGTAAGTTTTGATACCTCACCAACTAATGAGCTTTTAGTTTAAAAAAATAAACAAAAACATAAGAAATCAGAAATCAGAAATGATTTATTTCCCAAAAAATACAAATAATACAAATCACATGTTTGCTAACATTGACATAAGTTGTTAACTTAAAACTAACTTATACTACATACATAGATAGGCCTACATAAACAATTAATTATATTACTAAAAATAAATAAAAAAATTATGCCAGTACGGGAAATGGTCTGCATGGGCGAAAAGCCTGTGCGCATAATCAATTGATTGTAAAATACTGTGTTGCCGTTGACCATTATGTAAATTATCTGACTAGTAAAACTAAAACATCATCAAATTTCGTAAAAAATAACAAAAAAAAAAATTCGCGGCATTTTTACGGGTTGTTAGCTAGTAATGAATAAAAAGAAAATATTTCTATAGAGAACATGAGTTATATCACTAAACAACGCAACTCTACACTACACTAGACTGTCTTGTTCTCCTCAGTAACTACATTATTTGGATCGTAGGATAGGCAGGAGGTTCACGCATATTATCTAGTTTTAACTTTCTCTTCCCTTCAAGCACAACTATTCTTAATTTATTCATTGTTTATATACCTCCAGTATCAACTGTAAAATAAAAATAGCTTAGTTAAAACCAATAAGTAATAAATATGGTTGTGCAGTTTAAAATCTTAAAAAGAACTAACGTTACCGATCAAAGGGAGTATTAATGTAGAGAACCTGAAATTACAGACCACAAAGGGAACACACTGTCATCAGACCGATTGTCACTTTCCACCGATCAAAATCAACAACAGGGAAAAATATGCATGTACGGCGTGAATGTTGAATGAGACTTTTACATTCATCGTACAGCTTAAATAATTCAGCGCAAAGGTGGATGAAGGTATAAATTCATCGTACAAGCTTAAAGTGCAAAATGTCACAAATGATCAAAATAAAGATCGTTTTGCAGTTTGTAACCGCGAAAGTGAAAATAATGTTTATGTTATGTTAATTATAATGTTACACATTTAAGTTCATTTAAAGTTTATTAATTCGGTTTATTCCTTTTGACTACTACTTTACACTTCTACGGAATTAGACGAAATAAGAAATAAAAAACACAAGGAAGAAATAGTAAGAAAAATCATTGAAGATTGGTAAGAAAACTAAAATAAATAAATAAAAATAAGATAAGTGGAATTTTTTTAAATCTGTTATTATTGCCTTTGATATTTGTAAATTTCTATACTGCATTTTAAAACCATATAAAATAATAATTTAATAAACGATTATTGTTATGTAACGGTTCATATTGTTAAACAATTGTCAAAATTTAAGTATTACTTTTATTTCGTCAGGACTTTTATACATTTTTAGGCTATTAAAACTCTTACTTCATGAACAATCATCATAAGAATAAACAGTTATTCATGACTGGCTGTGAGTTATTATATAAGATACATACCTTTAGGATCCCACACTAATCTTGGAAACAGTAGGATTTCAGAAGGTCTGTATAATAAATAATACAACCCAATATTCTTTATTGATTAAAACTCTGTTTGAAAGGGAATTCTTTTCCTAGAAAAACGAACATAAAGGGTTGTGACAATAGAACGGTAAAGGGTATCTTTGAAAGGCCTTCTGATTAAATTGTTAAAGGAATTCACGTTATTTCTGACAATCTCTTTATAAACTGAGACTCCTATGTAGCTTTTATTACAGTGAATTCCATTAATTCAGTAATATTTTTTTAAAGCATGTAGATATATGAGCATACTTATTGTTCCTATCTGTTGGGCATACAAGGAAATAGCAATTATTTACAAATTGATGAAATTTGAACTGCTAGTTTGTATTGTTATTTACACATGTTAAGTCAAAGTAAGATCTCTGTCGGACCTCTATAATGGTTTGCTATATGCAACAAGTAAGATTAATAAAGATACAGTACTTATTTTGGATTTATAGGTAGAAGAGTAAAAAGGAAACATCACTCAAAACTGGTGTGTGAACTAATTTTTAGGGATATCAAGGGGTAAACGACGTCTTGCCTCATGTGGTTGCTTTTTAAAATATACCGCAGAATCCTTTAATAGTTGTAGGAGGCAGTCCAAAGGTGTTACTCCTTAACTTTTTACAGGTGTACCAAAGGTGTAAAGGAGTACTCACTAACTTTATAATTAAGAGGTCTGAATGTTTTCAAACTCGGACATCTTCGGATGGAGTTCCTCATATGCGCGCGGTGCGTTTGAGTTGAGGGTCATTGTTCGTGGTTCCTAGGTGTTACCACTCGTTAATTAGTAATTTAATTATGCTACGGTAAATAATATCGGTCACCCCTCTCTTTTATCTTCCAGATCGGTCTTATTAATCCCCACGGTAAGATGACTGCACATTATAATATGCAGCGTAGTTTTAAAGCGTAATTCGATCTAAAATATATATTTTTTAAATATAAGTATGGATATACGTTATATTTTGAAAACAGGACATTCCAAAGTCATTTTATTATTCACTCATCGACTTTAGTTTAGGAGAATGTCATCTACAATCCACTTTAATGCTAATTAAAAATCATAAAATCATTTGTAATTTAGTTAAATTTTACAAATCTTTACTTAGGTTTCATAGAACGTGATTTTTATTTTCTTCCTAAATACACCAAATACGTCGATTAAAAAAATTGATAAACATGATTCAAAGTATTAAAATGAATGAAATGATAAAAGGGTTAGTAATTTTCACTAAAAAATCCTTGCTTTGATCAAGTTATTTTGATATAATAGATAAGCTAACAGGAAAAATTCACATGAACCAAGGATACAGTTTTAAAAATAAAATTAACTTTTACCTTGGCTTCAATCGATGTAGTATACCTTTGTTTAATTTTATTTGAGAGGAATTACAATTGGTTTTCCATTTCTATCCGATGACCGTTGTCTAAATAAAATATTCCATTACTGGAAAACATGAGTGCTTCATCAACATAAAATCAATATTGGTTGAACCTTCCCTTACGGCACGTACGGAATGAATCTGTAAATTTCCTTTAAGTAAAACACTGAGGCTTCATATTGTTTATGATTTTCAACTTCAACCACAAGAAACTGTTGTATAACATTGTATACACATAAAAATGTCACTAGGATCATTCAAATATTTATAGTATTTACGAAGTATTTGACTTCCTTTGACCATATTTGTAGCAGAATCTATTATTAGGCTATCTTTAGAACTATAGAGCATGATTCGATAACCATCTTATTTGGTTCACAAAGACAATTAAAGGATTTACTATGATCGTGTCTCCAACTCATTATTAACTGTAAAAAAGTGATAAATCATTCAACCAGTAGTTAATGGAGATTAAAATATTTTACACTACCGAAATTTAAGTTTAACATGGCATCATTAAGTCGCTTCTAATCACCACAAACAACGCATTTTGAAACATGGCGCAAACAGATAAGTAGTCTTACGGTTAAACTCTCGTGAACTTTGGCAACAACAAAACCTACAATATGAACTTTAGAGATGATGGGGTATTAAACTCGATGCATTTAATCTTCAGACAAAATTTGAGAGAAATCTAACCTATAAATCCGAACAAGGGTTTTATTCTCAACCCCCATTGAGTGGATTACCTGGTTTTACTCATATTTATCAACGTGAAATGGGTGACCTAGTTTCTTAGAAATTTATGTGAACTACTATGTATAGATCATCATACAGTTCACATAAATTTCAATATAATTAATATGTACTATCATCTGCAGTATTTTCATCTTCAGAAATAATAATAGTAACTCATCACTCCAGATGAATGAAACGAAATATTAACAATAGTAGGATAAATGTCATGCATACAATTCTATGCATAACTGTCTACTTTGTTTCCACGAAATGACAACCTGTAAGTAGTCTTATTACTTACTACATTTATTGTAGTTAAAACACAATATGTCAATTGAAATATTGGAAACACATCAAAAGTTTTAGTAGTCAAGCTGTTTAATAAATCGGCATCACACAAGTTAAAACAGTAAACCTGTAATGGCAATAAAAAAATGAATGCCGATTTTCAAATCGTTGCATTCAAAGCCGTTATAGCTACATTACGGTGTACCTGTGTGGGGAATCGCAGCGCAGTTTGTATTGAGGCCAACGATCACCCACCGCTTTGGTGGTTTGTCGAGAGACAAACTTGTCTGCTGAATATGACCCTTCGTATTCATACGGCAAATAATTGCCGTTTTTCGTATAATTACCGTATAAAAAATATGTTTCATATAATTCATACGTCATCATCTCATGTAGTGAACATTTAATGGCATGTGAAAACTAAACTGGCTTTTATAACAATGTTTTATTTATTTATCAACAATTCATCGTAAAATTGCACTAACTGCTAGTTTAATTCATATTGCTTTTCATTTCATGCTATTACGATCATAAATGAATCATTTTCAGATTTGTGCGATCTTAAATTCTCCATCAGAACAACTACCTTTCATAAATTTCCTAAGTTCATCTTTTCTCATTGGAATCATTTTACATGAAAAAAGCTGATAAAATTTCTTTGAATTTTCATTTTATAATAGTAGTTTAAATTAATTAAATGTAAATGTTTACTTCGATGTTATAAGTAGGCAAGGTTTCCAACTACACTCTGCACTGATTTGGATTTTTAAAGCTAAACAGACTTGTAAACGGAAAAAGTTCTATTGGTATAGGAAAAGAAATAATTATAGGTGTTAAATTTAAGCATACCAGATAGACATTCTTAAATGGATTGTTGAAATGGGATCCAGGCCATGGAAAATTGTAGAAATTAAATTGTCAAATACAGTAACTAACGAAAGAAAATGTAAATTTAATTTTATAAAAAAGGCCAAGTGAAGGACACAAAATTGATTTTACCCATCCAGTGTTATACATTGCGCATTCATAAGTTCAAAATAAATCATTTCCGTAATAGTGTAGTAAAATTAAGCCAAAATATGGCTGGAAAATGAAAAAATTTTTGGACAGCCAATTTTTGCTGAAATGTGTTCTATATCATCCCCTGACCTCCCTCAGAAAAGTCCCCTGAAATCCCCAGTGGGCAACATGCCTAAAAATGATGGGATGGCCCTCGTGGAGTCAGAAATAAGTCTTTCGTCGACCAATAGGTTTATGTATATCAAATTAAAGCTCTTAAGTAGTAGAATTTAATACCGCAAACCCCACCTCAAAAGGTTGCTTGAGTCAAAAATGGCAGCCTGTCAAACTTTGAATAAAAACCAAATTTAAATCTACACGCTTAAAAATGCAATAATATTCGAAATACTACACCTTTTGAGGTTCGGTTTGCGGCAAACGTTTGCTTGTACAATTACCTTAGCAAATAGGGATAGTTTGACATATGCCCATCATATTACCCTTGAACCACCCTCTACATGGACGTCCCAAAGAGGGAGTTTTGAAAAATTTTTCCTAGTCCATAGCCATGCTATATATCATTTTAAAAGTCTTAATAAGGAGAGTTCATAGCCGAAAACCAGACCCCAAAAGGTCAAATATGTCGGAAGTTATTGCATTTCAAAGTTTTGATAATATTATTTTATTCTAAATTTCGAACGTCTGCCATTTTTCTCCCGACCGTTATATTTAGGTCGGGTTTACGGCACTGTACTCTGCATTTTAAGACCTTTAATTTGATATACATAAACCTTCTGGAATGTAATCAAATTTAGTATGCTTAATATCAAAATATATTTTAACTCCTTATAGGCCAACCCCTCATTTTTGGGCATGATCCCCACATGGGATCTTAGGGGACTTTTCGGAGGAAGGTCAGGGGATGCCATAGAACACATTTAAAAAGAAATTAGCTTTCCAAAAATTATTTCATTTTTCCCGACTAATTTTACTACACTATATATAGACACGAAGCAGAATACGGCCAATTTTCACTTCTCAAAAGGGCACAAAAAGGCCACAATGAGCAATTTTTTCGTTTTCCATCCGTTGAACTGGTTTAATGAACACTAAAAATCACCAAGGCTACTTCAAAAACCCTCAGTGAAGTAAAATATATGCATTCAAAAGTAGCCTAAAAAAGTCCGAAAAGTGGTTTCCTACGCACAACAAACTTTTTTAATTTTTTAAGCAAAGCTACAGCCTTTATCACCGATGGGAATTACACGAAACTTTACAGGAATCTTCGTATTTATACATAGTACAAACCTTTGTGTACAAAGATCAAGTTTATTCACTTTAAACATCACAAAATAAAACAAATATTTATATAAACACCTTGTTTACATTTCGTAAATTTTGAATGTAAACAAAGCAGAATTTGACATTATAATTTTAATTCACCATCATAGTAATTGATTTGATCAGCTGACATTCCTAGATTGTGTTATACAGAAAATTGTTTTCCTTAAAATTGTGTAGACTTTGGTCCAAGCCAGTAAATTAATTCAAATTATCTGTATAGCTGCATTAAAAATGTAAATATTTTTATCTTTAGAACTGGGGAATTGTTATTATTTAATTGTTTCATACTGTTGTATATTTGTTATTACAACAGTGTAAGTTTTCTTTGGGTGAGGTGAGGGGTCAGTTACAATGGTGGTTAAGTTACAACCCGAAATAACAACATACTCAATAAAACCACAAAAAAAACTAAACCAACTAGGAAAACTTTATCTTCAAAACACCGTTTTAAGAGAAAATTTTCTTTGTAAATATTGTAAACTCTGGAATGCATAAAAGAAACAAGTACACGGTGCCAAATAACATTGATTATTCTCTTCCACCTATACACTAGTTGTTATGATAACTTCTCAGTGACAACGGAACGGATCTTCAAGATTGATGTGTCAAATAAGGAATGATGTTATATTTGCTAATTCTTCACCAAATTAACAGGCGTAATTTCTTATAGGGTAACATCCTAAGGCGCTTGGAATGTTTGAGTTGGACCAACGCATTTCTTGATCAGGAAATAATCCCGGTAGGCCCCTCTTATGGCAAAAAACTTATAGCCCCATAAAAATGCAATTTTGGGCAGTGTTAATGTACCAAGCTTATCTGCCGTGACTTCCATTTCAACGCTTCACAGACAGAACACAAAAAGCTTAATAATGGAGCAGACCTGTAGTAGAAAACAGTCAATTTTAGGTTGTTTTTACCCAAAGATAGTTCTATGTAGTCTGAAAATTTCGCTTGTAGAGTTATTCCGGGAGTAAAAGTACCGTACATTTTTTTACACTGCAGATGGAGCAATAAATTTTGGTACATTAACAGGCCACAAAATTATTCATTTTAGAATATCTGTTTTATATCCCGATCTCGATCGTAAAAAGGAATTCGGAGAAGAGGGTGACCAAGACTAAAGAGATTTTCAAATTAATACCTCCTGTCAGTTCCCTTACGAATAATTGGTGTTCTGCATGGGCCCATTAGTATTTTAACCTCTTAATGCAGCTAAATAGCTAAATTCTATCCTATAAACGACATCAGTGTTCCTCTGTATAAATACCAGACAAACGAATACAAACATAGTGTTCCGTCTAACTTTAAAGATTTTAATTCGATATGTGTTCCTACTTAAAGATTTTACAGTTAAAACCCAAATGACCAAATATGATAAAAAATAATGATATCATACCCAAAAACACAAAGTGTTAAGGGGTTGCCAAGTCCTAAAAAGGTATGATATCAAAATGTGTTCCAAGTCAATGACATTATTTTTTAAATAGCTACTCGACAAATTGGTTTGATATTTTTATGCTTGGTAAACATTCTGTAAAACATTATTGTTTTATTTTGAAACCGTACTTGGCCAGCAGATGTATTTGCTAAGTTAGGCCTATTTACTAATGAGGATCTATTACGATGAATTCGGGAATTCTGAATTAACGTACAGTTTAAATAAAAAATTAAATAAATTTCCATACATTTGCTGGCCAAGTACGGTTTCAAAATAAAACAATAATGTTTTACAGAATGTTTACCAACCATAAAAATATCTAGCCAATTTGTCGAGTAGCTATTTGAAACATAATGTCATTGACTTGGAACACATTTTGATATCATACCTTTTTAGGACTTGGCAACCCCTTAACACTTTGTGTTTTTGGGTATGATTATTGTATTACATGGTGAAAGATTAAATCCATGATTAACGATTGATAACTAAGAAAAACATTTATATTAATTTAGCTTATCACTAAATGTATACTTATGAAAATCATTATAAAGTGTTCAAAGAAACTAAAAAAAGAGAGTCGAACGTTAAAAAATTATTTTTGTACAAGAAAATTAATGAGTATAGCCTACTATTTAAAAGTTACTTACCCAAAACGTTGAAAGGTTTATTGTCACAACCCTCTTCATTGCCGTGTTTTTAGAATAAATTTACATTTAGTTACGTATTTTACTATAATAAGCTTGCAATAACGTTAGTATTATTATTTATAATGATCCATAAAAAAGCACGAAGTACTTTAATTACAAATATTTTATTAATCGTAAGTTAGTTTTAATTTATATTAATTAGATGCAGAGTTATATGAAACCTATTTTGATTTCAACGGTATAGTATAAAAGAATCGTTAAAAATATCGCTTTCTCGGAAGAAATAAATGGGGAACAATTTCAAAGAGAATTCATTTACAAAGAAACCCCCATTTTCAAAGAGGCTTAACAAAGAGCGTTGTGGTAAAAGGATAAAAGTTTATTTTTGAAGCCTTTGACTTAATCATGAAAGAGAACCCGTCTAATAAGTTATCAAAAGGGGTTAGAGATATCTGGGCGAGATGTGTTTGTCGTTGTATGAATTGCCATGTTGTTAACAAAAGTGTCGTCACAACCATCTACATCTTTTACTTAAATTACACTTCATTCAACTATGATTAATTTAAAACAAATAATTAAAATATATTTCCAAAATAATTTATTCTCTTCAGATCACTAAAGATTTAAAACTATGTAAATTATTTATTGTTGTTTTGAAAAACTTAAATTCAAATAGAGTCTATCTATACTTATTTAGTACGCTAAGGTTTTTTCTTTGTTTTGAGAACTCCTCCTACAATTCTCAACCGATTTTCAAGTTTTTTGTGTCGTTGGATAGGGCCTGGTCTGTAGTTGTTTCCGCCGAAAATTTATGAAAATCTTACGACCCAGACTAAATTTTTTTAGAAACTTGTGACCGCCTTAATAAATAATCCTGTGACTGTAACTTTGTAAAGGGAATATACCGAGCAATAAAATATTTCTAAAAACGGTTCCTTGAAAGGAATTTCATTTCCAAGGACGCGAACAAAGAGGATTGTGATGAGGGGATCAATGTGAGGTTCTCGAAAACGGGCTTCAATAAACGCTCAAAGCATACTCCTAGAGTGGGCAGGATGAAACACAATGACTGAGTAACTAGTGTTGTTTATTAGATATTTAGTTAAATTTGATTCGTTATCGCAACAAATTTGTAATGATTATAATTACTTGTAACAACAATTCATTCCTTGTATTAACTTCTTATGATGAAAATTGCTATTAATTCAAACTTCTTATACAATATGATAAGGGAATATTCGTTTACTTTTAACAAATATTATTTTTGAATAGGTTGTAATTTTAAACTACCTAAATCATTGTACAATTTAAATTCCAAAATATGAATTCTTTATTATAGTAGATTTAAAGTACTGTAATACACCACCAGGGTAAACTACATTCTCAAAGGCATTTGTAACAACTTGTAACTTTCTCTTCGTTTTGTGGTCTTATCCATCACCTGTGAAATTGGTTTGTCTGTGACCCATAAGTCAAAAGGAGAAACTATTTCACGTATAACACGCACCAACAGTCGAAAAAGTCTTTCCCGAGTCATGAAGAAGGTAACGGAGTGATCAAAATAGGTGTATCAACAGTGTATTTTCATCATACCATTGCGATAAATGTTTTTTTTTTCGGAACAGTCAGCTGTGATCGAAACTAGTTGATTCCCGGTGGGTTGGATAAACGTGTTGGTAAACAAGTTTTCGGGACTAGACCTCGAATCAGTGGTTTTCGGGACTAGGCCGGAAAAAACTTCCAATGTTTGACACCACTAGCGCTGCTATTCTGCTTACAGTAACTTAAACCTCGTTGACTCCAATATATAAATGTCAAACAGCTGATTGTTTAGTTGTAAATAGTTCAAATACAAGATAAACAAATAACAACGTAAGAGGGGGTATATAATGTCGGGAGATGACTTGTTGGCCACTGAGGGGGTTGGGGGGCGAGGGGAAATTTACATCCGAAACCTACCGGTCATTTAGTTAACTAAGGAATCAAAACAAACTTAGATTGTACTATTCTACATGAAAACATTTAGCTAAAAAAGTAAACAATTATCTTTTTTGACAAACCAGCTAGCCTAATTCAATGCAGAAAAAGACAGCTGATTGCAAAACAAAAGAAAACATCGTAGGGATGCTGAATGTTTTTGGTTTTGTTGATAGCTTAACATATGGTGGAATAAAAAAAAGGCAAATTGTTTTGGCCAATGGCATGCTTCAGCTTTCCCCTCTCCCCGCAACCCCCTCACTGGCCAACAAGTCATCTCCAGGCAATAGGTTAAAATTTATTAATTTTTATCCAAACTATATATTTATTAAAGGTGGTATGATGAAAAGTACTGTTCGTAACTCGTCCGAAAGTGGTATATCGGTGCTCGATCGAACCGATCTTGCACCGATAACGACCACTTTCCGGACTTGTGACGAAATAAACTATATTTCTCAAGAAGGTTGATGAAGACTACAATAATCGTATCACTTGTAAAAATCATTTCAGAGGAATGGTAACACCTGATTGTCTTGAATGAATGTTGGATGGTTTTATGGACAATGTCGATAAACGAAACTAAAAAAAATTATCAAATTTAGATATTTTATACAAATGAACTTCATTTCTTGTAAAATTTTCCTTTAATATATTATAATTGTTCTAAAAAATAAAGTTAGATGTACTCAGAGATATATATATATATATATATATATATATATATATATATATATATATATATATATATATATAACAAGTATTGAAATTACCTGAATACCCTTCAAATTCATTTTTTATTAATCAACTGACAATTGTTTCAGCGATAATGCCATTTTCAAAGTCAATAAATTTTTTTAGTACATATTGTAACCTTCAAACTATACTCAACAAGCTGGATTTCTTATCTCTATAAACATCTGATTAATTATGTTAATTTGTTTTCCTAGTTGGTGCAGTTTTTTCTTTGTATTCTTTTATTTTGTTAAAGATTGGGTTGTTTTGCTCTGTTTGCATTATGTTTAACAGATCTTTCTTGTCGCTCATGTATATATATAATTCTTCTTTAGTATTCATTTTATTACCTTTTCTTTCAAATGACAATATTTCTAGGGCTTCGTTTAAAGTTCCATAATTGTGGTCAGTTGTTAATATATGGTCTGCGAATTTTGACTTTTGTGTTGTTAAGTTATTGGATCGAATCGCTTGGATATGTTCCTTATATCTGCAAGAGAACGTTCTACCTGTTTGTCCAATGTAATATTTTTCACATTCTTTGCAGGAAATTTTGTATATCCCCGATTTTGAAAATTTTTCTTGGTTGTCATTTTCTTTAGAGAATTTGTTTATAAGGTTGAAGCTGTTGTTTCGGGTTTTGAAACGAATTTTAAAGTTGGATTTTTCAAATGTTTTTCTTATAGCTTTGTTGAAAGCTGAGCTGTAGGGCATACACAAATATTCTTGATTTACTTCAGGGTTGTTTTGTGATGATTTTCTTTTTATTTTATTTAACATTTTGTCAATAATGTTACTTTTGTAGCCGTTTTTTGTTGCAAGATATTTAATTACTTTCTTTTCTTCTTCATAATCTTTTTTATCCATTGGGATATTGGTAAGGCGTTTTATCAGGTAATGGAAACTTGACATCTTTTGTTGCCAAGGATGATTGGACTTGATTGGGATTATAAGATCAGTCTGGGTTGGTTTTCGAAATATTTTAAATTTATGTTTTTGGTCATGTTTGAAAATTGTTAGGTCCAAGAAGTTTATTTCATTCTTTTGTATTTCCATTGTGAATTTGATTTTACTCGATATTGTGTTTAAGTATTCCAAAAAATCTTCACAATCCTTTTGGTTTCCTTCGAAGAGGCAAAGAATATCATCTACATAACGATGCCAGTAAGTAATATTTGACTTGAAAGGGTTACAGTTATTGATTATTTTTGTTGATTCTATTCTATTTAAATATATGTTGGCCAATGTTCCTGAAAGAGGTGATCCCATAGGTAATCCGTCTTCCTGCTTGTAGTATTTTGAGTTATATTCAAAGTAATTTTGGTCAAGTGTGGTTTCTGTTAATCTCATTATGTCATCAATTTCTTTTTTATCATACTTGTTATCAATAAGATTTTCTTTCAGGAGTTGCATCGTATCTCTTATGGGTATATTAGAGTACATGTTTGTTATATCAAATGAAACAAATATAGAATTTGTTGGGATTACTTTGTCTTTTATTTTTTCTATTAGGTCCAAACTGTTTTTTACATTGTAATCTTGATCGAATTCATGGATACTTTTTAATTTATTGTTGAGAAATTTGCACATTTTGTAAGTTGGTGCATTAATAAAGTTCACTATTGGTCTAATTGGAATCCCTTCCTTATGTAATTTAGGTTGACCTCTCAGTTTTGGTGCGTTAGGGTTTATAGTTTTCAGTTTATTCTTTTCAATATTAGATAATGTTTTACATTTGGATATAACACTATTTGCTCTTTTATTGTACTCGTTTGTTGGATCTTTTAAAAGACACTTAAAAGTATTATTCTTTATAAACTCTTGAACTTTATTGTCATACTCATTTTTGTAAATAATTACTGTCGTGTTGCTCTTGTCGGCTTTAGTGATAATAGCCTTATTATCCTTTAATTTGTTCCCTATTGATTGAGCTATTATTAGTTCTTTTTTACCATTTTGGATTATACTCTTCTGTTTGATGTCTATTCCAGTTTTATTTATTTCATGAATGAAATTATGTCTTATTGAGTCTTGTATTTCCACTGGTTTGTTTTTAAGAGCTACTTCAACATCAATGAGTTCATCGGTGATAACATTGGGCTTAAAGTCAAGGTTTATGTTGTATTTAAGTGATTTTTCTAATAAGTCATTTTCATTATCGTCAAATCGAATGTCAGTCAAGTTTTTTATGGCAGGTGGAAAATTATTATTCTTATTTTCATTATCTTTTGAAATCAACTTACCTTTTTGAGTTTGGATTAGGTTCTGAAGTTTCTTACTAAGAGTTTGTCGCTTTTTTCTAATTATAGGTCGTATCCAATCTTCGATATAATTTTCAAATTCCACTATTGACTCTTGATGGTATTGAGTCTTAATTCCATTCATTACATCATGATATTTATGGTTTAGACTATTTAGTTTTGAGTAAAGGCTATTTATTTCTTCTTTAACCCAGATCTTGCGGGCAGTTTCTAATTTTATTATTGCAGCTCTTGACGTTGATTTTGTTGTAATATTTACGTATTTTGGGGTGATATTTTCTTGAAGGCATTTCTTATTAAATATAATATCTTCTTTGATTGTTCTTATCCTTACATTTATGTACTTTAGTTTGTGAACGATACGAGGTTGGTGGGCCATTTTTATTATAGGTTTAAGTTCACTGAATAGGGCTATTATAATTATAACAAGTATTGAAATTACCTGAATACCCTTCAAATTCATTTTTTATTAATCAACTGACAATTGTTTCAGCGATAATGCCATTTTCAAAGTCAATAAATTTTTTTAGTACATATTGTAACCTTCAAACTATACTCAACAAGCTGGATTTCTTATCTCTATAAACATCTGATTAATTATGTTAATTTGTTTTCCTAGTTGGTGCAGTTTTTTCTTTGTATTCTTTTATTTTGTTAAAGATTGGGTTGTTTTGCTCTGTTTGCATTATGTTTAACAGATCTTTCTTGTCGCTCATGTATATATATAATTCTTCTTTAGTATTCATTTTATTACCCTTTCTTTCAAATGACAATATTTCTAGGGCTTCGTTTAAAGTTCCATAATTGTGGTCAGTTGTTAATATATGGTCTGCGAATTTTGACTTTTGTGTTGTTAAGTTATTGGATCGAATCGCTTGGATATGTTCCTTATATCTGCAAGAGAACGTTCTACCTGTTTGTCCAATGTAATATTTTTCACATTCTTTGCAGGAAATTTTGTATATCCCCGATTTTGAAAATTTTTCTTGGTTGTCATTTTTTTTAGAGAATTTGTTTATAAGGTTGAAGCTGTTGTTTCGGGTTTTGAAACGAATTTTAAAGTTGGATTTTTCAAATGTTTTTCTTATAGCTTTGTTGAAAGCTGAGCTGTAGGGCATACACAAATATTCTTGATTTACGCAGACCATATATTAACAACTGACCACAATTATGGAACTTTAAACGAAGCCCTAGAAATATTGTCATTTGAAAGAAAAGGTAATAAAATGAATACTAAAGAAGAATTATATATATACATGAGCGACAAGAAAGATCTGTTAAACATAATGCAAACAGAGCAAAACAACCCAATCTTTAACAAAATAAAAGAATACAAAGAAAAAACTGCACCAACTAGGAAAACAAATTAACATAATTAATCAGATGTTTATAGAGATAAGAAATCCAGCTTGTTGAGTATAGTTTGAAGGTTACAATATGTACTAAAAAAATTTATTGACTTTGAAAATGGCATTATCGCTGAAACAATTGTCAGTTGATTAATAAAAAATGAATTTGAAGGGTATTCAGGTAATTTCAATACTTGTTATAATTATAATAGCCCTATTCAGTGAACTTCAACCTATAATAAAAATGGCCCACCAACCTCGTATCGTTCACAAACTAAAGTACATAAATGTAAGGATAAGAACAATCAAAGAAGATATTATATTTAATAAGAAATGCCTTCAAGAAAATATCACCCCCAAATACGTAAATATTACAACAAAATCAACGTCAAGAGCTGCAATAATAACATTAGAAACTGCCCGCAAGATCTGGGTTAAAGAAGAAATAAATAGCCTTTACTCAAAACTAAATAGTCTAAACCATAAATATCATGATGTAATGAATGAAATTAAGACTCAATACCATCAAGAGTCAATAGAGGAATTTGAAAATTATATCGAAGATTGGATACGACCTATAATTAGAAAAAAGCGACAAACTCTTAGTAAGAAACTTCAGAACCTAATCCAAACTCAAAAAGGTAAGTTGATTTCAAAAGATAATGAAAATAAGAATAATAATTTTCCACCTGCCATAAAAAACTTGACTGACATTCGATTTGACGATAATGAAAATGACTTATTAGAAAAATCACTTAAATACAACATAAACCTTGACTTTAAGCCCAATGTTATCACCGATGAACTCATTGATGTTGAAGTAGCTCTTAAAAACAAACCAGTGGAAATACAAGACTCAATAAGACATAATTTCATTCATAAAATAAATAAAACTGGAATAGACATCAAACAGAAGCAGAGGTGCCCACCCCCCCCCCCCCCCCCCCCTTGGACCAGGACTCACCCCCCCCTCCAACCGAACTGGGCCCCCCCACCACGGCTATAAAATTTGTGACCCCCCACCCCCGGAAAAATGTCCTGTTATAAATATAAATTATTCTAGTGTAAACTTTCTGTATTTCATTCATCAAGAAATTAATTTAAATGTAGGTTTGGCTGTTTAAAGTTATTAGTAAAGCAACCTGTAAAAAAAAAGAAAAAAACTGCGAAAGTTTTTAGGATGTCGGCTTTGGAGTACATTTTGAAACATTTATAGGCCTATATCTTAATAAGTTATACAATTGAAACGCTATGTTCTTAGTAACTACTAAACTAATTTTCATGATTTATGTATCAATTATTAAGAGTCATCTTCACTTTTGGGCTAATACAGTAGCCCATTTTTGCGCAGTCGGCAATGTTAACCATACGGCTTTTATGTAAAACATGGTATTTTATTCCCCTGTTACGGACGCAATTTTCAGCCGATTTTCTTTAAACTTGGTAAGTGTTCAGTTGAATAGTTATTTTAGGTCCCTCATACCTCAAAATTTTGGAAATTTAACAAATATTACTTTCTGTGACGTCGCAAATTAAATTTATTTTACTTACTTTTAAGATTTTTTTGTAATTATACAATTCATTTTTATTTATATATAAGGTATGAGGGACCTAGATCTAACCTTAATTTACAATAAAACATAAATTTTACTTATAAATATCCAAAACACTGTCCGAAACAGTGGAATACGGAGGCATATTTTCAGTGTTATTACAAGGGTAAAGATGACTCTTAAAGCGCATGATGAGTAGGCCTATATATTTGCATTATTTCCTTTAAATACACGATTATACTCAGGATTAGTCTACATCCTATATCTCTTTAAAGTCTCTAGCCAATGCAATAATTATTACCGAAGATTAAGATTAAAACTAAAACAATTACTAACATTACACATTAAACTCAATTTTTACTGATGTGGCCTAACAGAGGTAAATTCTTATGTTTTTAAAGTGAATTGTGCGGGGGTCATCGTTTTGACAACGTGAATAGGAAGACACAGCGTCAAGACTAAACTTGGTATTTGATTGTTCCGTTTGTTTTGGTGTTTCATCAATCACCAGGGACACATGAATCTTTATAATTTCCTTTTTGTGGATGGTTTTAATGCGATCGAATTTAACTTAATACATTATCAACTTTTAGAATAAAATTTAGTACGGTAATTGTCTGGTTTTGAATCACAGAAACCTTGAATAGGCCTAACTTACCAACTAAACGTTTTGAGGTTATCGTGCACGCACATAACAGTCAGATTTCTGATTACTTTATCGTGAAATTTCATAGACCAAGGCTATGAAAAACGCTACTTTCAGGACAAAATTACAAACAGCTTAATGCGTCTGTTTTTGGTGTTGGTGCATAAAATAAAAACAGATATGAGCAAGTGAATCAACTTTGGCATCGAATTCCGCCGCTTCCGCGAACGACATAGCAGCGCGCGACATTTACAGCTCGCCCGTTTCCATAGCAACCATAGGCTTCTAGATTCCGCCAACCTTAGAGAAATGAATACAGAGAGTCATCACTGTGTTTGTTGACCAACAGTTAGGGAAATTTTTTGGTAAATCCTAATCTGTACAGTTTTTGACGGTCATAAATGATTTGTTTATTTTAAAAAAACTTTAGTTTTAATACTACTCGTTATAAAAGTATACTTAAAAAAATCGCCCCCCCCCATCTCTGACAAAATACCCCCTTTTTCGACCCCCCCCCCAAAAATTTCAATGACGCAGTCTGCGTCGTAACCCCCCCCTGTGGGCACCCCTGAACAGAAGAGTATAATCCAAAATGGTAAAAAAGAACTAATAATAGCTCAATCAATAGGGAACAAATTAAAGGATAATAAGGCTATTATCACTAAAGCCGACAAGAGCAACACGACAGTAATTATTTACAAAAATGAGTATGACAATAAAGTTCAAGAGTTTATAAAGAATAATACTTTTAAGTGTCTTTTAAAAGATCCAACAAACGAGTACAATAAAAGAGCAAATAGTGTTATATCCAAATGTAAAACATTATCTAATATTGAAAAGAATAAACTGAAAACTATAAACCCTAATGCACCAAAACTGAGAGGTCAACCTAAATTACATAAGGAAGGGATTCCAATTAGACCAATAGTGAACTTTATTAATGCACCAACTTACAAAATGTGCAAATTTCTCAACAATAAATTAAAAAGTATCCATGAATTCGATCAAGATTACAATGTAAAAAACAGTTTGGACCTAATAGAAAAAATAAAAGACAAAGTAATCCCAACAAATTCTATATTTGTTTCATTTGATATAACAAACATGTACTCTAATATACCCATAAGAGATACGATGCAACTCCTGAAAGAAAATCTTATTGATAACAAGTATGATAAAAAAGAAATTGATGACATAATGAGATTAACAGAAACCACACTTGACCAAAATTACTTTGAATATAACTCAAAATACTACAAGCAGGAAGACGGATTACCTATGGGATCACCTCTTTCAGGAACATTGGCCAACATATATTTAAATAGAATAGAATCAACAAAAATAATCAATAACTGTAACCCTTTCAAGTCAAATATTACTTACTGGCATCGTTATGTAGATGATATTCTTTGCCTCTTCGAAGGAAACCAAAAGGATTGTGAAGATTTTTTGGAATACTTAAACACAATATCGAGTAAAATCAAATTCACAATGGAAATACAAAAGAATGAAATAAACTTCTTGGACCTAACAATTTTCAAACATGACCAAAAACATAAATTTAAAATATTTAGAAAACCAACCCAGACTGATCTTATAATCCCAATCAAGTCCAATCATCCTTGGCAACAAAAGATGTCAAGTTTCCATTACCTGATAAAACGCCTTACCAATATCCCAATGGATAAAAAAGATTATGAAAAAGAAAAGAAAGTAATTAAATATCTTGCAACAAAAAACGGCTACAAAAGTAACATTATTGACAAAATGTTAAATAAAATAAAAAGAAAATCATCACAAAACAACCCTGAAGTAAATCAAGAATATTTGTGTATGCCCTACAGCTCAGCTTTCAACAAAGCTATAAGAAAAACATTTGAAAAATCCAACTTTAAAATTCGTTTCAAAACCCGAAACAACAGCTTCAACCTTATAAACAAATTCTCTAAAGAAAATGACAACCAAGAAAAATTTTCAAAATCGGGGATATACAAAATTTCCTGCAAAGAATGTGAAAAATATTACATTGGACAAACAGGTAGAACGTTCTCTTGCAGATATAAGGAACATATCCAAGCGATTCGATCCAATAACTTAACAACACAAAAGTCAAAATTCGCAGACCATATATTAACAACTGACCACAATTATGGAACTTTAAACGAAGCCCTAGAAATATTGTCATTTGAAAGAAAAGGTAATAAAATGAATACTAAAGAAGAATTATATATATACATGAGCGACAAGAAAGATCTGTTAAACATAATGCAAACAGAGCAAAACAACCCAAACTTTAACAAAATAAAAGAATACAAAGAAAAAACTGCACCAACTAGGAAAACAAATTAACATAATTAATCAGATGTTTATAGAGATAAGAAATCCAGCTTGTTGAGTATAGTTTGAAGGTTACAATATGTACTAAAAAAATTTATTGACTTTGAAAATGGCATTATCGCTGAAACAATTGTCAGTTGATTAATAAAAAATGAATTTGAAGGGTATTCAGGTAATTTCAATACTTGTTATAATTATAATAGCCCTATTCAGTGAACTTAAACCTATAATATATATATATATATATATATATATATATATATATATATATATATATATATATATATATTAAAGAAAAATCTAAAACGTCTAGAAATAAACGGTATCAGATAACTGACACATACTTTCTCCCAACAATATAAAAACATGTGTTAAAAGCTTTAAACATTAATGTCTAGATGACTCTGTCGGATAGCTACCAGCTGAGCAGCGCGAGCTTGACCCTACGCGCATCTGTGACTTTTAACAACGTACTGCGTTTACCGCTAAACGAAAAATTGTATTTTCTCCTCAACCACTTGACGTAGAGCAATAATTTAAAGTACTGGATTATTTAGTTTTTTTGAGCTTGATTTAATGGTGATAAGTAAAATTTATTTTGAGACAACAGCTATTTTGAAAATCAAAAAAATTGATTTTTTAAACACTTTTTACTCCATAACTTTTGAACGCGCATTTTCTCGGAGATGCGGGTGGTGTCATTCTATCCACCATTTTAAGCTTAATAAACCACAAAATTTTAATCAAAATCGTTAGAGCCGTTTTTGAGAAATTTTGATTTTTGACGATTTTTGAGGGTTTTTGGGGGTAAAATACCCTTAAAAATCAAAAATTCAAAAAAATGAAAAAAACGCCTAGAATTATCGTGGATTTGGACCTATATACCAAATTTCATTAAAATCGGACCATTAGGGCATTCTCTAGCTCTGTTTACATCCTGACACACACACACACACACACACACACACACACACACACACACACACACACACACACACACACACACACACACAGACATCACTCCGAAAACCACTTTTTTGGACTCAGGGGGAACCATAATGGATAAATCCACTAACAACTCAAATTCGAAAATTTTGACGAAAACAATACTTTCTCCATATACTATGGTATAGGGGGAGAAAGTAAAAGTATAAATATTAAAAATTAAGACAACAAGTTTAAAAAGGATAGGAATATTATTCATGTTATAAATGAATATCAAGAATCAAGAAACTTTATTGTCATCGACTATTTACAGCATTGACAATAGTCATTATAATTTTGTCATAACATACATAAATAATAAAAAAAATATATAAGTTTTCTTTCAATTGAACATTTTCTTTATGTTTGTAAAACCCATCAACACTATACAACTCCTTAGCAATCAAGAATTGTCTCTTCTGAAGATTTTAATATTTGTGGCTGTTTTCAGATCCTCTGGTAGGGCATTGAAAAGTTTTATTGAAGAAAAAAATGTCTGATGTTCAAAGCAAGTTGTATTATGATGGAGAATTTGTATGAGATTTTTAATGCGAAAATTATATCTGTTAGTATTTGTGTGGACAGGAAACAAGTGTTTGTTTTTGAAGAAAAAAGTGATGCATTCTAACATGTAAAAAAATATAATATGTTAATACATAATATGGAAAAGTGAGAATGTTGTTAGGTGAAAATATACCCATACAGGATTCTTGCATGGGTATTTAAAAAAATTAGCCTCAAAGCTTTTATCTGAAGAGAAAAGGTGTTTCTGACTTTAAATTTTTCTGATCCCCATATTGCCACACCGTAGCACATATCAATAATCATACTAATGGTGGGGTTTAGGGAGTGTAAGCAACATAAGGGTGCGCTCTACCCATCTGCCGCGCGCGGATGCAAGGGTTTAAAATCTCCGTGTTTGTCGCCCCAGTTGTAAACCGATTAAAAATATTTTTTTGTCATTCTTTTCGTAATATAATTTTGTACTCCGCTATCGTCTTAAAATTTCAATATTAATTTAAATTACTAAGCAGGGTGCTTGCTAATAATGTTGAAATAAGCGTTTTTGTATCAAGTTTTAACATATTAAAAACAATTTTTTAAGAAAAAATAAGACGATACACGAGTACAATATAATCTTAAGAACAAGAATCTGCAATAAGATTGGTAAAAAGTTTATAGATAACGATGCAAGAAGGGAGATGCGAAAGGTCTGCAATTAAAAAAAAAAAAATCGTTATTAGACCACCGATCGTTGCTACTCATCGTAGGCCTTTTTTTTACAACTGTCGAGATCGCTTGGGTCCAACACTCAACAAAGCTTGATAATGACCGCGCTTCTTGGCATGATTAACTAGGTACTTTTTGTCTGGGATGTGAACCGCGATACTATCTTGAACATTTGAACCTAATTAAAACACTGGCTTGTAGAGTACTGTTTGTAGAGTTGAGCACCGCATGTATGGTTTGTACGCTGCCAACACCGACACGTGTGTGTGTGTGTGTGTGTGTGTGTGTGTGTGTGTGTGTGTGTGTGTGTGTGTGTGTGTGTGTGTGTGTTCAAATTCAAATTCAAATTCAAAAAACTTTTATTTCCATAAATACAATACAGTACAATAATTCAATACAACCATGTGTAAAAACACGTGCGGTCGTCAAAAATATATTCACTATTTACAAAAGTCTCTTTCTAAGTCTTGAGTTTTCTTGATGTATTAAATAATAGCGAATAAAAGCAAGCACATATAGACATATAAAATATTCAAAATGATTTACAATACAAAAACAAATGACAACAAATAAGAAACTTAAATCACAAAGTAGCACACAACAAACACAGGCTGACATGACATACAGCAGTAATTTAATGAAAATTATTTTTTTTTTTCAGCATAAACCAAATAAATATTCTCCACAATAAAACAATGAATTATAAAATATGTTACCTGTACAAATTTAATGTTTAATAAAAAAACCCATAAATTACTCCTTTTTTTACTTAATTTCTTCGCGTGTGTGTGTGTGTGTGTGTGTGTGTGTGTGTGTGTGTGTGTGTGTGTGTGTGTGTGTGTGTGTGTTTGTTTGTGTGTGTGTGTGTGTGTGTGTGTGTGTGTGTGTGTGTGTGTGTGTGTGTGTGTGTGTGTGTGTGTGTGTGTGTGTGTGTGTGTGTGTGTGTGTGTGTGTGTGTGTGTGTGTGTGTGTGTGTGTGTGTGTGTGTGTGTGTGTGTGTGTGTGTGTGTGTGTGTGTGTGTGTGTGTGTGTGTGTGTGTGTGTGTGTGTGTGTGTGTGTGTGTGTGTGTGTGTGTGTGTGTGTGTGTGTGTGTGTGTGTGTGTGTGTGTGTGTGTGTGTGTGTGTGTGTGTGTGTGTGTGTGTGTGTGTGTGTGTGTGTGTGTGTGGTGGATTTACCGGCAGTCGTAATGTATTGCATTGTGTTGTGTTGTGTTGAAAGGGGAACCATTCATCACCATAGCTGTTTGTTGTCTGTCGCTATCACAAACACACAGGTTCGCAACGATCAATAGGCTGGGTTTGAGTGTTTGGTTTTAGGTTGCGAATTCCATTGATGTATTATTTGCATAAAATACATAGTTGTATAGTGAAATGTCACAACAGCAACACATTTTTAAACACTTTTATTGAATAAAATTATGTTCAGTTATTCTTATAATGACTTTTAAAATTGTGAAATAGGAAACTCGTTTAACAACTGAACGAAATGAATTGAATATGTTCAATATATGAATATATTGAACAAAATACATTATTACATATTTAATTTAAACTCGTGAGTTTTCATAGCTATAGTTTTTTTTCAAACTTATCTAAAACACTCTGATCACTGTAAACAGGACGTTTTAAATCGACAATTTAAACAGTGAAAAAAAAACAATATGTCAATTACTAAAACAAATACAGTAATAACAGAAAAGGAATACAATTTACTTACCTTCATTTACAAGAAATTTCATTAGAGTTTATTTGTAATTTTTTTCTATTTCTATTCATTGATTTAAAATTGTTTTGATTTTGTTTAGATGCAGATTTATCGTTTGTTTAGAGAAAAGTAACCTAACTGGAAATGATCCTACAGTTAGTTCAGTATGTCAATTATAAAAAAAATTAACGAAAAGTGAGGGGTAAAATTAATTGCTTCTTGAATGTCGCTGCTCCAAATCTAGTTTCAAACAATGGACGTCTCAACAGAAATTACCGTCCACATTACCATATGAAACCAACTCCGCTGCAGAGCTGTCTGCCTGTCAATACCAAAATTACTTTTCAAAATTGTCAGGTTTCGTTAAAATAATGGTTCTACCCATTAAAAGTAATTACATCAAATTTTCTTAGAATCATATCAAAAAGTTTATCGTTTCATGGGATTTTATCAAAACGAATGGGCGGAAAAAATCTTTATAAAAATTTTCCTACAACTAAACCTCACATCTGTAACCCTTTCAAGGAATTTCATTGCTAAATTAGTAAAAAAGTTAGCATGATAGTTAACTACAATTTAGTTTTGTAATTTATCATTTTTATTCCTTCACATACGACTCAGCAATGTAGCAAGAAAAAGTATTGAGAACAAACATATTTATAAAAAATCATAATTTTTAAACGAATGAATGGATAATGAACATAGCTTTTACCTAACATAGATTATAATAAACACATAGGTATTATCCTATAATTATAATGCATTAACGTCTTAAAATCCCTAAATTACACTCAGTTTCACAATAATGTGAACTAAATTGGCATCCACAAAATGTTGTGAATTGCAATACCAAAAAAGTATTAAATACAATATTATCAACTATTTGGCTCTAATGAAAAAGATCTGTCACAGTTAACACAGTTAATAGCTGTCACAGTTGTTTTTATTTCCCCCTATTTAATTTATGCAAATTAATGCCTTAAATTTTACCAGAGATTCACTGGAATTAAAACACTATCAACGCAATCCCAAAGTCTTACAATTGTTTACAACTTTAAATTATGCGAGACTTATTCGTAATTCGAATCGGGATGGCGTTAGACTAGTTATCATTAAAACATATTTTTATTTAGCAAAATATTAGCCGAGGTGTTTGTAAATTTCGATATTAACTTTCTAGATTATGACATAGGTACTGGAACCATTTTGGAAACTTGCAGTTTTTGCCATCATTTGTTCAAAACTAATTCACTTTCTTTTTGTTATGAAACTCGTCCAAGTTTTCCCCACGTACGAGTCTACGAGAATGAAGTTTCCTTTGTAGGAACGGAGGAACTTGTTAAACTTTAGAAAATTGTTTCTTCAAAAGGGAGAATATTTTACTGTTTGTTTTAATGATACTTAGAGCTTCGTCCGCACTTTGCAAACAGTGTCCTGCAAAATAAAGTTGTTTGTTCGTATTTTTAATGCATGTCGTATGATCAGTATTTTCTCTTTATATATTTTTTATATTTCGTATAGTGCTCGCCTTAGAACCTTAAGGCTGCTGGTTCAATTCTGAAAAGTTCCAATTGGACCCAGCTGCCATTAGTTGTTTGGCTATCGATTGACCCTGCATAAAGAATCAGTTGATCTTAGACAGTAACAAAGCTGAACAAGGCATCACACCCATTCTACACCTATCGTTAATTTATATTTGCCTTTAAATACGTCCTTGCAGAGTAGGTGACTTAAAAAGTGATTAGGTGTTTTAGCGAACAAGTTCTCATGAATGTTCAGCCAGTGTGGCGTAATACGCAACTTACATTTCAAGTTACACTTCAAGAGTTACAGTTCAGAGAGAGGATAGGTCAAAAAAGGACAACTGATTTTTAAAATGTATTTTCGTTACAAAACTAATAGATACCTACATGCGATAATCTAAAATATGATGCGTATTAACAGAATTAAAACCTATTATTCGTTTATAAAATGATTTTATCTTAAAGGCTGAATAAAATCGATGCACACACTGAATTACCGCCGACCAACTTAAATCTGAAAAACATTGTAAAAACAAAGTAATAAACTGCGACCATTTATAGGTTAGGTGGTGACCCATCACAACCGTAGTATATGTGGATCACACTTTTTTAGTTAATTAGTTAATTAGTTAATTAGTTAATTTAGTTAATTTAGTTTTTAGTTAATTTAGTTAATTAAGGCACATAAAGAAACTAACTAAATTATGAATCGCAAATGAAAAATCAGCTGAGTAATGGCATTACTTGCAAATAGCGTAGTTTCTATTATAACACTCTTTCTTCAAACTAATTAGTTAATAAACTTCACATAATCGTACAGATATTATTTTATAGTGCATAAAGCTAACAGTTACTTTTAAAAGTGTACATAAAATTTGTTTAAATTGTTAAAAGTATTATTAAAAATGACCTTTAAAACTTTGCCTAAGGTTTCATTTTTAACTTTTAAACAGAGACTTTTTAGTACCATTTTTAACTTTTTAACAAAGACAATTTAGTTCTTACTTTGCATTCATCTTGCTACAAAATAAAACGACTCCATGGAAAGTGGTGTGGAAATTACCACACTTGTCTTTAATTTTCTGCATGAAACAATGAGAAATGCTCACTTTTCCCCGTGGAATAAACGCATCCAGTCTGGTCTTTAATTACTGTTCTCCATTTTCACGTTTTAAGCTTTCAAAAATAATTTAAAATATTTCTTGAAATGTTTTTGTACTCTTTAATATGCAGTGTAGTTCTACAAAGAATCATATTTTATATGAATTGACCTAGCTTAGTAAAGCCAAGTTTTATCAGAATGCCCAGTGTACCTAAAAAATGAAACGTTTTCATTATGCAATTTACTTTAATTCCAAGAATTAACAAATCAATACGAAGAATAGTCTTATGAAAGATGATGAATTATTAACATGACCTACTAATATAACCTATAAAGTTATAAACTAAAGGTGGGTTAGTAAAGAAATGTAAAACTTAAGGAGATCAGCTGTTGTGATTTGAACAGGATAGTCTTGTATTTTTCACTCCTAGTTTTTTCATATATTTTCACTTAATTTCTTATTTTCCAATTAAGTTTCGTTTATTTATTTAAAGTTTGTTTGTTTGTGTTCCTTCTCCCTTGTGTTTTCCGTTTTTACAGTGAAATTTAACACGAGTTCTTCGTTAAAACACAACCTTAACCTCAAAAGGTTGTCAACGCGACGAAATAACTTATCGCCTATAGTTAAAAATAGTGTCTCACAATGTCATAATCCTAGTACGGTTAACGACTCAGTGACCATGATTAGTGAGGATGGTGCGATCCCAGGGACCTCTAAGGACGGTGGCTTCGTTCAAGCTAATAAGCGGAAAACGTTTTCCAACCAAATCTCACAGCCAAAACGTTACATGTTAGACACTTCTGAACTGTGTAAACAAAACAAATATCAAGTCCTTATGGACCACTCCTATGCTAACACTAGTACCAGTAATCTAGATGTTTCTGACGAAATGGACGATAATACTAACGAACAATCACTTAGTGTTAGAAAACTCAAGATTCCTCCAATTTTCCTTCACAATGTTAATAACCACCAAGAGATAGTCAAAGATATCAAAACTGTTGTTGTTGCAGAATTTACAACTCAAATCCGCGGCCAATCTTTAAAAGTAAATCTGTCTTCCATTGACGATTTCCGAAAGTTGACGTCGTTTTATGACTCCAGTGATGTCAAATATCACACTTTTCAGGCACCTCAAGACAAGAAACTTGAAGTAGTTATAAGAAATATTCCCTGTTCACTGTCTGAAAATGAAATTAAGACTGAGCTGTTGGACCTTGGGTATCCTGTAACTCGTGTTTCTAGGTTACTGAATAAGAATAAAATTCCTATTCCTTTGTGTGTTGTAAGCCTTGAGAATGATGACAACGGTAAAGACATATTCAAATTGACTACTCTCTGCTATGCAGTTGTGGCCGTTGAACCAAAGAGGAAACCTAGACAGATTCCACAGTGCACTAGGTGCCAAAGATATGGTCATACGAAGAATTTTTGCAAATTAGACGCTCGTTGTGTCCGTTGCACTGGACAACACCACTACTCTGACTGTACGAAACAAAAGACAGAAAGTCCCCAGTGCGTTAACTGTGGGGAAAACCACACGGCCAATTATAGAGGATGCAGTGCGTATCAAGATATAGTAAAAGCCAAGGAGAGAAAGACTAATGGTATTTCACATTCCACAACCTTGTCTAGTAAACAATGTAAGATCCCAGATATAAATTCTACCTCTGAATTTCCGAATATGAACGATAGTGATCATCTTAATCTACGTGGATCAGCATCTTCCGATGGGCAGAAGAAGCCCTACGCAAAAGTTGTCAACAAGACGCTGGATGACTCCCAAGCTACACGTACTACATCTACAGAAGAGGTTGACAATGACTCAATTTCTCAGAGTTTGGAGAAAATTATATTAGACCTCGTTAAGTCATTCATGCCTGTTATTAAGAAGATAATTAGTAATGTTATCACTTCTGTTGTTTCAAATGGATCAATCTAATAAATTTTACACGAACAACTTAACATTCCTCAATTGGAACGCTAACGGGATCCGAGAAAAGAGGGGTACTTTCAGCGCGTTCTTGGCAAGACATAATATTGACGTCGCATGTGTTACTGAAACACATCTAGTAAATAATGAACCTTTCAAAATAGGTGGCTATGTTTCATACAGAGAAGATCGACACAATCCTATAGGCTCCGGTGGGGTTGCAATTTTTGTCAAACGAAACATCGTACATTACCATACATTTTTGCCTCAACTTAACACAATAGAAGCGGTTGGTATTAAACTAAGTCTTCAAAATGGACTTATTTTTCGAATTATTTCCGTGTACAAATCTCCAAACCGCCGTTTACATGCCGAGGACTTAGAAAATCTCTTTCCGGACAACTGTTCAACTGTAATTATGGGTGACCTTAATTGTAAACACCGAATATGGGGCTGTCGAGCCACCAACCCTAATGGTAACCGGCTTTTACAACACATAAATGTTTCCAATGTTATAGTGGCTGCTCCTGATGAACCTACCCACTACCCTTTCCAACAAACATATGAACCAGACATTTTGGACCTCGTTTTGCACAAGAATTTTACGGAGCCTATACTGCAGCAAGTTTTACCTGAACTGGATTCAGATCACTCTCCCGTCGTGATATCATTTTCTACTCATCCTCAGATAAGTTTGGGACCCCCTAAATTGATAAATGGTAAAATTGACTGGGAAGTTTTCTCTTCAGAATTGGACAAAGGTTTGGCAGACGAAGTAAGTTTACAATCCTCGGTTGAAATTGAAAATGCCGTCACACACTTCGTTAATTGCATTCGGGTTTCCGTTACAAAATCCATTTCAAAAACGTTCAAAAATAAGGCTTACGAATTCCTTCACCCACCGCTCAGAATAATGCGACTTATAACAGAGAAAAATAGAATACGACGTCGTTGGCAGAGGCTCAGACTACCGTTTCTTAAGAGACAATTAAATGAACTTACGAGAAGAGTAAAACTTGAGTTGGATGACTTTAGAATTGCAAGCTACAAGAATTACGTGTCTCAGATCCACCCTCAAGACTCAAGTATGTGGAAGGCTACAAAACACCTCCTCCAGTCTCGCCCTCAAATTGCAACTTTAACCCAGGACAATAACGTGTACGAGAGTGATGCTGAGAAATGTAATTTATTTGCTGACTTTTTTGAGTCTGCCTTCAGTCCCAATGACATTGTGCAACATGATTGTGCTAAACTTGTCGAAGAAACTGTAAATGCCAGTTTCTTAACTGCGGAGCTACCGAAGAGATTTGCTTCGAAGACTGAAGTGAAGGAAATCATCAGAAAACTTCCTCAGCGTAAATCACCTGGGCACGACCAAATAACAAACTTAATTTTAAAACACCTTTCTGACAAAGCCCTAAAAAACTTAACTTCTATTATCAATTCATGTTTATCTCAAGGTTATTTTCCTGATACTTGGAAACATGCGGAAGTAATTGTGATACACAAACCCGGTAAACCTCAAAATTCTCCTTCAAGTTATAGACCAATTAGTCTCTTGCCTACAATGTCCAAAGTTTTTGAAAAGGTTATTTTAAAAAGAATTTTGGATCATGCTGACGAGGCGGAAGTGATTCCTCAAAATCAATTTGGATTCCGTTCGAAACATTCTACACTTCATCAGCTCTTGCGTATATCAGGAATGATTGTGCACGGTTTCGAACGGAAACAACATTCAGCCGCTGCATTCTTAGATATAGCGCAGGCGTTTGATACAGTATGGCACAACGGTCTTATCTTTAAAATGCAAAATCATGGGTTTCCTCAATATATCTTGAACATAATTAGATCATTTTTAGACAAAAGAACCTTTGCTGTTAAAATTAACTGTGCTACTTCTTCTACTCGATCTATACAAGCAGGTGTGCCTCAGGGCTCGATACTTGGGCCTGTACTTTTTAACATCTACATGTCCGACCTGCCAGATTTACACGAAGCAACTTTAGCCCTCTATGCAGACGACACTGCTGTCATTTGTCAAAATTCTAATGTTGATGAGGCTGTCACATCATTGCAAACTTCAGTTGATTCCTTAGTACATTGGTTCGAGAGGTGGCGATTTAGGCTCAATCCCAATAAGTGCGAAACGAAAATTTTCTCACTCAAGAGATTTACTCCACCTCCTGAAATACACATACATGGAACATTTTTGGCGTGGAACCCGGATGATCGTGCTATAAAGTATCTGGGTGTGTGGTTAGATAAAAAACTTTGTTGGAATTTCCATGTAAATGAAAAACTCACCCAAGCTTATGCTCGTCTAGCCCGCCTTTTCCCTCTTATTAACCGGAAGTCTTCTTTAAAACCTGCTTGTACGATTTTAATATATAAAACTATAATTAGACCTTTAATTATGTATGCGGCACCTGTCTGGGGACTGTCTCTTTCAGCTGCTAAATTGAACAGGATCCAAATTTTCCAGAACAAAATTCTTAGAATTGCCGTTAACGCCCCCTGGTTTGTGCGCAATAACCACCTTCATCAGGAATTAGGTGTTAGCTTGGTGAAAGACTTTATAACTACTTGCAGCAGAAAGTTTGTTGACAATTTGAATCTTGTTCCTGGCGCTGTATACTTCAACGTCGGACATCCAACTGAAAACAGACGTTTGAAACCTAGATTACCACAAGATTTACTTCCTGGTCTGGACTAATTGTTATTTTCCAAATGTTTGGAGTGATGTTTTGTTGTTAATCTTTTATTGACAGTTTTTTCCATTTTATATGTTCCCGGGTGACCCTAACTAGGGCGAGCCCCATATCGTTAATATCCCGTTATGTCAAATTGTTTAGTTATTCATTCTGTGTATAATGCTGACATTGAACCGGAAATAAATATTTGTAAAAAAAAAAAAAATGTAAAACTTAAAACGTTAACAAATACCTTTTTGAACTAATTTTTGCAGGCAATACATATGTTTGATTAGAATATTAGGGTTGATGGGAGAGCCTAGGAAATACATTAACTTAGCTATAAAAACTGTAATATCCATATATAAATATGTAAGAAAAAATTTTTTTTTTGTAAAATTGTGAGCGTTTTACAAATTGCGTGAAGAGGTCACAAATTAAAGGTGTCGGTCCTACGCATTAGGTAAAAATATCGGCATGTGCATAAAGTTACCAAGAAATAGAAATAACATAAATCGTCCTCCATTAGAACAGCATGGGGATTGGAAAAAATTCTGCTTTGTGTATTGGTTTGATTTTAAAAAGAGCCAGGTGATTGCAATGAGTAAAGAATATAAATTAATAACCACCGATAATTGCAGTACTATAAAAGGTTTAATACTCTGGAAATTGTCGTAGTGAAAGTTATCCGCTATGGTCAATGCTATTTCAATTTTATAACTAGGGGCTTTTACCCCGATAAGCCACTAGTTTTGATTATATTGATTTTATATACATTTAATTACTTTTAATTACTTTATAGATACTGTTTTTTAAATTCATCATAATAAATAGCCTTGAATCCTTATACCAATAACTGACCTCAAAACAGTCTAGGTCTAGACAAAACATGGAAGACAGGAGAATCAACAGTCGAACAAACACAGCACTAAAAGCAATGCCATGTAGCACTGGTCTTGCGACAAAGGACAATATCGAATACCCATGGAGGAAATGAAACATCTGTTGTTCAGCAAAACACCAGTAAATATTCAAATGCCAGAGAGAACTGAGATTTACATACTGAAAGCTATTTCATAACGGGTATTAGTAATGGAAATTATATACAATGCATAGTATTTACAATATTTATCAACTAGGTATTATTATGTTCTTTTGTTTGTTTCTTTCAACAAAACTCTGTGTCGATAAGTGAAAATAAATTTTACACGTCAGTAAATTATTGTGTTCGTAAATTTTATTTGTAGTTTAAATTTTAATTGAATTTTTTTTTAGAATAAAACAGTAATAATAAAATACCTCCCGTCGAAGCAGACCTGCGTACTCAGCGAATTTGCAAATTAGTAATATTAATTTTGACCAGATGTACATGTAAACGAAATTTCATTAGGGTCCGTGTTTATTATGGAAGCTTTAAGGTGGGAAAACTGTAAACTATTTCAATGCTATTGACAGTTCATCTTAGACTTCCACAGTACCGATTTACATGCAGTTTGTAACAAATAAAAGCTAAACTCTTTTATATTAGGAGGTCTCATTTATTTTAAACATATTTCACTTCTTTATATTACCAAAATCGAAATTTAAAAACCTTAATCAACTGATTAATATTTTTAATTTACACATGAGGTACTTCTCCAAATACAGTAAAAGAGCAAGTGCTCAAGAAGGATTTGATTTATTATGGCCTGTACCTAAACAGGTATATAATTAGCAATATAAATAAAGTACATTTTGTACATGTTTCACAGCATCCGTTCCGCTGGTACTCACCACGACTGGAGCTGTATCCGTCGCGTATCGACGGCAATGAATCGTATATTAAAAATAGAATGTTTGGGACTCGGAAACCACCGGACCGTTTGCTATGAAACTTAACATTAATATGGAAAATTTCATGAAGTAGGTTTGTAAGCCATTAGTTTTTATAGCCCTCAGGGCTTATCACCAGGACCGTCATAAACGTACCCATGGTTTTCTTTTTTGAGTTTTTGGCCTGAGATATTTATGATCACAAGAGATGAGATGTATTTGTTAGGAAAAAAAAATTGTTAGATGTACCTACCAGCTGGTAGCTGTAAAACCAATTAGATACAATGGAAAAGCAACTGATGCTACTACCTTGCATACGAGCATGAGTTTACAGTAATAATTCTTATAAATAAATTACACACGCATCAATAGGTAAACCGTTAATCGCACATAAACGATACTTTTAATTTTTTATATGACTTTACGGAAATGTTATTGCGTTAATGATAATTTCAAAAAGCGAAAATATTTTACTGAAATAAACACAACCTAAGGTTTTTCCAAGCAGCCCTGCTGTTGACAGATACGAGCAGACGAGGCGGCTCGGTAGCGGGGTTGCTTTCACATGGTAATGCGGACGGTAATTCCTGGCGACACGTCTTTTGTTTAGAGCACACCTTAGGAGCATTGGCACTCCGGGGGGTTTTATTGTAAAATCTCGCTTTTCATTTGAAATTTCTTACTAATTGAAAGACTTGTTAATTGCAATAATTATTTTGGAGTTACGAACATTCACACTTGTATCGTTTATGCAGTGCGAATTTGCTAAATTTACGAACATATAATATTTGTTTGAATTAATACGTTGTAACCTAAATGAATAAAGTGCAATACGGGATTTTAAATTTTTAATTCTATTTGTTATTTGGAATTTAACAACTTAATATTTTTCCCAAGGGCTATCATTATTCGCAATTTCTTGTTACAGTTTCCAATTTTACAAACTTTTCCAGGTTATTAAGCATGCCAAAACAAACAAAAAATCATATAAACATATGTCCTAAAATGCTACGTTAAGCCGCTAGCCGCCGTATTTTTTACACTTAATGATTTTTAATTCGGTAAAGGGTTGTTGTATTTAGTTTATACTATAGTCCGTTTTTTTAAACCTGATCCTTCTCGAGAAAATTGGGGTGGGGGAGGGGTTTAAACTGTAAACAAAAAATTTAAACTGTAAACAACACATTTAAACTAGTGACAAACGTGTGTCGAGTATCAGATTTCCTCTAATAACGTTTTAAATAAGTTATGATATCTTTTAGTAACTCCTAGTCAGCTGTTATATTTTTAAGCCAAACCTATTCCTTGTTAAAAAGTAACAGTTCTAAAGTAAACTGATTAAAAAATGTCTGCTACCAATAATATTGTAAAGCTGATACACATTATGTTGTGATGTAAAATTACCAGCTGGTATGCAACAGTGAAATAAAACAAAAACAACAAAAAAAACAACAAAAAAACCACAAGGCTTCAGCCAATGGGATAGTAGCAAATATAAACAAACCCCCTCCACCATCTCTCCCTTGAAGGATCAGGCTTAAAAAAACGGACTATAGTATACTTGTTGCTCGAAATCGAGCAATTTATTTTAATACAATACAAATGTTACTTTTAACTTTAAATCAATGACATCCGACCAATCCAATATTGTGAATCTCTTAAATCACCAAAACTACACGTATTTACAGCTGATTATTAACAGATGTTTAAAATACTTTATTCAATACCAATGTTATTTAAATGTGAAATTTTGAGATTTTAATGATGGATAGCGGATTTATTTTCAGTCCGATTCTCATCATATTTTGGCGGAAACAACTACAGACCAAGCCCTATCCAACGACACAAAAAACTTGAAAATTGGTTGAAAATTGTAGGAGGAGTTCTCAAGACAAAAAAACCCTTAGCGTATTAAATAAGTATAGATTTGGCATGTACCACTCACACAAAAATTCCCTATTCTCATTCTCGTCTTGGTCTTGAACAAGCTTTTTGGCACTTGGCATTTTAGGGCACGGTCTGTAACTGAGATTTGTATACACAACGGTTTAAGTTTACCTTGAAAATGTTCTGCCCCCATCAGGTACTTACAATTTAATGTGATGTTATTGTCAAAGTAAATAAATATTTTCCCCTAATTTATGTAACAGTTCAAATTACCAACAGTTTATTGTTATATAGTTATTACAAATGTGACATTGTCCCAATTACTAAACAAACTCGTCCAAGAGCACAATAGACCAAATTATTCTACTCAGTCATTGTGTTTCATCCTGCCCACTCTAGGAGTATGCTTTGATCGTTTATTGAAGCCCGTTGTCGAGAACCTCACATTGATCCTCTCATCACAATCCTCTTTGTTCGCGTCTCTCAGAAGTGAAATTCCTTTCAAGGAACCATTCCCCAGAAATATCCCACTGCTAGGTTTATTCCCTTCACAAAGAGATATTTACGAGTTCTGTCGTTTGGACACAAGACTAGATTTCTTGTAAAAGTTATTCTGGGTACTAAATGCAATTTTAATGAGATACAATGTACAGTATATAGGGTGTACAGCTTCAACCTTTACAAACTTTTCAAGGTTATTCCCTATTGGAAGTCGTCAAGGAAACAGCACTGCCCAACGTCATACGATAATAATTTTAAAGGGCTTTGTATTCTGAGCAATTTGCCACAACCCCGAGACCTCAAAAGGAGGAGTGTATCGGGAGTTATTGAATTTTTGTTTTCGGCAATATGATTTAGTGAAAAGTTTATCACCTGCCCTATTTTATAAGGTTGTCGTTTTAAGGTCGGGTTCGCGGCATTGTTCTCTTTTCATGGGGACCTTTCATTTGATGTACATTTTGCTTTATGCCTATATTTGCCCTGAATAAATTTGTAAAATTTTAGTTCTATTTGTTAGTTAAATACTTTTAATGATATTATACAGTTTTCCAACTTGTTTCCACCCTTTATGTTTAAAAAGGGTTATCGGCCAGGATTCAGAATCTTTGTTATAGTTTTCAACATACAGTGTTTACATATAGTTTAAAATCCATTATGTGGTGACAGGGACATTTTACCAATTTCTTTAATTATTTTATTTAAGAGTGAAGTGAAGTGAAATAAAATTAATAATTTTGGCATTATTTTGACGACACGTTTCGTAAAGTCACATTTCACAACACGGCAGAAACAACTCGCTCAGATATCTCAACTCTTTTATGTGGTTTATCATACGGTTTCTCTTTCACCGTATAACCGGGGCAAAGATTAAAAAAACAAACTTCCATCCTTGAATAATTCTGAATAAAAACTGAATTGTTATTGTTTTACTGTACGCAAAAAAGAGAACTGAAATTTGGGAGAACACAAAACATGACTTTAATTACACTCAACTTTTACACATAAATTCTTCTATTTTACAACATTAAGAGAGAGAGAGAGCTTTCTTTTTCTAGCCTAGAGCGTGGACTGAACTTCTTCCTAATAACAACAGCTGGGCTAACAATGTATTGTATCATACTATTAACAAAGACAGTGAGTTAGCAAACATCTGAAATAGTCAATAATTTACAAAGAAATAAAGAAATAGTTAGGTGTAAACCGAACATGCCGGCCCCCTTGAACCAACTGGTTCAATAAATTAAGTCCATTAAACCTTATCAGTCCTTTTATGTTAGCTCAAGGAAAAATAACACTGAACAATTGAAAAATATTAATGAAGAGAAAAGAGTTGTGAAAATAAAATATATAAAAAATGTCTTAAAAAAATGTTCAATCTTGAGAGGTACAAACTGGTACACAAAGTCACTGAAGAGGTAGAGGGAAAACTTTCACTGCAGGTCGTTTCAAAAGTCCGTTTTTTGTTTGAAGAGTCACTACTCGAATGATGTTGTCAGATCCAGGGTGAATTTCTATAATACGAGCTAGAGGCCAATTAATTGGAGAGATAAGGGCATCTTGAACTATTACTAGATCACCAATCTTAAGATTTTCACTTTGTTTGGCCCATTTGCTTCGTACTTGAAGGGTATGAAGGTAGTCTCGACTCCAACGTTGCCAAATGTGTTGAGTAAATAATTGGAGTTGTTGCCAACGTTTTAGTCTGTTGATAGGGGTTTTACTCACATCACTTTCCGGAACTGCAGTAAGTGGGGATCCAATTAGGAAATGTCCAGGTGTCAGGGCAGAGAGGTCAGCGGGATCTGCCGAGAGAGGTGTCAAAGGTCGAGAATTTAATATCGCTTCAATCTTTGTAGTTACAGTGTTATAATCTTCAATTGTAAGCACTGATTCTCCAACCACTCTGCGAAGGTGATATTTCATACTTTTGACGGCAGCCTCCCAGAGACCTCCTTGGTGAGGGGCGGAAGGAGGATTGAAATGAAAACTTATTGAATGCTGCGTTGAGAATACATTGATGGCTTCTTGATTTTCTCGGTTGTTAAAGAAAGAGTTGATTGCTGATTTTAAAATTTTACTGGCACCCACAAAGTTTGTTCCGTTGTCACAGTAAATATTTCTGGGTAAGCCACGTCTTGAAACAAATCTGGTTAGAGCTGAAATAAAAGCCGGGGAGGAGAGTTCTGATACTGTTTCAAAATGAACGGCCTTTGTTGTGAAGCAAACAAATATACAAATATATAATTTAAAGTGACGTAGAGATATGAGATTGTGTGCTTTAGCAGTGAAAGGACCACAAAAGTCTATTCCACAGTCTAAGAAGGGTCTTGAGGGGGTTACTCGGGGTCCAGGAAGATCTCCCATCAGCGGAGCTTTGTTCTTTGGTTTGGCTCGAAAACATTTAATACATTTAAAAACTCTTGAGCGTATCAAACTTCGTGCAGATAAAATCCAAACTTGTTGAACTAATAATGACTGAAGAAGTTGAGGAGGTGCATGAAGATACTTCAAGTGGTAGTAATCCACTAGCAAATTGACGATGTGGTGAATCTTAGGTAGTATAACAGGGTGTTTAACTTCGTAATCCATATGCGAATGCTTGAGTCTTCCTCCTACTCTCATTATTCCTGATTCGTCAAGGAATGTGCATAGTCTTTGAATCCTAGTGGAGCAAGATTTGTTTTCCTTCAAGTTGCTGATTTCTTGGGGGAAAGCTTCAGATTGAATCAACTGATATATTTTCAATGTAGAACACTTTAATTCTTCAACAGATAGATGACCAGTCTGAGTTTTTCTGCGTGAAACAAGATTGATGAATCGCAAGACATATGAGAATACTCTTAAGAGTTTATTCCAAGAGGAAAATTTCTCAAACAGTATAAGTGGTTTAGCTTCTGTTGTAGCTAGAACTGTAGGTCCTTGAGGTTTCATTTCTTCTAAGTTTTCCTCCTTTATAGGGGTGAATGAAGCATGTGGCCAACTGCTGTTGGGGTGTTGTAACCAGTGAGGGCCATACCACCATAGTGAATGATCTTTAAGATCTTTAGGCATTAAGCCCCGGGAAGCGCAATCTGCAGGGTTTGAGTGAGTGTTAACATGGTGCCATAGATGTGGAGGAACTGTTTCCTGAATTTCGGACACACGATTGGCAACATAAGTCTTCAATCTGTATGGAGGTGTTTGGATCCAACTTAAAACAATCGTTGAGTCACTCCATGCATAGGTCTGGTCGATTTTATAGTGAGGTTTTAACAAAGAGAGGCAATATTCAATTAATTTTGCCAAGAGATGGCTACCGCAGAGTTCCAAGCGGGGTAATAAGACTCTTTTGAGAGGAGCCACACGGGTTTTTTAGATGAGTTGCCTTACTTGAATAGGTTCGTAGTCATATTCAGACGAACAGCGTAGGTAAACCACTGCACTGTAACCATTCTCAGAAGCATCAGAAAACCCATGCAACTGAATTATCTTGGTGTTGCTAATTTGAAGAGATCGAGGAATTTCAATTTCTGAAAGACATTGTAGTTGTGCAACAAAAGAGTTCCATGTTTCCGCCAAGTCAAGAGGAAGTGGTTCGTCCCAAGTGAAACCTTTAGCCCATAAAAGTTGCATGAATATTTTGGCCCACATTGTGACAGGAGACAGAAATCCACAGGGATCATAGCTAATCTTTGCAATCAATGAGATGACATTCCTTTTTGTGTTATTAGGAGAATTTTCCAAGTGAAAATTGAAAGAGAAATGATCAAGTGTTGGTGACCAATAAAGACCAAGAATTGAGAAGAAGGGTTGATCCGAAGTTTGGAGAAATTTGGGAACTTCATGTTGATCTGTAGGGAATGAGCCTAAGATTTTAGGGGAATTGGACGTCCATTTTCTGAGTTCAAAACCACCTCTCTGAAGGAGAGCTATCAGTTGAGCCTGTAAATCTTTAGCCTTTTCCTCATCTTCATGTCCAGCAATGATGTCGTCAACATAAGTGTGCTTTTGGAGAACCTTAGCTGCTTCTGGGAAAGATTTTTGTTCATCTTCAGCAAGTTTACGTAGGGTTCGCAGAGCAAGAAAAGGGGAACAATTCATACCAAATATTACTGTTTCCAAAAAATAAGCATCCAGAGGTAGAGTTGAGTCTTCACGCCAAAAGATGAGTTGATATTTCTGATCCATAGGATGGACGCGGATTTGCCTGTACATTTTTTTTTTTTTTTTTTTTTTTTTTTTTTTTTTTTTTTTTTTTTTTTTTTTAAAGAGGTTGGCGGACCTCTTTTTGCCTTACTTTGCCCCGTCCACATAGACTCTTGATCTGTGCGTGGATCGTTATTAGACAAAGTAAGGGGGTGAGCCGCTACAGTACAAGGTGAAAGGTACTGATAAAAGTCACTGGCCAGAATGCGGATTCGAACCCACGACATCGCTGCCATGGTCCCGAAGTCCGGCGCGCTAACCACTACGCCACCGACTCACCCAAATGTCCCCGACTCATTTGGCGTATGTCACAAGTAAATACAATATTGTGACATCTAAAATTGAAGAGTACATCAAATATGTTAACTTGCAGTTTTGAACCTGTCATTAATACATCATTTAGAGAAATACCGGTTGAAGTTTTACTTGAGGCATCAAATACAGTCCTTAGTTTTGTGGTAGAGCTAGATTCCTTAACAACGCCATGGTGGGGGAGGAAATAGTTGGTTTCTGGGATGGAATCACATAGTTTCATATGTTCAGAACTAAGATAGTCAGCCATGAACTTAACATAAGCATCTTTAAAATCTGGTTGAGCTTTGAATCTTCTTTCCAGAGCAAAAAATCTTTGTTTTGCTGAGTTCATAGAATCTCCTAAGAGAGGATGATTAGGTTTGAACGGAAGCCGGACACAATACCGACCGGTGTCATCTCTGGAATGAGTCCCAACAAAGTGATTCTCACACAGAACATCTTCATCGGTGTGTTTGGAACATGAGGGGGGTTCTTCTTGTTGCCAGAAGCGTTGTAGAGACGAGTGCAGATCAAAATCTGAGACGGTCAATAACGTTGTAAGTTGGGAAGAGTTTTGATTAAGGTGAGTGTCACAAGGAGCTTGTCCTATGAGGGTATAGCCAAATACAGTGTTCATAATGAATGGCAAGTTAGGCCCCAGGTACACTTTTTCTCCGGTGAAAATAAGATGAAATAGGCTGCCTCCTAACAAAACATCGATTTGGCCTGGGCGGTGGAAAGTAGGATCTGCAAGTTTGTATGGTTTTACCATTTTTATCAATTCTGGACTAAGGGGAGATCTAGGCATATCTTGAGGTAATCTTTTCTAAAATCAACATTGGATGATTTTCTGAAATTATTTCACCATCAAGTGTTTCAACATTAATATGAGTAAGTCCTTTTGACGTGGTTAGAGACTGAGAAATGCCATTCACTTTAAGAGTTGATTTTTTCCGTTGAACCCCTAATAGTTGTGCAGCTCGTTCAGTCATAAAATCACATTGACTGCACGAATCAATCAAGGCTCGAAAAACATGTGTGGTACCTTGCCTTGAGGTTAATTTAACAAGAACGGTAGCTAAAAGTACAGTTGAGTCTTTCTGGGGTTGTACGAAATTTGTGGATACTCCTGCAAATTTGCCATGGGTACTCTGAGGATGGGACGTGTGAGAGGGTGACACCATATCTTTAAAGGGAGGGTTTACCAAAGAATCTGAATGTATGAGAGTGTGGTGTTTTTGTGGCATTTCAGGCAAGATTTCTTGGATTTACAATCCCTAATTTCGTGATTCCCAAGACAAGAAAAGCAACGCTGCTGTGATTTTACGATTTGGTACCGTTCTTGGGGTGATTTACTTTCGAATAAAGGACAGGTGTAAACTTTGTGTCCAGATTTGGAGCAAGCAAAACAAGGAGGGTCTTTTGAACTTTGAGCGGACAAAAGTGTGACTGGTCGAGTGTGAGATTTTTCATTCGAGGGCTTAGAAGAATTCACATGAGAAGAGTTAGAGGTAAACTTATTCCATTTGTTGCTGGAAGAATGCAGAGATGCATCTTCAGCATGAGCGCATTTTTCAGAGAGAAATTTTATGATTTCATTAACTGAGGGGAGAGCTTGTGAGTCTTTTCTCCAGGATTCAAACTTATTTAACAGTTCTGTATCAAATTTTCTTAAAATCATAGAGGCTAAGAGAGGGTTATTTTCAACTACGTCACATTCGAGAGCTTTCAAAGCTTGAGAGTTTTCATTAAAAGAATTGAGGAATTGTCTTAAACCTTTGACAGAGGAAAAACTAATACAGGGCAGGTCAATGAGCTTGTTCATATGTAGAGTAGAGAGCCTGCGCACTGAGTGGTAACGTTCTCTTAATATGTTATAGGCTATGGCATAGTTAGCTTCAGAGATTGGTAGAGACTTAACTAAGTTGAGTGCTTCACCTGACAAAGTGCCAAGCAAGTATTGAAACTTAGCAACAGAGGAGAGAGTAGAGTTTGTGTGTATTGTGGCATCAAAGAGGTTAATGAAAGCTATCCATGTGTGAGGGTCTCCATTAAAGTGTTTAAGATCTATTTTAGGTAATCTTACCATGGATGTATTGGAGGTTTCTTGCTTGCCGGTACTATCTTGAGAATTTACTGAGTGTGAATCGTCATTTGATTTAAATTTGGAAACATAAGTGTTTATTTTACTGTCAATGGTAACAAAAAAATCATTTATTTCATCTTGACGTTCAATAAGATTTTCTTCATCATAGTCTTCAGGTGGGTCAGAAACATCTAAAAGTTTAGTTAGTGTTTTGTTAAATTCTGCTTGCTTTGTTTTTACTTCTGTTTGGTAGGCTAAAACCTTTTGGTAGTCTGTATCAAGAGGGGATTCCAGAGAGAAAGTGGTTACAATTGACAAAATCTTGTTTAGGCGGGCTTTGATTACATTAGTTGTTCGAACAAAGGTTTGGTACTTCATTTTGAGGGTAAAATACTTAGGCTTACTCAAGAAAATCTGTAGAGTTTAAAAACATAAATAAATATTTCAACTGTATAAGTAGGCTATTTGGGTAATTAACTTACTTGGAGAGCTGTCATAGGCCTAGAGTTAAAGTTCATTATAAATAGGCTTAGAAAATATTTAAATCATAAACATGTTGAATCATTAGAGTTTGTAAGATAGACATTAGGCCTAGTCCTTATCTTCAGTGGGGAAACAATTTGAGATTGGTTTAAATTCAATTAGCCTAGGAGAATAAACTGGTGAGTTGAGGAATACCTGGTTGCAGAGTAAAAACATTGTCGAAATCTTCATACTTAACATTTGAGATTGAGTAGGGTCATTGGAGAGAGAGGAATAATTAAATTATGTAAACACATAAGTTTTGAAATTGAGAGAAACATTCTTTCTTTGTAAAACAACCAGTTCGAGTCTTCTATAGTGGAGAGGTTAGTGTAAACAACAACAAACATCACAGACGATCAGCTGGAACAGACGATTGCAGAGACCGTTGCTGTTGCATCACGGGAACTGGAAGGGGAACAATGGTCGGGTTCACGTTACATCCACCGCAAAGCGGTTTGTTTACGTTTTTGCCTATCACGTGACCAATCCCACAAATAAAATGTCTGAAATTAGTCACGTGATTAGCAAAACGTAAACAAACCGCTTTACGGTGGATGTAACGTGAACCCGACCAATGTTGAGCGAAACTCGACCTTATGGCGATTTTCAATAAGAGACGTAATGGCGGACGAAGTGAAAATATGAATTTATCGTATTTTAATCGTTGAATCCTGAGCTTTTATTTGTACAGAAACTTTCTAAAATGAGATTGATAGAAATCTTGAGGATATTTTTAAACATGTAGGAGTAAAAGTACATCACATTTTACACTTCTGATGTTACAGTCTTTGGAAACACGGTACAGTTTAAATGGAGAGTTCTTCTTTAAATATCCATACTGCTTGCTACTTACATCCGGCTCGGAAGGACCAATGAATAATTCTGAATAAAAACTGAATTGTTATTGTTTTACTGTACGCAAAAAAGAGAACTGAAATTTGGGAGAACACAAAACATGACTTTAATTACACTCAACTTTTACACATAAATTCTTCTATTTTACAACATTAAGAGAGAGAGAGAGCTTTCTTTTTCTAGCCTAGAGCGTGGACTGAACTTCTTCCTAATAACAACAGCTGGGCTAACAATGTATTGTATCATACTATTAACAAAGACAGTGAGTTAGCAAACATCTGAAATAGTCAATAATTTACAAAGAAATAAAGAAATAGTTAGGTGTAAACCGAACAATCCTTTTACCACATCCATTTTTGTTTAGCCTCTTTGTAAATGAACTTCCTTTGTAAATGAATACTCTTTTACAGTGTTATATTTTTCTTTCTTCCCAGAAAACGTAATTTTGTATCATGTTTCGCTTACAAAGCAAAAAATATTTAATATCGCTGAACCTATTGATTGAAACTGACTTAAATAAAATTATTATTATGCAATAATTATAAGTTTGTTTTTTTAAAGAATTATCAAAAATAATAACACTACGTATAATGTTTAATATTTTGTTTAGTAAATAAAAATAGCCCCGTCTATATTACTCCAAAATTTCAATAATGAAAAAGTTGAAATAAATTTCATTATTTCGCCATGCGGTTTTTCAAATGGTTATCTCACGAATTTACCAATACAATAATAGTCATCTATTTATGCTCTCTTTTATTTTTTAGCTTCGTACGATTTATAGAATTCTATTTAATTAACTTAATTTCAGATGGCTGTTTCCAAGCTATATGTCTCGTAAGTAATAATGATTTTTCTTTCGCCATGTATTGCGATAATGAATAATGTACTTGTTTTATAGTGTAGGCCTATCTCATCCAGAAAAATTTCTAAACCTGTTAGAGAATGTGTAAAATATTATACGGAATAATAACCACGCACAGGTTTGTGGGGGGGGGGGGGCAAAACATATACTAACGTAAATATAAGACTCTTATGACTTTGCAAAAATTTACAAACCAATCTCATTTTCAACATTTAATAATTGAGAGCTTCAATTGATAATTTAATGTCCTTTAAGAATTTAAGTAATTACAATTTAAAATTAAAAGTGCTAAATAAAACTTTAATTTTTATTCCTGTTTTAAAACTTAAGTTTTGTTAGTTTCCCATGAAGGAGCGTTCCTTTCAATTATGTATATTCTAAGAATGACATTTTAATGTTCACATTTTATACCCACAAAATAATTTTATTTCCTCGACCAACTTCTAGAAAATTTTATAAAAAAATTTGTTTCGTATTGTTGTTGTTTTTGTTAAGTGTTTTTGTTGTTGAAAGATCCATAGAGTTGTATTTTATTGTTTTAGCTTCTGAAGTACTTATCACATCGAAATAAAAATTTGCAAATCATTAGGTTAAAAACTAGTATAACATAACGATTGCTTCTAAAAATTCTAAGATTGTTTATTTTTTGTTTGAAGGAATTTTGTCTGTAGTTCTATCACTATTTCTCTTGTAAACTGATGTTAATGACAACATTTAAACCACAGTCCTGAATGCAGGCGTTTAACTGTATGATTTTCTAAAATGTAGTTGAAGGGGAAAAGACTATTAGAGGGAAATAAAGTTCAAAATATATGCTATTCATGTTATATGAAAATGATTCATTTACGTTAATCTTTTTATCAAATAATTAACAACTTTAATCATAGATTATTTAACTACCGATTTTTATTTTGATGAAGAAGTCGAAAGGAATATATAAAACGTTTGGTTTACGTGTCATGCGGCATTAAAACACACTCAAGTGAGACCTGAGGTTTATAGCCTTACTAGAATAAACTCAATGTTTTTGAGAAATCTCTGTTAATATTAGCAATCAAAAACGCATTAGTTGAATATTGTATTTTTGTTATGTTCTACGGCATACCTAGCCTACTCTTCACAAATCATATTTTTCAGCCTTAAAACTACTTAAGCGGAAAGTTATTTTTTATTCAAGTTATTATACTATGTAAAATCACTTAGCCTCAACTACTACTTTATTATAAATAAGAAATCTTCATGAAACATCTGAAAGTCTGTCCTAGTTAATTAAAAAAAATTGGATTTTATGTTAAATTAAGCTACATAAATAAAAAGCTTTTTAATAGATTCATTAGCTATCTATGTAACAGACAACGCCATATCACTATCACTATCTTGAGACAGGGACCTCACATAGTGGGTATTTTAACCTGAATATGAAAGAGAGATGAGTGTAGGATGATTGTGGCGCGATCTTGTAGTCTTGTTACTGACATTCTCCTTAAGACAGGACTGTTAGTTAATAGCCCAACAGCCAATGGTATCTAGGGACCAACAGTTTAACGTGGGATCCGAACCACAATATCGACCACATATATATGAATTGGTCTAATTATGAGGATGGTCTTCATGGATGAACTAGTATTCACTAGTGCAGACGTTAATCACCACTAGTGAATATCGCATCCACAAGCCATCGCTTATAACTATCCACAATTCGTGACCTCCAAGTAGCTGGATTACAGGACGACGCCACCGTCCCAGTCATAGAATATCAATTGAAGTTTTTCAAAATTGTAAATGGAAAACCGACAAAAAATGTTTAATTTGAATACATTTTATGTTTAATTTGGATTTATTGTTTATTCGCATACATACGCCGAATTTTAAAGTTCTCTTTTAGTTAAATGATGAAGTAAAAATCAGCTGCGAATTTTTTTAATAATTTGTAAAATTATAGTAAAGCTTTTGTAGATTTTGTAGCCATTCGATGCAAAAAACAATTTTATTGTATTATTGCCACTTTAGGTGATTAGTATATAAAATAAGATCTTTTTCACTCATTATCCACCTGGCTCTCCTTTTAAAATCAAACCAAAACTCATGTTCTAATGTACACAAAGCAGACATTTTTCGAATCCCCATGCTATTCTTATGGAGGATGCACTGGGAAGAGAATTTCTTATATCTACTTACAATACCTACATGGCAGCAAACCTTCATCATCGTTCCCATAATGTTTATATGAGGGAAATAAAAAATATCAAATTCTGTTGGAATATCGCTGGATACAAGGCCTATTGTGACGTTGGTGTAGGCCTACTATACTTCTGGAACTAACTTCTAAATAAGTATATACAAGGCCCTAAAGTCAGAATATAATCAATTCCATTTAGTTTACCTTAAATATGGAAAAGAAATTGGGGACCTTGTTTCACGACGATGTCATACTGGAAATTGGCAGACTGGGCTTAGCATTTTATAACACGTTTACTTTTTTACTTTTCAAATTTTACTAAAAATGGTTTCTATTTCCTTGCCTACTTTAAAAAAGTATAAATTAACTACAAGATTTAAAATTTACTAGAATTTAATTGAAATCATGAAAACAAAATAAATAAGAATCTGAATTTGCAAAAAAAAGTTGTCAGAAATAGCGTAAGTTCCGTTGATAATTTAATCAAAAAGCCTTTCAAAGATGTCCTATTGAATTTGATTGTGACAATTCTTCCTGTTCGTTTTCCACGGAAATCCATTCCCTTTCAGAGTTTCAATTAAAAAAGCATATTCCGATGATGTTACTTTTTCAATTCTTTTGAGCTTTACTTGTATTCAACCATTTATAAAAGGCCATATTTGATTATTGTAAAACTGTAGCGTTGTATCAGACGAAAGATTCTTTCCACTTTTCCTATATATATATATATATATATATATATATATATATATATATATATTTATATAAAACATATTTATAATATAACAAAACTTTCTAATCTTAAATGCAAAACTAATCTTATCGCATGACCTAGTCAGCCATTTTTTCATTGGCTTGTGAGCTAAATAAATAAATTGAACTTGTGGCTAATCCGTTATCCGTACTGGATCAGGACTGGGGAAAACTGCTGTAATGTAATAAATAAGGGCTGTTTTGTTAGCGGGTAAAACGATGTAAAAAGTAGTACCCAAAACTTCACTAGTCATCTTGTAGTCGAGTTAGAAGTAGTCTTTCGAACAATTTTGAAATAACATTTAGTGAGCTAATAGGCCGGTATGAGGAAACTTGGTGTACAGGTTTTCCCGGTTTTTAAATTAGAATTATTTGGGAAAGTTTCCATTGAATCGGATAATGGGTAGTGCGCAAAATAGAAGTATGCGAGTTACCAAGTTGTTGTATTACTCTACTGACAAAATCCATTTCGTAAATCAATAGTGGTGTGAAATATTTTAGTGTGGGATGTGGATCACCTGGAGCAGTAAACAAATCGGTAAAATAATGTTTAAATTGGTCTAAATAAGGTCTAATTTTAATTTTACGGAGTCATGAGGAATTTTCTGAGGGATACCCAATTTTTTCCTATCATCTAGGGGCCATAAGACACAAAAACGGCCATGATCCTTCCAGTAGTTTTCTCTCAAGACCCTTAAATGCACTCTTTTATTATTTAAGATCCCCTCCCAGTGCAATTACTGTCTAAATTGTATCAAGTTCTAATATTTTTGTTTTCCTATACAACCCAACAGGGGTGAATATGTATGTTAGCCGCCATATGTTATAAGGCAGTATAAATTAATGCCACAATCATCCTACACTCATCCCTCATTCATACTTGGCTTTAAACTACCTATTGAGTTAGGTCGCCATTTCAATAAAGGTATTAAAGGTACCTCACTCGTGAAGGTATCATCTGAACCCCAAGTCAAGCTCTACATTGTCGAGGACGCCTCAAAATTAATTAGACATGTGCACGTTAGATAACCATTTGATCTCGTTGCAGACACAGTATTCGCACCAGCAGTCCAACTTTAGTCGTCGTGCACTGTAAATTATATCGTGTTACCCAGGGAGCGTGTTAACCAGCGTTAGTTGATGCTGCTCGGCGTCTTCGTGGACGGCACTTGTGAACCTGTTGCTGAACGTTATGGGAACCTAAGCCCAAAGAACCTTTATTATAAACGAAACTTTTTCTTTGTGGTCTTGTTGATAAGTACTGTAGTGTTTAAAACCCTGCAGGCGTAAATAATTATTGTAGTTTGTTTTTAGAAAATAGAGTTTATGTAAAAATTGTATGCCAAATCAAAAAATAACAATTTAGTGTTTTGATATGTTTAATGTTCAAATTTTGTTAATGTTCACTTGGTGTCAAGATTTGCAACATTTTTATCCAAATTTCATTAATTTTTCAATTACATTTTCCACGAAATCTGTCGCTAGCCTACATGTTTTTTGTATTACGAGTGTGTTATTATGTATTTCTATGATATATGTATATGTATGATAACAATCTATAAAAAACAAATACAATTTCAAGTCGCCAAACAGCGGGTGCAGCCATAATGTGTTGCATTTATCCTCAGTACCTGGTGGACCGAGCTTAAGCTCGGTAAAATTATTACTTTCGTTCTCACACAAAAAACATTCGCTCCGCTCACTCGCCCTCTTCCTTTTTACGACGAGCTCGTTTGCTTCGCTCACTCGCCAGGCCAAAGGGTGCTGCACTTTGGTATAATTTTCTTAAACTACAGGTTAAAGATGTAATACATTTGTTTACATCTACAGTTATCAGCTGATTTTTGTTCAATTTAAAAATATCCATAAGAATAACATGGGAACTTTGAAGGGAACTAGGATGAAAACCGGATTTTTTCCAACCATAGGACCAATTCCAATCAATTCCTCATGGACAATGTCCCCATATTCAAACAAAAAATAAAAATCCTTGGTGCGAAAAAAAAACTTTTCCCGTGCAAACATTGCTTGTTTTAAAGATTATTTTAAAGATTGTTTTAAAACCTCTTGATGCTTGGTTTCTGCAAAACGAGAATTTGGCAGAACATAAAAAAACTAATTTCATAAATATATTTAGCTACTGATTGGTCTTTGAAATGACATAATTTCAAAATTAATTCAATTAATACCCACCAGATAAAAATAATTATGATAATGATACGTTTAAATGAAACATATCAAAACATTAAACTTTTTAATGTTAACTTCGTGTTAAGTGGTGCAACATTTTTATCCAAAACCCAAAACTGTGGCTAGTCTACATGTTTTTCGTACTACGAGTGGGTAATTATGTATTTCTATGATATAGGCCTACGTACATCTATGATTACAATCTGTAAAAAACCAAATAAATTTTCAAGTCGCCAAATAGCAGATACAGCCATTTAAAAAATATGTTGCATTCAGCTTTTATTCTCTTGTTGCTTTGGTTCCCGCAACACAAGGATTTTGCAGAACATTTCCAAAAAATACTTACATAAATTAATATATTTAGAGACCGTATTTATTAAATTGGTATGTATTTCCTTTTTATTTCCTCTGCAATATGAAACGTACAGAGGTGCTCTTTTCGATGTATTTATTTATCAATATTTCGTCAACATGTTCGTTTTTTTAACAATGACTTTTTAAACGTAATAAAAATTATTCACATAACTTTTTACAATTATGGAACACCTGTTTCAGAATATACATGATGAAGTTTACATGATTTTAATTTATTAGTAGTTAAAGCGGTAGACCTACAGTGGTAGGCCTAAGCCTCATCTGTGACTTAAAAATAAACTAGAACTAGGATGAGGTGGGATTTGATATAAAATTACAATTGTACTGAATTATAGGTGGGAAAATGTTTAAGGAACAATTTCAAACTCAAATTCGAACAATTATGAACTTTGTGGGTTTTGATTCTGGCGTTTTAGTATCCGGAACTCCAATGTGAATTTAACACGACTTCCTATTCTCACTACACGCAGAAACAAGAATTCATACAATTTATTATAATTATGAAATTCCTATATATAAATTGTATTAAGTGAAAGAACAAATAATTTATTCCGCAAGATTGAAGTTAAAACTTTTATTGGATGCCAAGGCTACCATTTCCATCTCGGTCAACTATTTCATGTACGGTTTGCAGTATTGTACTCTAACAGACAAGACCTTCAATTTTATGCACATATCAACCTATGCTTACGTTTAAGATTTTTAGACATTCCTGGGGGCCAACCGCAGGAGGAGCAGCCGGCCTTGATGGGTTTATCAGTTTTGTGTGAACAGTGCTATACGAGTACATACATCTTATGGAATTAAAGCTAAAGCTATGGTAAATTCATGACCATGACATTAAGGTGAGCGATCGCCACCGCACACAAGCCTGTGGGTATCGAATGAAGTGGCAGGATTTATGTATTGATCTTTTAATCCCAAGTTGGGCTCAAATCTATATACACACATAGAATTGATCTCAGCTTGAGGCAATCAACGAAAAAATTACTCGCAAACTTGTATGGTCCATTTCCATACTCTTCCTCTGAGAATCAACTTACTTCCTTGTCTATTAATTTTCTTAGAAAGATAAAGGAAACACTGTGATTAAAAAAGTCATATATTGGCTTATTTACAGACTAGTTTAGTGTGTCTTAAATTATACTTGTATATTCAAATTGAAATAAAAATTTGGTTAATGTTGTGTAGGCGTGAGTTTGCCGTGATAGCGACACGCTTAGTAGTTACCGGGACGCCACAGCACAGCGCTAGTGTCGCGTTTTTATAATATACTGTACTCTGTAGACGGATTGCAGGTGGCCTTAACATTTGCGGATTAACATCTGTTAATGTACAGCTATAAATACGTGTATTTTTTGCGATTACTGATACTCATAATATTGGATTGGTCGGATGTCATTGATTTAGAACTAAATGTTACTTTTGTATTGTATAAAAATAAATTGCTCGATTTCGAGCAACAAGTAGATGAGTATTGAATAAATTTTTGTAAATTCTCCAGCATCAAGCCTTCTTTTCAAAGTTTTCTTGGTTTTCTTAGCCCTTTTTGTATTTCCAAGAAGGTCCTCTCGGCTTCGGGCACACGAATACCATCGCACCTTTTAGAACAGTATTTCCTCCTGCTCTGCCGCATAGCTCTTGCAAAACCCTCACTTCAGCCAGGGCTCCTTTATTGTATGAATGACACTGTCAAGAACTCTTATTTTTGATAGTAGCATTAAAACATTGTTTTTGGGATGTCTTGTCCGAACTATAAATTTAATGCTTCGTTGCAATAGAGTGCTTCCATGCAAGCATCTTTTTAACAAGTCAGTGCTGCACAGATAGTTGAGCGGAGCGAGCGAAGCGAGCGAAGCTCCTATACTACACTCTGGCTTTTTATTTACAAGTACTCCTCCTGAACGGCTGAAGTGATTCTCACGAAATTTTACTCGGTCATAGTAACCATCTATGGGAAGGTATAAATCTGAAATGGTCCAAATCGGACATAAGGGTTCTGCCGGGGCCTACGATAACTCCGGGCCTGCATGCTCTGTTGCGTGACGTCATCACAAAGCGGCCTACGCAGCGCGCCAGTCCCATATGAATTGCATTGACGCGCCCTGCTTCGCGTACTTCTATCCATTATTAAAACTATATACGACCTGCTAATTGAACCGGATAAATTACCATACATTCTTAGATAGTTTAGCTTTACTATAACATCAAGACACAATAAGAAATAATTTATTTAAGTATTTTAAAAAATGTAAAAAGACAAAAATTATGTTTTATTGGCTTATAAAATTATTTTTTGTATTCATATTAGATTTACTTAATAAAAAAAAATGTTCTAAATTCAGTAAACTAAAGCTTCAATTAAATTTCGATGTTTAACCCATAAAGTGCTGATTTCGTCAGTTTCACTTAGGGGTTAAAAATTAAAATCAATTGTTTAAGGCTTTTATGAGAGTAAAAAATAAAATTTTAACAACAATTTTGAATAACACAAAAAATATTATCCTTACTATTTTTGCTGTGAAGATAGCTTCTTAACATTACGTTTCTCATAGATCTCTTGTGTAATACCTTGTCCTTCATTATCTTGCTGTAATTGTTCAGTAAGATACCGTATTGGGAAAAATGTAAATTACTTTCATAAGTAAAAATAAACAATTTTGGTGACAATATTTATTTACATTTGGTATTTTGAACGATGATAATTTAATTGATGAGTTCTAATGAAAAATTGTAAAAAACTGTCTTTGAGAAGTCTTTTTCAAATATTCCTCTTCATAAGAGCAGCTCGTCAGATATTTAAACAGTTGTAACATTAGCACTAACATATTTACTAAATCAGGTTTAGGTCTCATGAGTCCACCTCTGTCAATGAACTTTAAATAATCACATGTATATTTTTACAAAAAGTGGAAGACGAGATAAAAATAAACAGGAGATAGAGAAGACTTCCGTTCCCACGGATTCTTGGCGCCTTCCGCAAAAATGCACAGACATTAAATTATTTTAAAACATTTCATTTATCTATATAAATTGTACTGAAATCAAACGTCTTACGTGGATCATTATTTTATTAATGTAGGTAGCAACAATGTCCATAGTCTGAATATGACATTTGTTTCGTTTAATACTTTTGTTGTTGCTGCGCAGTTCAAAACTGTATAATAATAGCTATTTTTATTTATATAATTTACTGCGTTCACGGAAAAGTTACTAAATTTTACTAGTAAAAAAAAGTCCCAGAAGCTAAGGCATATGAATTTTTAAAAGCGAATATAAACTAGCAAGCAGTTAATATTATTTAAAAAGTTTTATATCTACTGGTTTCTTCAGATAAATTGTCTATTTATTCCAATATTATAGAACTTAGAGCACTGGAATTTACATAAATCAATAGGGCTTGAGGTAAGGAAAACAATGATACCACTCAAAAGGTTTGAAATCAAAATATGTGAGCGTAAAGCAGTTTCTCCCATAGGGGACGCGACAAGGTCTGACAGGGACAAGGTCTGACAGGGACAAAGTCTGACTGTTTTTGTGGCAGGTTTTGTCCGAGACGGCCGCCGCCTAATGACGTGGAATGGAATGTGTCAGACTTTGTCCTTGTCTGACCTTGTCCCCGGCGGGCCAAACTGAAAACTGTCCGACTTTGTCCGGACCGGTCCAGACAAAACCTGACACTTTTTCTGACACAAGGCCCGACGATTTTGTGCGCTGCCCTTTCAACTAAAAAAGTCTTCAAGGAAATCAAATAAAGTGGATGGTGATATTCTGAAAGAGAATTAAATTTCTTACATATTGCCACTATGCATTTTGTAAGTACTCAATATTTTCAGCTAAAACTTGCCTAAAGATTAAATAAATGTGATCACCCACGTTTTCAATTTATTTCTTGTAGATCACATTTGTTTACTATTTCACCATAAATCTTTTAAAAAATAGAGCTCTTATAATTATTTGCTCATCTACACGGATGAAGCTTTCCAACAACCTATTAATTATTCAAATCGGTCCAGTAAAATTGTAGATTTAGTTGTTAAAATTGAAAAAAAATCTAGTGGCTCTTAGGGGCAAAAGCCCCTAATCATAAAATTAAAGTAGCATGAACCATAGCGGATTACCTCGGTGACATGGCTGACTGTAATGAAGCATAACTAAAAGCCTTGGAAATTATAAACATGGTATCTTCACACAATGTATAATGGCAGTCTTGAATGTCTCAATACAACTATAACTTTTGAGACTGTAAAATTTCTCACACAATTGTGACATAAAGTTGTCTTGTAAAGTAAGTTAATATAGGCGTATTTCAATTTATGTTCTTTTAAAAGATAATAACATAAAAATGTGTTCGAAAACGTGTGTTTTTACTTTGGCGCCATAAATCTTTAAAAAGTCAAACTTTTCTATTTATTTGCACCTCTACACGGAAGAAGCTTTCCAGTGACCCATTAGTTAATAAAATCGGTCCCATAGAACAGTAGATTTAGTTGTACAAATTTTAATAAAAATATCTTTAATTCATTATTTTCTCACAACTATAAATTCTGAGGTTTCTCAGCTTTTATTGAATTAAACTTTAATTGGTGGGGCAATTGACTGATATTCAGAAAGAGAATGAAATTGCCTACAAACTTATGTTAAGCATTTCTTTAGGCCTAGGCTACTCAATACAAATTTGTTTTTACTCCTGGTTCAAAATGGGCACTAAAGTAGGCGGAGGAAGTAAGTGTTCGTATCAATTTAAAGATTATAACGAAATAAGATTTTTCTTGGCACAGAGACCTTTATTTATATTATTTCCATCCCAGAACTAGATTATTTGCAAAGTTTGAAGAAAATAGAGCCGTTTATTAGTTCCGTGAGCAGACATACATAGACCTACATCCTACAAATATAAATTACTCGTATTGGAGTATAAGATATATATGAATCTAAACGAAAGGAGTTTTTACCTTCTAGGGGCCTCAAAATAAAAAATAAAAAAAGTAACATGCTCCCGGGCTAACGTGATATCGTGTTTCCAATTGCGAATTCGCTAAAATCTTTGAGAACTGATCAGAAGAATAAAAATTAATTTGATGTAAATACAAATACAACACAATGTACTATTTTCAATAATTGTTTTTTTTTTTTTTTTTTTTTTTTTTTTTTTTTTTTTTTTTAATCATAGGTCATAAGAAATACATCTAATATAAAGCAGCCTGTATTTACAGAATTAAAATACCGGCGGCGGGAGGTTCGGCGCTGCGCGCATCGGCGCGGCCGCGGCGTGTGGGAGGCAAATGTGTCAGGTTTTGTCTTTGTCAGACCTTGTCCCCGGCGGGCCAAACTGAAAACTGTCACACTTTGTCCGGACCGGTCCAGACAAAACCTGCCACCTCAGGAATGTGTCATATCTTGTCCTTGTCTGACTTTGTCTTTGTCAGACCTTGTCCCAACCGAGCCAGAAGAAAGTGTCAGGTTTTGTCCATGTCTGACTTTGGTAGCTTCCCCTCCCATAAGAGCGCATGTTAAAGTCGGCCTCTTTCCGCGCCGCGGCAGCGGGAGTGGTGGGAGTATGCAGGCCCGGAGTTATCGTAGGCCCCGGTTCTGCCCTACTGCCCCTTAAAGTTACCATGTTATTTTAATAGGAGAAATATTTCATTTGGTTTGTTTACTGTGTGTTGATTTTACAGCTGTTATAAGGATCAAATTTCACTGCAGACTGTTACTATCAGCTGTTTGTGAATACAGTAGTTTTATGTGAAATAATTGTTGTTTTGTTTATTTTAGTGGTTTGTTTACCTTTGTACGTGAATGAAATGCCACATTTACGGAGAGGAAGTGGAAATCTTGGACGACGCACCATTTAATATCACAGCAAACCTGCGTAATCAAAAATTATTACAGTATTGCAGACTTGTGGCGAGTAAGCGCAGCGAACAACCTAAATCTGGCGACGAGTGTGTGCAGCAAATGAGCCGACCCAAAAGGTGAGTGAGCGCAGCGAACGAGCTAAACCCTTACGGCGAGTGAGCGTAGCGAACGAGCTCACTTATGCATTATGTATAAAACATTTGCTATTATTGTTTTAAAAATAGTCGCTCCGCTCAATATTGCAAGCAGACAACAGCATTGTATACCTAGTTATATACTTTCTTTATTACAACCATAGAATGGAGTTAGTGTGCTATATGCAAAATAAACCATTACCGGCAACTCGATTTTACCTATACCACTATTCACCGCCCAGGGGACTCAATCCGTGCTGAGGGTCTGAGTCTGTTGAAGCTTTGTGGTAAACTGTTGCCTAACATGCATTCTTTATAACTTCGAGAGTTTATTTGACGTGATACTGTAGCACTGCCATAATACTAATGGAAGTTTAATAACCGAGTCAACCAACCTTTTCCGGATAGTTTTTTTTTTCATCTGAAAGAAGTTGTTTTCTGTATACTTTGCGTAGGTGAACTCAGACACAACATCAAACAATTTACAGTCACCACATAAGAAGTGCACGTAACGAGTAGACATTGGGAGGTTTTTGAAACATTAGAAAAATGTTATTAACACCAGCGACCTCCATTCCTCCTATGGATCCCACGTAATGTGCCATAGTTAGGGTGTTCTATTGTGTTATTGATCTTACATGTAGGACAGTATTTTTTGCTTAGGCACTCAACGTCAACCTTTTAACCTCTATCTAGGCTAGTAGCGGTTATTACACCGTGCAACGAGGTACGGCCTCGCTTCAGCTATGTCCCATCCATTGCAACCGTAATGTCACTGTTGTATTCATTAGCAATTACTGCTTCTCTTTTATCATTTACCGTTGACTATATGATGAGATATTTACTTGATTGTATTGGTAGAATCTTGAAGGCAGAGGAAGAAGATTTATTAGGCCTACATAACATATTGTCTCTTCGGTACTTGATGACCTTAACCTATGCTTCTCAGTCCATACACGAGTCGAAAAGTTGTTTTCAAAATGTTTAGTTTCAGTTCTCTCAGAAGACCTAAATGATATTTTAGTAGAACACATAGTATAAAAGAGAACAATTGGGAACTATTTCCTGCCTGTTTCTTGTATCTTAACGGTTCATGAATTTTGACAGCAAGCGAGCACAGCGTCGGAGAGTGGCAGACTTTTCACCATCGTTCTTTTCAGGTAATTTAACATAAAAATAGGTCTAAATATATTAGTTTGTAATAACTTCCGGGTTGAACCATTATTTGAATAGACTAGTAAGCAACCAACAATTTGTGGATGACAACATTTCCGGTACTGCGTTACTTTAAGTTATACAAGTTATGGAGCTTTCGTGGCCCTGGCGTAAAGATGAACGTTAGGAAAAGATTTGGGATTGTTTTAGTTTAGATTTAAATTTAGTCCTTCAGGTTTCCGTCCACCTAAATACAAGTATAAGGTGTAGGCCAACTGAAGGCAACGAATGAAAACTTACTTTTAAACTTGTATGGTACATTCCCTTACTTTTCCTCTGAGCATCAACTCACTTTCTTGACTTTATATTTTCTTAGAATAAAAGAACAACCGCTGTGATAGAAAATATATATACTGGTTTATTTACAGACTTGTTTAGTGAGTAATTATGATTTTATTTTCAAATCGTAATAAAAATAACCGTTGATGTAGTGGAGGCGTGAGTTTGCCGTGATAGACCACGTAGTTCCCGCGACGCCACCACACAGCGCTAGTGTCGCCTTTTTCATATACTTTTTTTTATATATCGGTCGTTTCACAATTTATCATTAGTCTTATTTGAAAGAAAAGTCCAAGATGGAGGGGACTGCAGTCTCAGAATATTTTCAACAGCTTTGTTAATTCGAGAAATGGAATTTGGACTTTAATAGAGCCTTCATTTGAAACTAAATTTTCTGTGTGGTTTTTTCGATAGGAAGCTTTTATCCTGTAGGCATTAAATAATTATTGTAGATAGTTTTTAGAAAATAAAGTTTATGTAAAAAATGTTAGGCCAAATTAAAAAATAACAATTTAGTGTTTTGATATGTATGAAACATATCAAAACATTAAACTCTAATGTTAACTTCGTGTTAATTGGTGTAAAATTTTTATCCAAAATCCAAAACTGTGGCTAGTCTACATGTTTTTCGTACTACGAGTGGGTAATTATGTATTTCTATGATATATATGTACATCTATGATTACAATCTGTAAAAAAACCAAATACAATTTCAAGTCGCCAAATAGCAGATACAGCCATTTAAAAAATATGTTGCATTCATCCTTTATTCTCTTGCTGCTTTGGTTCCCGCAACACAAGGATTTTGCAGAACATTTTCAAAAACTACTTACATAAATATACTTTTTAATATGTTTAGAGACTGTATTTATTAAATTGGTTTTTATTTACTTTTTATTTCCTCTGTAATATGAATTGTACAGAGGTGCTCTTTACGATGTATTTATTGATATATCTATTTCAACATTAGCGTTTTTTATTAATGATTTTTAAACGTTTATAAAAAAATATCCAGATATTTTTTATATTTGTTTAACAATTATACAACACAATTTAACATCATATGCAGTATGAATTTATGTTTTAGCGAATTTCCCTATAGGGAATACGCTATTACGGTAATATCCATGGTAATACCTAAGCCCGGGACCATGTTACTTTTTCATTTTGAGGTCCCCAGAAGCCAAAAACACCATCCGTTTTTTCTTTTATATATATTTATGTTTACTGATAACGTTTAATAGGGACCTCCGATTTTGACAAAATTTGGTATAGATGTGTAAGACCACGTCTATTTTCATGAGTTCGCGAACCGTATTTTGAATTTGTAACTTGGCTTAATAAATCATGGAGAAAAGCCTAAAATAAGTTTCCCATGTTAATCTTAAGGGAAACCAACAAAACCCTGTATCTCGCTTATTTATTGGCATAACCTGATAACATTTGGTATGTACATTCACTAGTTTGGGTTTAACTGATATATTCATACAAAAAGCATTTATTTGGCGCCAAACCTACATACTCACCCCCATGGACTTTATGGAGAAAATCAAAAAGTGCCGAATATTGATAAAATTTGTTACAGTATTTACCTTACCTAACCTCTACATTTCGTAAGAACTAACATTTTCCAAAAACATTTCATGGCAGAAAACCTAAATACTCATTCCTATGGTGTTTATGGGGAAAATACAAAATCTCAACCCCCTTTGGAAATTCGATGAATACGCAGGTCTGCTGCAACGGGGATAGGCCTATTTAACTTATCAGTACAGTAGTTAAAGCGGTAGGCATACAGTGGTAAGCCTCGTCTGTGACTTAAAAATAAACTATAACGATAGGATGAGGCGGGATTTGATATAAAATAATATTTGTACTGAGTTATAGGTGGGAAAATGTTTAAGGAACAATTTCAAACTCAAATTCGAACAATTATGAACTTTGTGGGTTTTGATTCTGGCGTTTTAGTATCCGGAACTCCAATGTGAATTTAACACGACTTCCTATTCTCACTACACGCAGAAACAAGAATTCATACAATTTATTATAATTATGAAATTCCTATATATAAATTGTATTAAGTGAAAGAACAAATAATTTATTCCGCAAGATTGAAATTAAAACTTTTATTGGATGCCAAGGCTACCATTTCCATCTCGGTCAACTATTTCATATACGGTTTGCAGTATTGTACTCTACCAGACAAGACCTTCAATTTTATGCACATATCAACCTATGCTTACGTTTAAGATTTTTAGATATTCCTAGTGGGCCAACCGCAGGAGGGGCAGCCGGACTAGATGGGTTTATCAGTTTTGTGTGAACAGTGCCATACGAGTACATACATCTTATGGAATTAAAGCTAAAGCTATGGTAAATTCATGACCATGACATTAAGGTGAGCGATCAGCACCGCACACAAGTCTGTGGGTATCGAATGAAGTGGAAGGATTTATGTATTGATCTTTTAATCCCAAGTTGGGCTCAAATCTATATACACACATAGAATTGATCTCAGCTTGAGATAACCAACGAAAAAATTACTCGCAAACTTGTATGGTCCATTTCCATACTCTTCCTCTGAGAATCAACTTACTTTCTTGTCTATACATTTTCTTAGAAAGATAGAGGAATCACTGTGAATAATAAAGTCATATAATGGCTTATTTACAGGCTAGTTTAGTGTGTCTTAAATTATACTTGTATATTCAAGTTGTAATAAAAAACTGGTTAATGTTGTGCAGGCGCGAATTTGCTGAGGTGATAGCGACATGCCCAGTAGCTATAGTTCCCGGGACGCCACCACACAGCGCTAGTGTCGCGTTTTTAATATACTGTACTTTGTAGACGGATTGCAGGCGGCCTGTTCTTGACGGGCAGGCGTTTTACAATTTTTCGTGATAAAATTCTAATGGGAATAGGCCTATTGAATGAATCTCTAAAATCTTCAGTATCAAGCCTTTTTTCACAGTTTTTTTTTTTTTTTTTTTTTTAATTTTTCCTAGTCCTTTGTTTTTCGGATTTCCAAGAAGGCCCTTTCGGCTTCGCGCATACACTGTTTTGGATAATACTGTTTACTGTAATTAAATAGAAAATGAAACATTTATTTAAAATCACACGAGAATGATATTAGATTAACTAATGACGATTTAACCAAATTATCCTTGTTCTAATTAAATACCATAATTTAATTACACAATGAAGCCTTTTAATAATATACTGTTTGGACAAAAGAAATCAGTTACATGGCTGCTGCTATGAAATAGTATAGTAAATATTAACGCTGAGAGGCGAGAGAGAGCAGCAGGCCTTTGGCGGAGGGGCTGTACCTCCCTCTCTTCTGGTGGAGCAAGTAACCTGTTCTTAGCGATCATTTTTTCTGCCTGTTAACCCCGTGGGGCAAATGTCCTGTTTTGAGATGGGCCCGAAACCGTGGGGCAAGTGACTGGGCAAGTGCGCACACGCGCGCACACGCCTATCATCGCACTTTTTAGGTCTAATACAGTATTTCCTCCTGCTCTGCCGCATAGGTCTTGCAAAACCCTCGCTTCAGCCAGGGCCCCTTTATTGTATGAATGGCACTGTCAAGAACTCTTATTTTTGATAGTAGCATTAAAACATTGTTTTTGGGATGTCTTGTCCAAACTATAAATTTAATGCTTCGTTGCAATAGAGTGCTTCCATGCAAGCATCTTTTTAACAAGTCAGTGCTGCACAGATAGTTATATACTTTCTTTATTACAACCATAGAATGGAGTTAGTATGCTATATGCAAAATAAACCATTACCGGCAACTCGATTTTACCTATACCACTATTCACCGCCCAGGGGACTCAATCCGTGCTGAGGGTCTGAGTCTGTTGAAGCTTAATGGTAAACTGTTGCCTAACATGCATTCTTTATAACTTCGAAAGTTTTATTTGACGTGATACTGTAGCACTGCCATAATACTAATGGAAGTTTAATAACCGAGTCAACCAACCTTTTCCGGATATTTTTTTTCCATCCAAAATAAGTTGTTTTCTGTATACTTTGCGTAGGTGAACTCAGACACAACATCAAAACAATTTACAATCACCACATAAGAAGTGCACGTAACGAGTAGACATTGGGAGGTTCTTGAAACATTAGAAAAATGTTATTAACACCAGCGACCTCCATTCCTCCGCTGGATCCCACGTAATTTGCCATAGTTAGGGTGTTCTATTGTGTTATTGATCTTACATGTAGTACAGTACTATTTGCTTAGGCACTCAACGTCAACCTTTTAACCTCTATCTAGGCTAGTAGCGGTTATTACACCGTGCAACGAGGTACAGCCTCGCTTCTGCTATGTTCCATCCATTGCAACCGTAATGTCACTGTTGTATTCATTACTGCTTCTCTTTTATCATTTACCGTTGACTATATGATGAGATATTTACTTGATTGTATTGGTAGAATCTTGAAGGCAGAGGAAGAAGATTTATTAGGCCTACATAACATATTGTCTCTTCGGTACTTGATGACCTTAACCTATGCTTCTCAGTCCATACACGAGTCGAAAAGTTGTGTTCAAAATGTTTAGTTTCAGTTCTCTCAGAGTTCTCAGAAGACCTAAATGATATTTTAGTAGAACACATAGTATAAAAGAGAACAATTGGGAACTATTTCCTGCCTGTTTCTTGTATCTTAATGGTTCATGAATTTTGACAGCAAGCGAGCACAGCGTCGGAGAGTGGCAGACTTTTCACCATCGTTTTTCTCAGGTAATTTAACATAAAAATAGGTCTAAATATATTAGTTTGTAATAACTTCCGGGTTGAACCATTATTTGAATAGACTAGTAAGCAACCAACAATTTGTGGATGACATTATTTTCGGTACTGCGTTACTAAGTTATGGAGCTTTCGTGGCCCTGGCGTAAAGGTGAACGTTAGGAAGCGATTTGGGATTGTTTTAGTTTAGATTTAAATTTAGTCCTTCAGGTTTCCGCCCACCTATATACAAGTATAAGGTGTAGGCCAACTGAAGACAACGAATGAAAACTTACTTTTAAACTTGTATGGTACATTCCCTTACTTTTCCTCTGAGAATCAACTCACTTTCTTGACTTTATATTTTCTTAGAATAAAAGAGCAACCGCTGTGATAGAAAATATATATACTGGTTTATTTACAGACTTGTTTAGTGAGTAATTATGATTTTATTTTCAAATCGTAATAAAAATAACCGTTAATGTAGTGAAGGCGTGAGTTTGCCGTGATAGACCACGTAGTTCCCGCGACGCCACCACACAGCGCTAGTGTCGCCTTTTTCATATACTTTTTTTTATATAGCGGTCGTTTCACAATTTATCATTAGTCTTATTTGAATAAAAGTCCAAGATGGAGGGGACTGTGGACTCAGAATATTTTCAACAGCTTTGTTAATTCGAAAAATGGAATTTGGACTTTAATAGAGCCTTCATTTGAAACTAAATTTTCTGTGTGGTTTTTTGATAAGAAGCTTTTATCCTGTAGGCATAAAATAATTATTGTAGATTGTTTTTAGAAAAGTACCAGGGGGACCGAGCTTAAGCTCGGTAAAATTATTACTTTTGTTCTCACACAAAGCTCGTTCGCTCCGCTCACTCGCCCTCTTCCATTTTAAAAACGAGCTCGTTCGCTTCCCTCACTCGCCAAGCCGAAGGATGCTGTACTTTGGTATAATTTCTTAAACTACAGGTTAAAGATGTAACACATTGGTTTATATCTACAGTTATACAGCTGATTTTTGTTCACTTAATAAAATCTCCTTAAGGATAACATGGGATCCTTGAAGTGCTCTAGCGCGAAAACCGGATTTTTCCCAGCTATGGGACCAGCTAAAATCGATTTCTGGTGGCCAAAACCCCCATATTCAATAAACAAATAAAAAATCCTTTGAGCGAAAAAAAACTTGCCCGTACAAACAGAGCTTGTTTTAGAGTATAAGATAAGAGTACCAGGTTAACCGAGCCTTGCTCGTTGGTTTTGATTCAATTTTAATATTTTCACCAACAACCAACTATACCTCTTCACAGTTAACAGCTGTTTCAAAAGGTCTGCTTAACATTAATGTTCCTTTATTTTTGTTTACATTTAGTTGTTATTTCGTTACCAAAATAGCAACCCATAACACCAATGTTAAAAATTACAATTTTTAAACTTAAATTTAGATCAAATTTGATTTTTCCTGGGGTTGAGACTGTTTCTAAACTTATTTTTGGGCCGAAACACTCTTTAATGCAAAGTTTAAGCAAAATCTAACAGCTAGATTTTGAGATCTTGGAACACACATCCCTTCAGAGATTCCTCGTATTATAGTATAGGATAAAGTTTATTTAAAAAATGGTAGGCCAAATAAAAAATAACAATTTAGTGTTTTGATATGTTTAAATGAAATCTTAAAACATTAAATTTTAATGTTAACTTCGTGTTAAGTGGTGCAACATTTTTAGCCAAAATTCTTAACTGTCGCTAGTCTACATGTTTTTCGTACTTCGAGTGGGTAATTATGTATTTCTATGATATAGGCCTACGTACATCTATGATTACAATCTGTAAAAAACCAAACAAATTTTCAAGTCGCCAAATAGCAGATACAGCCATTTAAAAAATATGTTGCATTCATCCTTTATTCTCTTGCTGCTTTGGTTCCCGCAACACAAGGATTTTGCAGAACATTTTCAAAAACTACTTACATAAATTAATATATATAGAGACTGTATTTATTAAATTGGTTTTTATTTACTTTTTATTTCCTCTGCAATAGGAATCGTACAGAGGTGCTTTTTACGATGTATTTATTGATATATCTATTTCAACATTAGGGTTTTTTATTAATGATTTTTAAACGTTTATAAAAAATATCCAGATATTTTTTATATTTGTTTAACAATTATATAACAAATTTTAACATCATATGCAGTATGAATTTATGTTTTAGCGAATTTCCCTATAGGGAATACGCTATTACGGTAATATCCATGGTAATACCTAAGCCCAGGACCATGTTACTTTTTCATTTTGAGGTCCCCAGAAGCCAAAAACACCATCCGTTCTTTCTTATATATATGTTTACTGATAACGTTTAATAGGGACCTCCGATTTTGACAAAATTCGGTATAGATGTGTAAGACCAGGTCTATTTTCATGAGTTCGCGAACCGTACAGTATTTTGAATTTGTAACTTGGCTTAACAAATCATGGAGAAAAGCCTAAAATAAGATTCCCATGTTAATCATTAGGGAAACCATCAAAACCCTGTATCTCACTTATTTATTGGCATAACCTGATAACATTTGGTATGTACATTCACTAGTTAGGGTTTAACTGATATATTCATACAACAAGCCTATGGCGCCAAACCTACATACTCACCCCCATGGACTTTATGGAGAAAATCAAAAAGTGCCGAATATTGATAAAATTTGTTACAGTATTTACCTTACCTAACCTTTACATTTCGTAAGAACTAACATTTTCCAAAAACATTTCATGGCAGCAAACCTAAATACTCATTCCTATGGTGTTTATGGGGAAAATACAAAATCTCAACCCCCTTTGGAAATTCGATGAATACGCAGGTCTGCTGCAACGGGGATAGGCCTATTTAACTTGTAGTACAGGATTACACTTGTACAACAAAAGTTTATAATGCAATACTGATAGAATATATATTTAAGAGTGAGTTGTTGATAAAGAGAATGTAATTGATTTTAGAACATTATTTATTTCACATATTTGATCACAATTATTTCTCAATATAAATGAGTTGATTTAATATCAGAACATCTCTCTCCAAAACCAAAACAAGTTCCATAGCAACCATCAAAATAATACTAGGAATACGCTCCGATGTCCGTCCCGTACAAGAATTTTTTACTCACTTTTTAAGTTATTAAATTACGCTTATTATGTTTTTTTTTTTCAGGGAGAGGTAAGAAAAATGCATTACGCACACAGGTGGCAAACCTGTAGTGTGGGACTCCTCTAAAAACGTGTGTACCCACTAAAAAACCTCGCCTCTACTCTTTAGGATTCTAACCTGGAGTTGTTTATCACATTACGTAGGGCTAGGCCAAAATTTGGCTTATGCCCGTGGGGCTCACTCCTTATCCAGCCACTCGATCAAGGGATCTGGGCCACTTCGCGGTCCAGATCATGTTTCTTTTCCAGGAGGATGCCCCGCACGAACTGTGATAAACAATCCCAGTTGCCCTCATCCTCCAAGATCTTTTGGCAGACCGAGTCCACCGAAAATGCACAAAAAATTTGTGTGGCCTTCAGGCGGGACCCTTCCCAACGGGGGCAGCGGAAGAATGTGTGTTCCGCATCGTCGGGAACGCCCGAGCAATAAATAAAGAATTGGCCGCCATTCCACCCATGGTTGGACGTGCTTGATAAGTCGCGCAGTCCATCGTCCTCGGGTGTCGTGCTCTTAGCTGTGTTGCCACTGCTGGAAGGTTCGGGAGCGCTCTGCTGTTCTTGCCGTGTCCTTGCCAATCTCGACTTGTCTCTGATAAATTGCCTTCCTCTCTCCTGCCAAGAGCTTGACAGGGATAACTCCGGCGACCACCAGGACGGCAGGCTCGGACACTGTCCGGTAGGCGGAACACACCCCGAGCGCCGCTCAACGTTGAACCCGGGCGAGTCGCAACCTGTACTACTCTTTATCGAGAGCGTCTGCCCACACCTCTGCTCCATATAAAGAATCACGAACTGAACCGCGGACATCAACAGACGTCTTCTGCTGGATCGTGGAACCCCGACATTGGCCATCAGCCTACTAAGGTAAGTGACTACCTTAGCGGCCTTGTTCGCCGTACGGAAGATCTGATCCCTCCAGCTTAACTTGGTGTCCACCATATCCCGAAGTACTTAGCAGCACGAGTTTATTGGACCACCTCCCTTCCCACTCGGAACAGAACGACGGTGTCTATCCTCTTCTTCGTAAGTATTACAATCTCCGTCTTACGGAGAGCAAGCGAGAGACCGTGATCGGACATCCATGTGTTGACCAAACGCATGACTCGGTTCAACTTTAGTTGGGCCAGCTCAACGTTGCGTGCGACAATGAGAGCTGCGACATCATTGGCGTACCCAACCAAAGTGGTTTCCTCAGGCATCTCCGACCTCAGGAGGCTGTCATAGGCAACATTCCAGAGATCCTGGCCGAGTATTGAATCTTGCGCGGCACCAGAAGTGACTTCCATCGTCCACGTTCCGTCCCTTGTGTCGTAAATAAGGCTTTGAGAGCGGAGATAATCCTCAATGAGTCGCAACAGATATGCAGGAACGCGAAAGGTGTTGCGAAGCGCATCCAACATATCGACCCACCTCGCCGAGTTAAAGGCATTCTTGACATAAGCGTAACAAGAAGCACTACTCAGCGAGAGGAATGGTTGTGGCTCCCGACTCTCTTCACAGCTCTCCATGGACTTCGGTGATAGCGTCAATCGTTGACCGTCCCTTTCTGAAGCCATACTGACGGGGGCATGAGTCCCCGGCAGCTTCCACGTCAGAGGTCAGGCGGGAACGGATCAGCTTCTCGAACAGCTTCCCAGCCGTGTCCAACGTGTAGAAAGGCCTTTGGGATGTGGGACGACGACAGCTCGGGATCACCTTTGCCCTTGCTGATCAGTACAAGTCTTGCGGTTTTCCATAGGGAGCCGGAAACACCCCTTCTACCAAACAGGCGTTGTACATTCTCAACAACAAGTCAGCATTAATTGAAAATACTTTCTTTAAAGCCTCGCTGGGAATCCCGTCCGGGTCAGGAGCCTTGTTGCTCTTTAGGGAGAGAACGGAGGTTTCCATCTCCTCGAATGTGAAGAGTGGCACGTCATTTATCCGTCCAAAGTCAACCGGCGTACATCCTAGGCCTAGCCTACAAATAAATACATACAAAGAATGATTTTAGCTAAGATCTCAAAACAAGCAAGTAACTTAATAATAATTATGCTTACAATATTAAAGGTAAATAGATTGTAGAGCGAAAAAAAACAATACAATTTAAAATCCATGATTAATTGATCAAAATTAATAAAAATCAAGTAATGTAAGTATTGTAGAATTACGCTTACTTAACACTTAAATGCATATTTTGTTACCTGAGACATAGGCTACAATGTCACAACACATTCTAATTAGTTGTTCAATTTAAATCTTTCTCAAAAATAGATATTAGTTGTATCCCATAAATTAGTTAATAGCATAATTCCGTACGACAGCAATTCATTCCACATCAACATGCCTATCTTTTGGTAGACTATAATTTATAACTTCAACAAGTAAACATCAGTGTTGATCTATTTAATTTAACAAACAGGTCTGTCAAAATATCAATTAAATTTTATTTAAAAACGTAACATAACGGCGAGCAAATATAAACAAGAAAAGGTTATGTTATGTTGTTTTCAGCATACAGCGACAACTCAGCTGCGATGGGGGAAAATAAACTGATCATAGCAACTACATTAGTCAAACCATGTAGCCTAAACAACTAAAGTTCTGTCAAAAATTCCGGAAAATAAGCTTTTTTAATACTTGAAAATAATTGCTCGATTATAGTTTATTACCTAGTTTAAAATACTTAAAATCTAACCTGAGAATTTCATTGAAATCAAATTAGTAATAAAAAAGCCTTTTGGGGGTCAAAAATTCGCCTAAGAGAAATTTAAAGTCGATCTAAAGAATTTTATACTCTATGTTCCATATAGTAAAAAATTCAATTAAAACAACAAATGTCAGCTGGTCACTACAAGAGCCCCCTGCGGAGACTGGAAGTCCATAGAGTCCAGGTAAAAGCCCCCTGCTAGTCCACGAATGAAACATTAACAAAATTCACAGTGATAAAAAAAAAAAAATTGATCATACTGAAATTGGCTGTTTCAATTTGACATTTCTTCCAGATCTGGTAGTGTAGGATATTTGTCTCTTGTCCTTCATAGGTTCTTGAAAACCGATTAGAGGTTCGGGTTTGTCATCACGAAGAACAAAGGCTGGTTTAACCCTGTCAAGACTGACTCTTACATCCGTACCATTTAGTCGTATCGTTACAGTTTTCTCGTCCCTCTTTTTAACTTCATGAGGTCCTGTGTATGGTTGTTGTAAAGACTTTCTGACAGCATCCACTCTTAAAAAAACATGTGTACACTTGTCCAAATCACGAAAAATGAAGCTATTTCTCTTGCCATGTCTCATGACTTGTGTAGGTTTAAGAGCAGAAATTTTCATTCTGAGGCGAGAAACCAAATTTGTCGGGTCCTCCAACGGTGCCAACTTTGTTGATGGAACAAAGTACTCTCCAGGAAGGCGCACGACCTGTCCAAAAACCATTTCTGCTGAAGAAGTATTGAGGTCAGCACGGAAAGCATTCCTAATTCCAAGAAGAACCACAGGCAAGGACTCAACCCATGTGGAAGCAGAGTGGCACATAATCGCTGCCTTCAGTTGTCTATGAAATCTTTCTACCATGCCGTTTGCACATGGGTGGTAACTTGTTGTCCTAAGCCTGGAAAAACCACACAAATTTCCCAATTCGGCAAAGAGTGAAGATTCAAATTGTTTGCCTTGATCAGTCGTTATACGCAGGGGAACACCGAATCGTGATATCCAGCAATTAAAAAGGGCGGATGAGACTTCTTCGGCAGTGATTCCCTGTAGGGGGTGTGCCTCTGGCCATCTTGTGAATCTATCCACCACAGTCAAGCAGTAGCGTAGATTACCAACCTGAGGTAAAGGACCGACTATATCCACGTGGATATGTTCAAATCGACAACTTGGCAAAGGAAAGTCACTGATGGGTGTTTGGACGTGACGGGTAATCTTAGAACGTTGACATTCTTGGCAGGACAAAGTCCATTCCTTACAATCACGATTGATAGATGGCCAAACATATCTTGAAGTCAACATTTTATTCATGGATTCTATCCCAGGGTGACTTAAGTTGTGCATTGAATTGAATACCTCCCTGCGCAAACATTTTGGGATGTACAATCGTTGCTTGTCGTTTGTAATATCACAATAGACAACAGCATCCGAGCCCGGAACTTTAGTAGCTTGAAGATTTAGTGAGGACAGATTGTTTTGAAGGATAGATTGAAGTTCTTCATCCTTAGACTGAGAGTCTGCTAGGTGATGAAGGTCAATGTTACTATTTTTGTTTACAGAAATAGATTCTATCCTTGAAAAGCTGTCAGCCACAATATTAGAAGCGCCGGAAACATGTTGTATGTCAGTTGTGAACTGTGAAATGAACGATAGATGATTATTTTGAACTGGTGGTAGTTTATCCTTCTTCTGTTGAAAAACAAAAGTGACAGGTTTGTGGTCAGTGTAGATAGTACAGGGGCTAGCTTCCAAAATATGTCTGAAATGTTTAACAGAAGCATAAATGGCAAAAAGTTCCCTGTAATAAGCTGGCCAACTAGCTTGTTTAGGTGTAAGTTTTTGAGAAAAGAAGGATAAAGGTTCCCATAAACCATCTTGATTTAATTGCTGTAATACTGCTCCTACTGCAGTATTCGATGCATCACAAAAAATTGCTAACTTAGCATTATTACTAGGGTGGCAAAGCAATGTAGCTTCCGCCAAGTGATTCTTACAGTTATTAAAGCTCTCTTCTAATGCACTAGTCCAAGGGACCTTCTGATTTCCTTTCAAAGATGCTAGGGCTGTGTGAAGGGGAGCTTGGAACTCGGCGGCGTGAGGAATGAACCTACGGTAGAAATTCAACATCCCCAAAAACCGCCTAAGTCCTTTCGCAGTTTGTGGTAAAGAGTAATTCTGGAGAGCATCTATGCGATCAGGAACAGGTTTAGTCCCTTCAGCCGACACATGGTAGCCAAGAAAAACTACTGAGTCCACATTAAATATTGATTTCTTCACATTAATGAGGACACCGTAATCGACAAACCTCTGGAAAATTATCCGAAGATGTTCTTCATGCTCGGTGGTGTCCTTTGAAAACACTAGGACATCGTCAATGTAGGGGAAACAAAAGTTGAGTCCCTCTAAAACTTCATCAATAAACCTCTGAAAGGTTTGACCAGCATTCCGTAACCCGAAAGACATAAAAGGAAACTCGAAGAGCCCAAACGGGGTTGTTATAGCAGTCTTGGGAACGTCCTCTTTGTTAACCGGAATTTGAGTGTATGCTTTTACAAGGTCTATTGTAGAGAAAACTTTACTGCCATGCAAACAATTTGTAAAATCATGAATGTGACGAACAGGGTAGGCATCAGGAATAGTCCGGGCGTTCAATGCCCTGTAATCACCACATGGTCGCCACTCATCATTTTTCTTTGGAACCATGTGTAATGGCGAAGACCATGGACTTTTAGAACGACATGCAGTCCCATTAGCCAGCATGGATTCAAACTCCAATTTAGCAATTTTGAATTTTTCTGGAGCTAACCTTCTGGGTCTCGATGAAACTGGAGGGCCAGAGGTTGTCTTTATGTAATGAACTGTGTTATGACGAATGGATCTCGGAACTCCTAAGGGTCTTGTAATTATCGGAAATTCAGATAACAGCGGGAAGTTATCAGTAGCTGATGCAATTAGTTTAACACTGGGTTGCTGGCAGTTAATGAATTGACATTTACTTTTTAGATTAGAATTACTGTCAATCAAAAAACCATTTCGACAATCAGGTAATAAAGAGTAGTGAGCCAGGAAGTCCGAACCAATGATTGGAGTACTTACATTTGCTACAACAAAGCTCCAGACGAGAGATCTTTCAAGTCCAATATTTAAGTTAAGACACAAGCTGCCGAAAGTGGGGATTTCAGAGTCATTGGCAGCCCTAAGTTCTATACCAGAGGGTTTTAAAGGTCTCTTGACTAAATTTTTAGGAATGCAGCTAATATCAGAACCCGTATCTATTAGAAACTTAAAACCTGAAATCTCATCAACAACCTGCAACCTGCCACTGTGATTACTATCTAGCTTAAGTGATTCATGAGGATGGCGTCTAGACACAAGGCAATTAGTCGACACCGCACCTAGTTGCCTGATTCATTTTTTGAAGAATTGTAAGTACAAGGATGTACGCATTTGGAAGCTTGAGCCCCATAGCGGTCATGATACCAGCAGTAGCCATTATTCTTGGCCAGAGTAACATGTTGGCTTTTAGATTGAGTACGACTTAACGAACTGAGCTTACCCTTATTAGATGATTTCAACTCGTCTGATAGAGAGGTAACTCTCTCCTCCAACATGGAGAGTTTCTCCAAGATTGCCTGAACACATCCCCCTTGGACGTCATGCTTGTCTGGGGCTTTAGAGAATGAACTTATCTTCTTACCTCGATAGGACGAAATAGCATCGCAGTTTACTGAGGGTGAGCTTGAAGGTTGAACCTCTTGGATCTTATCAGCCATAATGGCCAATGAGTCGGTACTGACCCCAGTACCTTGTAGCTGGGTTTGAAGGATGCCCTGGATATGTACCGGAAGACGCTGTACCCAAATAGTCCTGAGTAGTTTATCTGGAATATATATTTAAGAGTGAGTTGTTGATAAAGAGAATGTAATTGATTTTAGAACATTATTTATTTCACATATTTGATCACAATTATTTCTCAATATAAATGAGTTGATTTAATATCAGAACATCTCTCTCCAAAACCAAAACAAGTTCCATAGCAACCATCAAAATAATATTAAAACAACAAATGTCAGCTGGTCACTACAAACTTATCAGTAGTTAAAGCGGTAGGCATACAGTGGTAAGCCTCGTCTGTGACTTAAAAATAAACTATAACGATAGGATGAGGCGGGATTTGATATAAAATAATATTTGTACTGAGTTATAGGTGGGAAAATGTTTAAGAAACAATTTCAAACTCGATTTCGAACAGTTATGGATTTGATTTTGATTTTTGGTGGGTTTTGATTCTGGCGTTTTAGTAATTGTAACGACAAAGTGAATTGAAAAATACGTTCCTCGCTCACTACACACAGAAATAAACAAAAAATATTACAAAAAATATTTATATTAACAAAATTTCGTTATACATAGATTGTGTTGAGCGAATAATATTTTGTGAAAGAACGAATAATTTAGCTAGGACAATATCCATGCCGGTCAACTAATTCATGTATGGTTTCGCAGTATTGTACTCTACAAAACAAGACACTGAATTTTATGTACATATCAACCTAGGCTTGCAATTCAAATTTTTTACGGACTCCTAGCGGGCCAACCCCAGGAGGAGCAGCCGGCCTAGATGGGTTTATCAGGATTGAGTGAACAGTGCTGTACGAGTACATTCCTCTTATGGTACATAAGCTATGAAGCTATGTAACCTTCATGACCATGGCATTAAGGTGAGCGATCACCACCCTTGGAGGAATTATATATAAGGAGTGGCCACGTCCTTATGGATATACCATGCTAAAGTGAAGCCGGCCGCTCCTCTCCACTAGAGTGGCACGGCTGGCCGTAGAGTGGCATGGTTCCGCCGCTGTAACACGGGCGAGATAGGAAAAAACGGGACCCGCGCAACTTTGAATTAAAATCCTGAGCACACCAGGCAAATCACATAGAACAGCTTTTGCATTTTAAAAGAGGATTAAATTCTTTATCCAGTGATATAATTTTGTTCTAGATAAAAAACATATTTTAATTTATAAAGGAACATTAAAGTAAAATATCTGTATTGAAGAGATGATTTTAATACATTAAAAACGAAATTTAAATTATCTCAATACATATGTGTTACTGTAAAATTGATTTTATTGTGTAGTACAATACTTTTAACAAAAATAAATATAAGAATTGATATTCTTTTAATGTAAATTGCTTATTATAATTTGTAAAAAACGTTAAGAGGTGTAACCTCTTTAAGTGCTTGATGTTCAGAATCATTTACAATATGTTAGACAGTAATTTATTGGCATATAATTAATTACTCATAATTACTTTTAATGGGTTAATAATAATAAAATAACCAAATAATAAGATGTACGGAATTTAGGGTACAATAACTTAAAACTAACTTATAAACAATAGACAATTATTCGTCGAATACTAACAACTTAGTAGACTATATGTACTAACAAGAACAACTACCCTTTAAGGTTATCAGCACAATTAGAATAATTTATTAATATTAATAAAAATTTACTAATTATGATTACGGTTTTTTATAATAGCATTAAATTTAGTCGACGTTTGTAAAATACATAGCCTTAACATGGTTATTTTTAACTTGATAAATATAGACCTTAAACTTAAGGGGATTTGCTACTGAAAATGGGTAAAAATCATAAAAAATTAAAAAATTTTATTTTTTCATTTTTTTGTAGTTTGGATTTTATTACATCAAAAAAATATAATATAAGTCATGTCTGAATGTTATTTCCATGAAAAAAAATAAAAATTATGCGTTACTGCACGCTCGCGAAATTTCACGATTTCATGTCATTGCAATTATTACGTTACATTTCAGCTTAGGTTTTATATATAATAGTGTAGTCATTTTAAATCAAAATTTCTCCATTACCTAAAAAAACTCTTATAAGTGTGAAACTTGGTATTTATATTGACATTTACATCCGGAATAACATATCAAAAGTCCTCGAAAAATAAACTTGTGCTATGGCCGCCATCTTGGAAAATGGCGCCCAAAAATCAGTTTTTCTCTTATTACTCAAAAACTATTCATCCTATAAAAAACAATAAATGTAAAAAATGTTCGCCAGAAAAAGAGCTACAACTTCTGTCCTTAGCAATATTTCGATATAATTAACCGTTTAGCCATAAAATACATTAGAAAAACCGTTAGAAAATAAATTTGAAAATTCATTAAACTTGCTTGATTTGCTATTTAAAATGTTTTTAATAAATTATTTTACTATTTTAATTTAAAAATTGGAATGTTCTGATTAGTTTCATACCAATAACATAACTTTTACCTTTCCATTTATATATTTTTGTGAATTTTTTAATGTTACGCTGCTGATGATTTCGTTGATATACTACCATAATAATCCCATACTAAGTTCATTATGGTACAAGGATGGGATTTGGTACCTATGTATGTTTTATTTACTGCTATAACATAACAAAATCCCTCGCAAAACACCTATCTTAGTAGGCAGTTATCTTAGTAAATGGATATTGAATTTTACGTAAGGATTAAGACATCAAATATAAATAAGTGAACATAGGTTAATATTGTATGTAGGAGAAAACAAACCTTTTTAATACAATTAATTATTTTTTAAATCAAAGAATTATTATTGTATACTGTTACATAATTGCTCCATCCTCATTCATCATCAGACTGAAGTTCTACTCTGGGTACCAACATAAATATCAAAACGAAAAAAATCAATAAAACCAACCGTAGATACTAAACATAGTAGGAGATTATTACGGTAGTCCAACAACGACATTTAAAAATATCACAGCAAATTTAAATGGAAAGGTAAAGGTTATGTTATTGGTAAGTAACTGTTCAGAACATTCCAATTTTTAAATAAAAATTATAAAAAATGTTAAAATAGTTCATTTTAAACATTTTTAAAGGCAATTAATGTTTTTTAACAATTTTCACATATATTTTCTAAATATATTTTCTAAATATTGCATTTTATGGTTAAACGGTTAGGTATATCGAAATATTGCTAAGGACAAAAGTTGTAGTTCTTTTTTTGGCGAACATTTTTTACATTTAATGTTTTTATATAGAATGAATAGTTTTTGAGTAATAAGAGAAAAACTGATTTTTGGGCGCCATTTTCCAAGATGGCGGCCATAGCACAAGTTTATTTTTCGAGGACTTTTGATATGTTATTCCGGATGTAAATGCCAATATAAATACCAAGTTTCACACTTATAAGAGTTTTTTAGGTAATTTCGCTAATATGACTGGACTATAAATATATTCCCATATTTACAAATAGTCAGAACAATAAAAGCCTCAAATAAATCACTCTTTGACAATTTTACTTACTTCTATACTCTTTGAAAATTACACACAAAAAAACAAATGGCATAAACTGGAGTCAGATGATCAGCTGCTCAATGTCAACAAACTGAAATGAGTTGGTCTGCTGTTTGGTTTTTGTGTTGTTATAGTGATTATTTTGTGAGCTAAAAAACTAAATATGGGTAGAGTAAAGAAGATAGAAGAAGAGGGTAAAACATATGGTGCAGGAGAATTTTAAAAAAACAGTGAGTAATTCAAACTTTCCGAAGATGGACTAAATTCGTCATAAGCCTAAGACTTATATATTTTTAAATATGTTTTTGAAGTAGGCCTGATGGTAATTTACTTATTTTTTTAGTTAATAAGATAATGTAACAATAAAAAAGTTTGTAGCCAAAAAACTGTTCATTTATATCATTGATTTCAGTAGGCCTACAGCTTTTTATTCAAACGCTGTTTTCCGCAACTTTGAAATTTCACGTTTTTCAAGACAAAATTTGATATATCTTGAGAACCATTAGAGGTACATTGATGAAATTTTTACTAATTATTCTAGACAACATTAGGCAAATATTTAGGTAGAATTAGGTATCTAAGTTTATCAGGTACTAAAATATAATTTTTTTTAATTAATTTTTTTGGTTCTAATAAAAATTTATGTTAATATGTCATCGCAAAAAAAGTATCGGAGATATTATTATGAATCTACCTAAATATGAAGTTTAGGCAATTGTCTTTAAAAAAACACCAAAGTTATGAAAACCCATAAAGAACTCTCTTCAGAATATCGATTTTTAAAAACCCTTGCAAATTGACCGAAAAACCTCTATTTTATTTTTTTTCACATATAATTTATATTTAAAAGTAAACCAATATTTTTCTATTTTTTTACCTCATACTCTGCATGAAAAAAATAGTTAGTCCACTTTCCTTATGATTTAAAATAAATCACCCTTTTCAGTAGCAAATCCCCTTAACAAATTATTTAAAAACTTTTCTAAAATTTATTCTGTTATTTAAAACAACTAATTACACTTAAACTTCCATGATTTAAGGACTCGGTAGCCCTCGCCACCTGACGAGCGCGGAGGGGCGCGGCGGCTTCGCTTCTAGCCCCGCGTGGCCACTCCTTACATATAATTCCTCCAAGTCACCACCGCACACAAACCCGTGGGTATCGAATGAAGTGGCAGGATTTATGTACTAATCTATCTCAAGATGAGCCCGAATCTATAAACACACATATAAAAGATCTCAGCTTGAGATAACCAACGAAAAAATTACTCGTAAACTTGTATGGTCCATTTCCATACTCCTTCTCTGAGAATCAACTTACTTCCTTGTCTATTAATTTTCTTAGAAAGAAAGAGGAATCACTGTGAATAATAAAGTCATATACTGGCTTATTTACAGGCTATTTTAGTGTGTCTTAAATTATACTTGTATATTCAAGTTGAAATAAAAATTTGGTTAATGTTGTGAAGGCGTGAGTTTGCCGTGATAGCGACACGCTTAGTAGTTACCGGGACGCCACCGCACAGCGCTAGTGTCGCGTTTTTATAATACTATACTCTGTAAACGGATTGCAGGTGGCCTTAACATTTGCGGATTAATATCTGTTAATGTACAGCTATAAATACGTGTATTTCTTGTGATTACTGATACTCATAATATTGGATTGGTCGGATGTCGTTGATTTAGAACTAAATGTTATTTTTGTATTGTATCAAAATACATTCGAGCAACAAGTAGATGAGTATTGAATAAATTTCTGTAAATTCTCCAGCATCAAGCCTTCTTTTCACAGTTTTCTTGGTTTTTCTAGCCCTTTTCGTATTTCCAAGAAGGTCCTCCCGGCTTTCTACACACGCCTATCATCGCACCTTTTAGGACAATATTTCCTCCTGCTCTGCCGCATAGGTCTTGCAAAACCTTCACTTCAGCCAGGGCTCCTTTATTGTATGAATAACACTGTCAAGATCTCTTATTTTTAATGTAGTAGCATTAAAACATTGTTTTTGGGATGTCTTGTCCAAACTATAAATTTAATGCTTCGTTGCAATAGAGTGCTGCTTTCATGCAAGAATCTATAACAAATCAGGGCTGCACAGGTCGTTGTATACTGGTTTTATTACAACCATAATTGCAGTAGGAATGGAGTTAGAATGCTATAGGCAAGATAAACAATGAGTGGCAACCCGATTTCTTATTTGCAGAACTTTTCCATGGACTAGGCTTAGGGCTAAGCCTAGGCGTAGAGCTTAGCTCATCCCCCTCATTTGTTTCAATTGGTTCTTTACTTACTGTGTAAAGAGCAGGTAGAAGAAGTCAATAACGAAAAGAAGAAAATATACGAACCTTGCATCCCATACCTATCAGAAAAGTATAATATCAAAAACTGGATTGTGATTGGCATTCTAATTGGCAGTCGTGGAACCATTCCAAAATTTTTTGTTGATTTTTGTAAAAAATACGAAATACCATCAAAAATTATCGATTAAATTTGTATAAGTGTTATAAGAGACTCTATCAAAATTTTAAATCATCACTTATTCCAGCCAAATACATAACTTTTATTTTACTGTATGTAATTGAAAATTTTCTTTTTGTATCACAATCAAATTGTTTGTATTCTGGATCAACTTTGGTCAACTGGAAGTCCAGTCAGATTTGTAACTTTTAATAAAGTTAATTTCTCTCTTTAAGTCTAGTATGGATATTTCCACTAAACTTCTTTTTACCGAATGTATTAAAATTTGGCATTATCACAATCACGTTTTACAATTCACTTAACAAAAGTTATTCTAAAAACTACAAAATGTCGTTTTATCAAACTTTCAAAACATTCACAGCAGACAGCTAAATTTATTTACTGTTAGGTTTTGAAGTAGCATCATATGCTTACAATAAAAACAAATAAAGATAACACAGTGTAGCCAACAATTTTTTACAAAAAGTTTTTACAGGATAACTAAAATGTATAATATGTTGAAGTATGAGTGATCGCTTTGCTACGAAATGTCGTGTGAAGTGCTAAAAAGGGTCTGTAAGCGTTTAGAAAATTGTAAATATTAATAATAAATGACATTATTTTACTTTCTCTCCCTATACCATAGTATATGGAGAAAGTATTGTTTTTATCTAGTTTTTGGTATCTAAACATTTGTCAAAAATTTTGTAATAAATTTATGCAATAAAAAATTGTAGATAAAAATTTTCGGTACTGTGTTACCTCAAGGAATAAAAGTAATGGACTTATGGAGCCCTCATATGCCTCATAATTATGACGTGAACGTGAGCGATTTTCACCACTCAAGATTTGGAAGTAGGCTACTTCAATATTAGTTTATATTTAAACCTTCAGGTGGTCTAGTTCTAAATACAAACATAATTAGCAGAGTAGGCCAGCTGAGGGCAATGATCTAAAACTTACTTTTAAAGTTGTATGGTCCATTTCCACACTTTTCCTCTGAGAATCAACTTACTTCTTGTATTTATACTTTCTTAGAAATATAGAGCAACCGTTGTTATATAAAAAATGTACACTGGTTTATTTACAGACTTGTTTAGAGCTTGTTGAATTATGATTTTATTTTCAAATCTTAATAAAAAACTGTAAAAAAATGTTGTGTATGCGCGAGTTTGCCGTGATAGCGACAGACCAAGTAGTTCCCGGGACGCCACTGCACGGCGCTAGTGTCGGATTTTTTATATGCATTACTCTACTTCGCTTTAAATGAAGCGCAGGCAGCTGTCGTTGTCGCGCAGGCGTTGTACAATGTTTCGTGGTAAAATTTTAAAAGGAATATATATTGAATAAATCTATATTTTTTATTATTATTTTAAGCTTTCAATTGGTTTTTGAAATGATTTAATTTCAAAATTTATTCAATTGATACCCAAGCAGATAAAAAAATAATTTTCCTGTGAGTATTTCTAATTTGTTTGTAATAAAATTTATTTTAAGTTTTTTTTTTAATGGATTAATCTCATACGCTACTTAAATTTCAGCTTTATGGACGAAATATTTTTCTTGTGGGAGATTTACCAAAATACCCATTTTTCAGTACTTCAGATGTTAATAGGTCTTGAAGTAGTTGTGCAAAATAAAAAATAAAAATTACACGTCATAAATACGATGTAATAAGTAGTTTAGGGTAAAGAAATTTTAGTTAACTGCACAACCTTAAAAACAATGGCAAAGATCAGGGACGCTATCGACGCTTAGTGGTTGAATGTATGGTTGAACTAATATAAGTGTGTAGTTGTTACCTCCAATTTTCTACTTTAAATAGGCCCACTAACATGTACTTTTAATTTATAATCTCTTCCCAAATATCTGTATACCGTTTATTTGATATTTTGATATAATATTACGGTATAAATATTGCAATGCATGTTTAAAGTGCTGGTATTTGCAGTAGGCCAACAGTATGAAAAAATCAAGTACATTCTTTGAATTGAGATGAATTAAATTCACTTCAATTTATTGCCAATACTGTCGGGAGATGACTTGTTGGCCACTGAGGGGGTAGGGGGGCGAGGGGAAATTTACATCCGAAACCTACCGGTATTTTGGTAAACTAAGGAATAAAAACAAACTTAGATCGTACTATTCTACATGAAAACATTTTGCTAAAAAAGTAAACAATTATCTTTGTTTACAAACCAACTAGCCTAATTCAATGTAGAGAAAGCTACTGCAAAATAATATGTAGCTGATATTTTGCATATTATTATGCAAAATAATATGCATAATAATATGCAAAATAATAATATGTAGCTGACTGCAAAATAAAAGAAAACGTCGTAGCGATGCTGTATGTTTTTGGTTTTGTTGATAGCTTAACATACGGTGGAATAAAAAAAACCAAAAACAAAAAGCAAATTGTTTTGGCCAATGGCATGCTTCAGCCTCCCCCTCTCCCCGCAACCCCCTCACTGCCAACAAGTCATCTCCGGACAATACAACAGTTTCATAGCAATGTAAACACTTAGAATTGTATCTAAATATAAATAAAAAAATAATAATGGTATAGAACGACAAAAAACATGATAGACCCAGTCTAACATTAAACAAATTCATTTTTATTACAGTTGATTTACATTTAATGAAAAGAATTTACTATCCAGTTAATTATAAATTATTCGAATACATGAACGAATGAACTAATAGAACGAATGAACTAACAGAACGCATGTATAAAAATAAAAATTAAAAATGCTGCGATACTATGTGCATAATTTGGTCAGTTAATGCGATAACTTTTGAAGAAATCCTCCGATTTTGATGAAATTTGATACAGAAGTGTAGGGCAGCAATCATAAGGTTGGGTTCGCAAATCACAATGATCGGACCATGGGAACATGCCAGGGTTTTATGGGGTTCCAAAAGGGTGAACAATTTATTTTCGTTTTTCCCTTCAAGTTTTAACGATTTAAACTTGAACCATTAAAAAAATGCAATAGGCTCCCGGCGAGCCTCAAAGAACTCTGTATAAAAACATTTTAAGAAAGGTTGAAATTTACTTTTTGTTTAGATTAAGACCAAACTGTACTTTTATTGTATTATTTTGTATGTTTCGTATTCTTTTGGGACAAAAGTGTTTTTAAAAACTAATACAGAAAATCGCTTGACAAATAAAGACATATTAATTTATTTATATACAAGATGTGGCCTTCTGGCAAAATATTGGTCATTGGACAATGCACGTACAACACTTATTATTCCAATATCTTAACCATTATTTTAAGCGATTCATGTGGACCTGGAGTTTTGAAGATTTGCTCCCCATTTTCATCAACATGGTCGGCATATTTCAATTCGTGTACCAACTCAAAACCCAAAGAGGTGAGAATCTTCTGTGAGAACATCCCTGTTGTATCGCCTTTAACAAGCTGAAACAAGAACTGGTAATGAAATAAAATAAATTCATCAGTGTTACAACAGATTAATAGAGTTGGAAGCAATGATAAAAATACAAAATTGTGTATACTATCAAATTAAAAATCAAAATACAATTATTAAATTATTGTAATTAAACTAATAATTAAACTATCTTACCCCGACTACAAAAATAATAACATATTGTTCAGTTTTTTTTATTTTTATTTTTTTTAAATATAATTAATTTGAAGGCAAAGTTTGATTTCCAGCCATTTCCAACTCGGTCACCCTTTAAGGGTTGGGTTGGGCGACATTGTTCTCTAGATTTATAAATATGCCATCTGTAGGCTGTCCATTTTCTGCCGCCCCCCCCCCCCCCCCACCACTTTATTATCACTTATAGTGAGCATTGGCCTTAAAATAGACATCAGGTTAATTTGATATCTCAATATCAAAGTACCTGTTGGCAATGGTGTTTTAATTAATTTAAAATCATATATTTTAGTGATGTGATTAAGTTTATGTTTAGTTTTCAGTTGTTATGATTATGAGTTTGAGTACAGTAATAAAGTGTGTTCTTAATTACTTGTGAGTCTTTAATACATTAGATTAGCCTATCAACAAACCCGAATCAACAGTTAAGATTTTCAAAAATCTACTGAGAAAATCTCAAAATCATGGGTTGGATTTTTATCAGGCACTTCTGGAGCTAAAGGAACACGCCCAACTGCTAATGAATACAAATAGGAGAACTCAGTCACAGCTATTAATCAATCCAAGCATGCTTTTACCTGAATTACCCAACAGCGTTCTTGCAAAATGGGATCATAAGAACATGTAGGATAAGAATCAGTACGATCACGGAACGAAAGAACTCCCCCCTTTGAAAACTGGCTAGGTTAAACAACATTTAGCAAGAAAATGAACTTTAATACCTTTAATACCTTAATACTATTATTGAAATGGCGACCTAACTCAATAGGTAGTTTAAAGCCAAGTATGAATGAGGGATGAGTGTAGGATGATTGTGGCGCGAACTTGTAGTCTTGTTATAGACTAAGGCCGACATTCTCCTTAGACAGGACTGTTAATTCATAACCCAACAGCCAATAATGGTATCCTACAGACCTGCAGTTTAACAAGAGATCCGAACCACGATTTTGACCTCATACAGTATATACGAAATGGTCTAATTATGAGGATGGAATTTATGGATGACACTAGCGGGCGTTAATGCCCACCAGGGAATATCGCATCCACAAGCCATCGCTCATAACTATCCACAATTCATGACCTCCAAGTGGCTGGATTAATAACCAGTAGCTTCTAAATTAACCTAAATTTGCATGCATTATAATGGACAATCAATGATTTTATACAAAAAAATCTCAATCACTCAAATTATTTGTGATCAGATCATTACAAACTTGACATTATTGGTTAGATAATTTAACTATGCAACTTTTTTGTTTCTGATAAAATGTTGATAAAATTTAAGGTTTTTGAGATATTTGAGACTAAAAATTTTAAATGGCTGCCATTTTGAAAATACATGACTAAAAAGAATAATTTTATTTTTATTTTAATAAAAATTGCTGTAAGGTCCATGCCAAATATAAACTCAATCCATCTATCCGTAATGGAAATAAAAATTATTAAGTGTAAAAAACAAAATGGCGGCCAGCAGGTTAACGAAGCATTTTAGGACGTATGTTTACATCAACCTGTTGTTTCTTTGGGCTTGTTGAACAACATGGAAAAGTTTTGTACAGTCGAAGCTGGACACACTATAAACACAAATATATATGAAAATGAACTAACGGTATTTTTGGCCTCTGGGGACCTCAAAATGAAAAGTAACATGGTCCCGGGCTTTTGTCCTACCATAATAGCGTAAAGTATTCCCTATAGGGAAATTCGCTAATACACACCTTAAAGCCGTTTTCCCTTGCAACAAACTCTGCACGTTTGATGAGGCTTTTTCCAAGCCCTTTCCCTCGGTAATTTGAGTCAACGGAAAGGATACGTGCATCAAATATCTTTTCTACATTATATTTACAAAATAGATCCAGCGATTCATTGAGATCATACAGTAGAGTAAAATGTTTTTTCAACTTCTCATCGGTCATTTTTTCTAGCTTGTGCTTTTTCTGCTGGACGTCTCCTGGTAGAAGGACTCCATTGAGGGAAACACCAACCGCCTGGAAAAGTAAAAGTTACATTAGAATTGGCTTGTAGCTGATTGAAAATTTATTTTAATAACTAACTGTCTTATATGTTCTTACATTTTTAGATAATATGTAGTGTTATTTAGTAACAAAACTAACGACGAGTAATTGCTTTTTCGCTTAATGTATATTTCATATATAGCTCACTTAAAATATTTACACATATCATTATTTCGTGATTTACACCTAAACTTTGCAAACTTGGCTGATGATTAAAATAAATTTCAATACAAAATAATATGTCTGTGTTTTATCAATAAAATGTTGTTATCAAAGGTAAAAAATGTAAGTTTCCTATTCACTTGAAAATAAGTAATACAAACACGAGCTGATAAATTATTTTACAGTTAATTTCTATAATTAATTATTAAAAAATTCTTTTACAATAAAACTTGTCGGAAAATGCATTAAAAGACTGCTTAACATATTTAATTGTTGCACTAATTTTAATACTATTGATATTATCTCTCAATCAGTTTGTATGTTAAGAATATGTTATAACATTTCTCTTGTGTTTTACCCCACCTGACATGTCTCCTTGTCCACCGCCATGACGGACAGCTGGTCCCGGAGTGTGTTCAGGCCGTAGACCTCCAGCTCCGCGTGCGTTTCTCCCAGATGGCACAGTCCTACTGACTCACCTGACATGTCTCCTTGTCCACCCGCCATGACGGACAGCTGGTCCCGGAGTGTGTTCAGGCTGTGGAGCTCCAGCTCTGCGTGCGTTTCTCCCAGATGGCACAGTCCTACTGACTCACCTGACATGTCTCCTTGTCCACCGCCATGACGGACAGCTGGTCCCGGAGTGTGTTCAGGCTGTGGAGCTCCAGCTCTGCGTGCGTTTCTCCCAGATGGCACAGTCCTACTGACTCACCTGACATGTCTCCTTGTCCACCGCCATGACGGACAGCTGGTCCCGGAGTGTGTTCAGGCCGTAGACCTCCAGCTCCGCGTGCGTTTCTCCCAGATGGCACAGTCCTACTGACTCACCTGACATGTCTCCTTGCCCACCGCCATGACGGACAGCTGGTCCCGGAGTGTGTTCAGGCCGTAGACCTCCAGCTCCGCGTGCGTTTCTCCCAGATGGCACAGTCCTACTGACTCACCTGACATGTCTCCTTGCCCACCGCCATGACGGACAGCTGGTCCCGGAGTGTGTTCAGGCCGTAGACCTCCAGCTCCGCGTGCGTTTCTCCCAGATGGCACAGTCCTACTGACTCACCTGACATGTCTCCTTGCCCACCGCCATGACGGACAGCTGGTCCCGGAGTGTGTTCAGGCCGTAGACCTCCAGCTCCGCGTGCGTTTCTCCCAGATGGCACAGTCCTACTGACTCACCTGACATGTCTCCTTGTCCACCGCCATGACGGACAGCTGGTCCCGGAGTGGGTTCAGGCCGTAGACCTCCAGCTCCGCGTGCGTTTCTCCCAGATGGCACAGTCCGACTGACTCACCTGACATGTCTCCTTGTCCACCGCCATGACGGACAGCAGGTCCCGGAGTGTGTTCAGGCCGTAGACCTCCAGCTCCGCGTGCGTTTCTCCCAGATGGCACAGTCCGACTGACTCACCTGACATGTCTCCTTGTCCACCGCCATGACGGACAGCTGGTCCCGGAGTGTGTTCAGGCCGTAGACCTCCAGCTCCGCCTGCGTTTCTCCCAGATGGCACAGTCCTACTGACTCACCTGACATGTCTCCTTGTCCACCGCTATGACGGACAGCTGGTCCCGGAGTGTGTTCAGGCCGTAGACCTCCAGCTCCGTGTGCGTTTCTCCCAGATGGCACAGTCCGACTGACTCACCTGACATGTCTCCTGGTCCACCGCCATGACGGACAGCAGGTCCCGGAGTGTGTTCAGGCCGTAGACCTCCAGCTCCGTGTGCGTTTCTCCCAGATGGCACAGTCCGACTGACTCACCTGACATGTCTCCTTGTCCACCGCCATGACGGACAGCTGGTCCCGGAGTGTGTTCAGGCCGTAGACCTCCAGCTCCACGTGCGTTTCTCCCAGATGGCACAGTCCTACTGACTCACCTGACATGTCTCCTTGTCCACCGCCATGACGGACAACTGGTCCCGGAGTGTGTTCAGGCCGTAGACCTCCAGCTCTGCGTGTGGTTCACCCGGCTGGCATAGTCCAACCGACTTTTTTAGCGGCTCGTCCGCGAAGAAGTTGTTCCTCAGGTGGATGATCACCTCGTTGTAGCATTCCTCAGGAATCGGAGAGACAAAGTCAAATTCATCGCTCATCTTGCACTGTTTGGTCCTGAAAGAAAAAGTTATCTTTAATTATATCAAGTAGAGTACTGAAATGAATTCATAACTCTACTTATCTGCTGTATTTATTTATTCATCAACCATTGACAATCTTATAAAATTAATAGGTTTTCTTAAAGATACGTACTACAAAAATTTTCAATTAATATTTCAAACAATCAATCAATTAATGTGATTTGAAAACTGGGTGTTGGTACATCGTCAGTGGAGCAACTCAACACATGTGCTGTGATGAAAAGGTATTTTCTAGCATTTTTGGTTTAACAGAAGAAAAAATAAATGGTATCAGTTAACTGACACATACTTTCTAGGCTACCAACAATATAAAAGAAGGTGTTAAAAGCTTTAAACATTAATGTCTTGATGACTCAGTCGGATAGCTACCAGCTGAGCAGCGCGAGCTTGACCCTATACGCGCGTCTGTGACTTTTAACAACATACTATCGTGTTTACTGCTAAACGAAAAATAAAATTTTCTTCGCAACCACTTAATGTAGAGCAATAATTTAAAATACTGGATTATTTAGTTTTTTGAGCTTGATTTAATGGTGATAAGTAAAATTTCTTTCAATATAACAGCTATTTTGAAAATCCAAAAAATTGATTTCTTAAAGACTTTTTATTATATAACTTTAGAACACGCATTTTCTCGGAGATGCGGGTGGTGTCATGTTATTCAGCATTTTAATCTTAATAAACCACAAAAATTTAATCAATATCGTTAAAGCCGTTTTTGAGAAATTTTGAATTTTCACGTTTTTTTAGGGTTTTTGGGGGTAAACTACCCTCAAAAATAAAAAATTCAAAAAAGAAAAAACCCTGGAATTATTGTGGGTTTGTACCTACATAACAAAATTTCACCAAAATTGGGGCATTCTCTGGCTCTGTTACATCCTGACACACACACACACAGACATCACTCTGAAAACCACTTTTTGGACTCAGAAGTCACAAAAACGGAAAAATATACCAACAACTAAAATTTTAAAATTTTTACGAAACCAATACTTTCGCAATACATACATTTATAGGGGAAAGGAGGCTCCAAAATGGATATATACATCATCAAACTACTGCGAAAATTTTTACGAAAACAATACTTTCTCCATACACCATGGTATAGGGGGAGAAAGTAAAAGGTTATGGTCGGCAATGGCTCATTACTTGAATGTAAGGGGATCGGTGAAGTAAATGTTTTGGCTTTCAAACAGGAAGGAGTGGATTGAAACCAAAATGTATAACGTTTTATGTGTTCCAGAACTAAAAATCAATCTCTTTTCTTTGAATGTAGTAGGCCTACTGAGTAAAGGATTTCGAGTAGAGTGGAATGAAAATGATTTCTTGTTCTTTTTAATGTTTCTGGAACTGAGCCATGTGCTAAAGGCTCGAAAGGAGGTAAATTATATGCAATGGACTTTAAGTGTAATTGCAACTTTGCTGGATTAACTGTGAAATATTCATTGATGGAATGGCATGAAAAGCTAGCTCATCAAAATATTGACCAAGTAAAAAGACTACTCTTAAAAATCACAACATTTTGGTGAAAAAAGTGATTTTTTTCTGTGATTCGTGTTTGGTAGGATAACAGCAAAGATCCAAAGCAAAGAATATGAATTATTTATTTGTAATTAAAAAAAAAAATTTGTAATCTTAAATGTAAGCATCAACCATTTTGTTGGAAGTTAACTGTAAGAAAGGACCATGAGGTCCTAATGTTTGCCTCATTTTCATTTCATCCACTTTTAAAGCAAGTGAAGCAAGTTCGTGTGAACCATGCCAAATAATCCATGCTGATCTATGTGGCCCAATGGAAATGGAATCACTTGAAGGGTTAAAATAATTGATTGCTTTTGAAAGACGATTTTTCAAAGTATTTTGAAGTCAATTTTTAAAATACAAAACAGAAGTTTCAGAGAGAATAAGTGATTTCTTAAACTTAGTTAAGAATGATAGAAAAGTCAATATACTAAGATCAGACAATAATGGACTGGAATTTATAAATTACAATATAACAAATTTAACTGAAAATCTAGGAATACGACATAAAAATAATCTCACTCTTTCTGAGGTCTCTGGTCTCTTGTTACTTTTTGCCTTTATTTCCCATTTCGCTGTTGGTTTTTGTTAGTTACATTGGTTTTTAAGTTTGACTGCATCCTAGCTACAACGTTAAGACTACTTATATCATGGTAATCCTTTCTTTATGCGTGGCCTTTAGATGAGCATTAAGCTAGTGGAACATTTTGTTACAAAAAGGATACATAAGTTACTCTTTTTATTACTATATAGACTCTTCATTTTTATTTGTTGGTCCTGAATTCAGTTCTATGTCACTACTATAAGAATGATCCTTTAGATGAGCAAACAATGATGAGAAATGCCTTTAGATGAGAAATGCAATGTAAAATACCTAGGGGGCCTATTATACTTCTTAAGTCTCTATCCAACCTGGCTCTGCTATTTTTGTATTAATTTTGGCAATAATTTAAAAGTGATGCCTGTATTGACACTCTGGTCGTTCATAACCAAACTTAGACATTCTAAATTGTGGTTGTCGTGTCTTACAGATTGGTCTATCATAGATAAATAATGATTAAAATTTCTAGAATAAGCGTGAATAATTTCAAATTCACCATGGAAATTATTTGTATGGTTCAAAATAACAACATATGGACCCTAACCTAAAAGGATTAAATATTCAATATAGTTTTAACTAATTAATCTAAACTATGGCAATGTATGTATGTACCTTACATAATACCTCTAACTCTTCCCTTTTCTTAGTCGCCTTTCTTTTTCTTCGCTTTTCAAGTTATTATTTTAGTTAGTTTTAATAACCAATTGATTTAAAATGGGTTTGTTAAAAGGAAAATTTTTTCAATCACTGTATAAAAATCACAGTTATTTATTTCAACAGCTATTTCCTTCTTGTAAAACTGTTATCGCTTGTGGCAATGGTAGGCCTACCTCTTCTCTTGGATTTCTTCGTCTTTCTACCAGAAGGCAACCGGCTGTGGTGAACTGGTGGAAGCTACATGAAAATGGAGGGGGTGATGTTCCTTGCTAGTGATTCTGGCCTTGGGTTGGTGGTGGTCAGGCTCGTGGGTATTACCTTGCTTGGGTACAGGAAGGGGTTTTGGATGAGATGCGGAACTTGTCAGAATGTGAACTAGCTATTGGTGATAATTACCCTATGAATTGGCTATGGGGTTTGGTGGAAACTTGCGTTGGATCAACGGAGATTTGGTCACATGGAACTAATTCAAGTGAAACTGACTTGGTGTGATACCCAGAACCAGGATCGGTCTACCGAATGAGCTCCTACCCTAAGCCAGCTTTGATGTGGCATAATAATGAACTAGATATAACGTAATGTTTAGTTAATACTGAATTTCAGGTTTGTATGTAACATGAATAGCTAAACTAAATAATCCCGTACCAACCTCACATGCTAGAGCCTGACTATTGCAATTAATTCATACATAACATAATTAATTATTCCTGCCTTACATTTTGGGTTGGTTTAATATTTGGATAATAACCCCTAGTCCTAACCCTACCCTAGCCTAGCCCCTTTTACCCTAATTTAACTACTCATAGTTAATTGTACTTATCCGGGAAAAAACTATTAAGGTAACACCGGTGTCCTGCTCCTCCGACGTTCCTAGTTTGAGAGCGAGAGAGGGCAGTTTTCTTTGAAGGTTCGGATTCCCGGGTCACGTGACCGGTGGTTTTGGCTGTTTGAATGGCCAGCACTTTAGACGCGGAATTATATAATGAGTGAACTGTGGTACGGCACGGCACAACCACTCTCCCTTTCGAGCAAAAAATTGCGCCTGCGCTATTTGGGTGAAGGTTAAAGGACCAGGTGAGGTTAAGGTTGCTTCCCCCCCTATTGCTTCCTGAAATGTGTCCAACACTGCTTCGCTTTTACCATGGTAACCCTTGTTGGTCTGTAAGGGCACCATAAGGAAGCGAACAGTGGGTTCGACGCATCTTCACCTGGAACCCAAATTCAGACCGGTTCCCTAACTTGGCACCTCCGAGATGATGTTTTCTTGCTTGGGTATCGTCAGTGCTCGGCCTCCTCCCCCCCTTTCAAAAGAAAAAAAAATGAGGCCTCCAAGACTCCTATCTGGCTGGAAAGTTTGATTCAATTGAGAAGAATTTTGAAAATGTTGTCAATACCTGCACACACATTTTTTTTTTTTTTTTTTTTTGGGTTGCCTGTAGAATTCACTTTAATTTCACAGTGTCAAGGCTACTAGTGGCTGGAACGTATCGGTGAGCTGTCTGAAGTATGTCTCAATGTCAGATAAATTGTGTTTATTGCTTGACTGCTGGAAGATTGCGAAATTGGAGATATTGCAAAGTTGTTGAAGATCCAAAATTGGGTGGTACTAGCCGGGGTGTCATCTCTGCTAGTAGAATGCTGGAAGAGTTGATTCTGATCCTGTTGATTGACGCAGAGTCTCCGTGACATCTGTTGTAGATTTAGTTTAACTATTGGTGGTTGTTGGAGTTGCTGGTATTCGAAGAGAATTGCAGCTGTGAATACTGGTGGTTGCAGAAGTAGGCAGCTGGAACTGGAGTTGAGTGGTGGTTGCGAAGGTCTGATTGTGAAGGTCTGTGATGTACTATTAACTGTAGACTGGTCGATGCAAGTTCTCCAGGTGGAAAGCGTGCTGGGCCCATAACCCAGAGGTCCGTGGATCGGAACCACGCTCTGCTACCAATTTGTGGTGAACTGGTGGAAGCTACATGAAAATGGAGGGGGTGATGTTCCTTGCTAGTGATTCTGGCCTTGGGTTGGTGGTGGTCAGGCTCGTGGGCATTACCTTGCTTGGGTACAGGAAGGGGTTTTGGATGAGATGCGGAACTTGTCAGAACAATATAGCCTATAAGTGAGTTAAGTAATCAGTTGAATGAATTTTATTGCTTTTTGTTACATTCAATAATTATAACATTTTTTACCGTCAAGTTGAATTTATTATATTATTATAATTATTATACAGATCATTGTGGCCTATCTTGTAATGGGGATTTTTATGGTGGTGGATAGTTCAGTGGGGCCAGGGTGGACCAGTAAGGGAGAAGGAAAGTTGCTTACACGATTTAAGGCAAAATAAAATTAAATATGGTCGTACTTTATGCAAATTTAATGCATCTAAAGTAAATCATATGACATCTCCGTACCTTAACCTCAATGACAAAACTTTCAATAGTTTATCTTATACTATAATACCAGGAATCTCTGAAGGGATGTGTGTTCCACGATTTCGAAATCTAGCTGTTAGATTTTGCTTGAACTTTGCATTAAAGAGTGTTTCGGCCCAAAAATAAGTTTAGAAACAGTCTCAATCCCAGGAAAAATCAAATTTGATCTAAATTTAAGTTTAAAAATTGTAATTTTTAACATTGGTCTTATGGGTTGCTATTTTGGTAACGAAATAACAACTAAATGTAAAAAAAAATAAAGAAACATTAATGTTAAGCAGACCTTTTGAAACAGCTGTTAACTGTGAAGACATATAGTTGGTTGTTGGTGAAAATATTAAAATTGAATGAAAACCAACGAGCAAGGCTCGGTTAATTAACCTGGTACTATAGTCCCAAAATGTGGTCACACATGCGCATCACAACGAATTACTATAACAAACAAAATGAAACTCACTGCCGATACACAAAGCCGCACTTACACCTTTTACTACGGTAACCATCGCAACTTGGGGATTCACTAAATTAGTTTAAACGGGTAAATTAGATATTAAAACAACGGGAACTATTCCCAGCCACCAGCGCGGATCACAGGAATGCTCCTGAATTTGATGTTAATTTAAACCGACTTGTGGGTCTTATCGAAGCGACTCCCAGCTCTGTGTGAGACACAGGAGCGCTGCCAACAATATTTTGACTTAATTTTATTTCATTTTAATCTAGAGCAGTTCCCAGCTCGTTTGAGATTCACAGGAACGCTCTGGTACAAATGTAATTCAAGTGAGCTATTCCCAGCTCGTGAGGCACAGGAATGCTCACTGTGATTGGAAATTTAGAGAAATGAAATTTATTTTGATTGAACCCGAATTGAATTAATTAATTTTATTAGGCAGAGCGATTCCGAGCACTGATTCAGAGACACAGGAACGCTCAAACCTGTCTGATATAATATTTAGTTTAACTTTAAAGATTTTCTTTCTTTTAGAGCAACTCCAAGCTCTGGTACAGAGACACAGGAATGCACCAATATTAAAAGTAGACAAGGTTTATTTTAACTTAAAACAACGAGAGCGATTCCCAGCTCGAGGTGAGGCACAGGAATGCTCAAGTCGAGACTGATTAAAAAATTTAATTTAAATTTAATTTAGTAGGTTTAGTTGGGCCTAATAACTTCAAATAATTTAAAACCACGACTCAAATCCAAAACCACTTCGCACAGAGTTAACCACTTAGGTAAGATAAACGAAGGAACTTACAAAAACATACACTTACTGGAAATGGAACTGGCTTGTCCTCGGGGTCATCACCTGTCGTCGACTGACCGCTAGAAAAATTAATTTCGTACAACTACGGAGATTCCCGAGTGTAGGCGGAAATGCCCGAACGCGGAGGTAGGCTTATCAGCCACGGGTCAAGAGTCAAGTCCTCTACAATCTGTATTAGTCAAATGGTATATATATAGTTAGTCATATTGTTGTTATATTCTTTATCTTTGTTTGTTGTTGACATGTTTTCAATAGTTTTGTTCCTGTATCGTTATGTTGTTTATATTTTGTTCGTAATGGATATTGTTACTATCTAAACCGGTATTCTTTGCGATGCCAACCTGAGGAATCCATTGCTGTACAAATGATCTTGTTCGCTACGCTCTCTCGCCGTAACTCTATAAAGCTCTATAGTTTTTTTATTACTAATCTTCCCTCAATACTTAAAATGAAAACAGCTGTTTAAAGAACTCATCTAATCATATGTTCCAGTAAAAACTTTTTGCTTCCAAAGGCCCATTCTATACGAACCAATTGTCGGCGGCGGACCTGCGCACAAGAAATTTGCCGTCCGACCGCCATCATACGAGCGGTAAATCGGCGCAACAGTATTGCCAACCTATCCATATATACTGACAAAAATGCCACATTAAGAGGCATTTATCTCTGACTTTGCTAAAATTGTTTCTACTTGTATTATCACGCTTCTCAAATTATGTAACGCAAGAAAATACACAATTGCGGTCAATTAAAATTAAAATTATAAAATTAACTATAAATTAAAGCCTATTATAACATTATAAAACATAAGTTATTGCATAAAAACTAGTATACGTGTTGCTCGAAATCGAGCAATTTATTTAAATGCAGTACAAATTAATCAATGACTTTAGCTCTAAATCAATGACATCCGACCAATTCAATAATGTGAATATCTTTAATCGTCAATAACTACACGTGTTTACAGCAGATTATTAACAGATGTTTCAAATGCTTTATTAAGTCCCCAATGTTATTTAAATGGGAAATTTTGAGATTTCAATGTTAGATAGCACTTTTATTTTCAGTCCGATTCTCATCAATTTTTGGCGGAAACAACTACAGACCAAGCCCTATCCAACGACACCAAAAACTTGAAAATCGGTTGAAAATTGTAGGAGGAGTTCTCAAGACAAAAACCCCTTAGGGCCGGTTTCCGAGTCCGGGGATATTTAATCCCGGAGTTAGTTAATCCGTGGAATAAGATAATCGGTGGGTTAAAAATATTAAATAATCGGGTTTCGGAGATCGGGGATAACTTACTTAACTCTCGGATTATCATAGTCCGAGAATATATTTATTCTTTAACTTATGCCATCGGTTAGGAGGGAATTGCTGGGAATTCTCTATTTTGAGTAGTGGCATTCACGGTGTACAGCCTACAGACGACACTCTGTCGAAGGATTTAGTTTACGTTTTTGGCCACAGCTCCCGTGTCTTGTCCCTTATCAGTTGAAAACGCAACGTTCCATCTTCGTGGTGTGCTCTCTGTGTATGTGCAATGAACATTCTGCGTGACATTATGTTCAATAATCTCCTTTGATTAAATTTATTTAACTATGGCCAAGTAGAATGTGAGGAAAATGTAGAGAAAGAACTGGAGAATAGAAGGAAACTGGTTTAGTTTATTAAAAAAGTATCAGTGTGATATTTTTTTAACAGTGACATAGAAACAAATGATTGATTATTGAGATTGACTGAATGTCTTTTTAATTTAAAATTCTTACTGACACTTCGTAAAAAAAGGACCTTTTCAAACCTTTTATTTTACTATATACTAGTAAAAAAGTGCATTAAATGACTTGCTTATTTAGACAACGTTGTGATTTTATTTGATGAAAATTATATTTAAAAATAGGAACATGTTTATAATATTATTAAAAAAAATTTTGTCCGTAGTAGCGTTGATCCCGTCAACTATACCTAGAACACCGAGGAACCCATTTTGCTAAAAAAAATATTTTTTCGTAGAATAGTAGCCTGTATAAACCTGTTAGGCTTGGTTTTTTCATTTTCATTTAAATATACAATACTTCCCGATGTACAATTTTGCAAGCAGACGCTTTTGATATGTGTCATGGGGAGCCCTGCGATCATTTTCAGAAGGCCTTGGGGCAATCCGTCTCGCAAGTTCATGAACACTTTCTTAACCTAAAACGGTGTTTAAATTGTTCGTTATTTTGTGTCGTAAAATGCATTTCCAGCTCGCACACAAGTCTCAGTTGAAAGGGTGGATGCGCATATCTGGGGTAGTCTCAATAATCGAGGCATTCCATATCACATTAATCTAAAAACAACCGTAAATGTCTAACTGCCAACGTAATATTGAGTGAATCTCATCACTAATCTCAGGTTACAGCGCCTACTGAAAAAGATATTCCTCAACTTAACCCTACCCTTTGCCAGGATTAAAAATGCTCAAGATATTCCTCGACATAGCAAAAAAATAGCTCTCGACTAACCAGTTGTGGGTTAAATTTTAACTCCGAAATTCAAAAGAATAAAACTTAACTTGAGGATTAAATAACACCTGACACGGAAACCCGCGAGAGTAAGTCCGAGAATATCCCTCCCAAGTTAACTCTCGGGTTAGCGATATTCCTAGAGTTTAGGTATCCTTGAGCTCCGAAACCCAATTTCTTTAGTCCTAGACTAAAAACTGGTTTATACTGGATTTTAGTCCGAGAATAGAGATAACCCTGGACTCGGAAACCGGCCCTTAGTGTATTAAATAAGTATAGATATGACATTAGGCCTACAATTCAAATTAAAAAGAATTATTTTTCAATTAGGTGATGATGTATTTATATATATGTATATGTATTAAAAATTACTTTAAATGATTTTAATATTTCCGAAATACCAAAAAGACAACAAAAGTGATAGTAAAATGGGCGAATGTATGGCCACAAACTCCTACGAAACTTGTACACTAAAATACAAGATTGGTCAATATTCGATTATTAGGTCTACTTTTTCTAGAGAGAAATAAAGGTAGAGATTACTAAACTTTATGAAAGAAAATAGTAGATATAGGTAGGAAAATATATACATACCTATAAATAAAAGATAGGGCCTGATACCTTTTTCCCAATATTATGTAACAACATAGCCTTTTGAACTGTATAACCGTCGGTCGAGGCTTAGTAATAATTTAAACTTATTTTGTCATGTAATCAGGAGACCCAAAATTAATTACACTAAAGAACCTATATATACGTAATTGAAAAGATTAGCCTCTGCGTCATTGAAATAAATATAGTTAGGCCAATATGTTTACTATCGTGAATATTGAATGCAGGCAACAATTAACTGCATTTTCACCTCAATCAAGCAGTCCCCCATGGCAGCATACCTGCATACTCTTTCCCTATATTTACCTTGAGACATTTATTTCCCTATTTATGAGCACGTGATGAAATTTTTTTTACAAGTTTAGCTGGTCAAAATTAATATTACTAATTTGGTAATTCGCTGAGTACGCAGGTCTGCTGCGACGGGGGGTATTTACGAGAGTTATCGTGCCTAGGGACACATACATATATATACAGTAGAACCTCGATAGTTCGACTCTCGATAGTTCGACACTCCTGATAGTTCGACATGGTCCATGACAACTTAACATGTCAATAATGACCGATAGTGTCCATGTTGGAGCCTGACAAAGGTGAAAATGTAAACAAAGTGGCGAATGATTTGAATGTTGTTTATGTTAAAGTTCAATTAGGTTATGGTTTCAATAAAATTTAGTGTTTCCTAAATTCAAATTATGATTTTTATACTCCCAGTGTTAAAATTTAATACGAAAAACCTTGGATTACATAGTAAGATCATGCGAATACATTTTTTTATCCTTAAGAAACGTATACATAGGTGCAAATCATATGATTTTAATAAAATTAAATGCTTTGTTGACAATTAATTGAAACAATAATAATGTATGGCAATCTTAAGAAAAAAAAAAAAAAAAAAAAAAAAAAAAACTAAGGCTAGTTTGTTATGTAAAAAACTTAACCTCATAAAACTCTTCACGTTTTTACAAGCAGGCTTTTGTGAAACCTGTTTTTATAACATTCTTAAACTTAGACCTAAACAAATTCTTATGTTAAAAGGCAAAGGAAGCATTATAAATTTTTATGCCTTGATATCAAGAGCTATTCTGAGTGACTAAAAACATGCACCTTGGAAATATTACCTCTAAACCTTAAACCACAATCTGATATTTTGGTTAAATTTGGCAGATTGTATTTGACAAAAAGCAAACATGAAACAATTATGGTAAGGTAAGTATTTCAAGAGCAATGAAGAGTGGTGGTTTGCAATATGTTTGTTTATGAACGCCACAAATTAATCTTACAGTCTTTTTCTGCAAGGTAAAAATTCTGTCAATGGCATAGCCCACACTGAGGTTAAAAACCCCATATTTCGGCAAACTTACGTACTCACCCCCACCCCAATGGGGTTTATGGGGAAAATAAAAACACCATAACCTGACAAAATTTAGTATGTACATTCACTAGGTAGGTTTCAACTCATATTTACCAACAAACCCCATATGGCGGCAAACCTACATACTCTCAACCCCATGAATTGTATGGGGAAATAGAAAATATACCTAAATTCCATTGGAAATTCGCTGAGTACGCAGGTGTGCTGCGACAAGGGTACTTAATGTTTTCCTCTGTTTGTATACATTGAAGAACTTTGAGGGATATAATAACTTATATAAATAATTGTGTCTTAATTGTTTTCTTCATTTTAATAAATAATGGATTTGCATCCCTAATAGGGAATGGCCTTCAAGGGGAATCGATCAAATATTTTAAGTGAGCATAGGTTATGCACATTAAATTAAAGGTTTCGAATATGGCCACAAACCTAACTTTTAAGGTATGACTGAGTCGGAAATGGCAGCCAATTAAACCTTGCTTTAACATAAAATGGGCAAAAGGAAAGTGTGCAATAACTTTCAGAATAATCTGCTTTATTATGTCAGGTTTGCGCTACCTCATATTTGACGCCATCTTGAATTTTGAATGTTATGGGAATCGCTTTTGATAGACATTTTTTCTCGACAAAAACATATATTATTAAGTCAAGATGAGCATTTTAAGTAATACCATCGGAACGACTTTTGAAAGGAATTTCACTTGTGAGAGTCGCGAACAAAGAGGATTGTGATGAGAGGATCAATGTGGGGCCTCGACAACGGGCTTCAATAAACGATCAAAGTCGATCTTTTTGACGAAATACAATTACTGTAGTTTACTTTATAAATATTGTAAACAAAGCACCCAAAGCATCAATAATACTATATGCATAATTTATAACTAAATATTAATTAGATTTGAATAAAAATTGCGATAGTTTGAAAACAATCAACTTTTTAATTGAAAATTATTTTTAATGCCCTTTATTGGTTTGTTATACAATTTAAAATTAACAATGCTGAAATTATAATATTAGATTTAATAATTAGTTGCAATACGGCTAGATATGTTTCTAATTGTTTGATTTTTTCAACTTGATAGGTTTCATTAATTGTTATACATTCTTTAAGCAAATTTATATTTTAGCATGTTAAAACTCACAAAACATTACCAAATATAATCAACCAATTTATGTCTATTATGTCTTTTAAATATTATCTAAAACACATCAGAAAAAAAACTATCAGATTGGTAATTTCTATCACCTGACCTGAGTCATCTACCCTCATATCTGACATATGAGTAAATATCAATTGTATAAGTACAAAAAAATCTTAAAATTAAGGAAAATCTAGTTACTTTGCGACGTCACAAAGAGTAATATTTGTTAAATTTTCAAAATTTTGAGGTATTAGGGACCTAATATAACTATTCAACTAAACACTTACAAGTTCAAAGAAAATCGGTTGAAAAACAGCGTCCGAAACAGGGGAATAAAATACCATGTTTTGCAAAAAAAGCCGTATGGTTAACATTGGCGACTGCGCAACAATATTATATTCTACTGGCCCAAAGGTGAAGATGACTCTTAAATTATATATAGTAAAAGGGGCACTGAGCTTAAGCTCGGTAGAATGATTACTTTCGTTCCCACACAAAGCTCGTTCGCTCCGCTCACTCGCCCTCTTCCATTTTTAAGACGAATTCGTTCGCTTCGCTCACTCGCCAAGCCGACGGGTGCTGCACTTTGGTATAATAATTTTCTTAAACTACAGGTTAAAGATGTAACACATTGGTTAATATCTACAGTTATCAGCTGATTTTTGTTCAATTAATGAACTCTCCATAAGGAAAACATGGAAATTTTTAAGGGCTCTAGTGCGAAAACCGGATTTATCCCAACCATGGGACCAGCTCCAATCGATTTCTGGTGGCCAAAACCCCCATATTCAATCAAAAAAATCAAATATCCTTGGAGCAAAAAAAACTTTGCCCGTACAAACGGAGCTTGTTTTAAAGTATAAGATAGCTGTTAGTTAGGGAGGTCTTAAAATATTTGAATGCAGCAATGTGTAAGTACCACCATTGACAGCAGATTCGTCAGTGCATGTTTGGATGTACTGTACCTATACGCCAGTCGTGTTCTGTTGTGCTGGAATTAGAATTCATCGCTTTCCACTGCTGTTTGTTGTCTGTCGCCATCACAAACACACAGTTCCACACAGATCAATAGATTGGGCCCATGCAATGGTTTTGTCCACTACCAATACATACAAAGTACAGTTGACAAATTGTTATTTTGGTTTGCAAATGAATATGGATTTAGGTATCTTATTCTTATACTCTAAAACAAGCTCCGTTTGTCCGGGCAAAGTTTTTTTTCGCTCCAAGGATTTTTGATTTTTTGATTGAATAAGGGGGTTTTGGCCACCAGAAATCGATTGGAGCTGGTCCCATAGCTGGAAAAAATCCGGTTTTCGCGCTAGAGCCCTTCAAAGTTTCCATGTTATCTTTATGGAGATTTTTAAATTGAACAAAAATCAGCTGATAACTGTAGATGTAAACCAAAGTGTTAATATCTTTAAAGGAAAATTATACCAAAGTGAAGCACCCTACGGCCTGGTGAGTGAGCGAAGCGAACGAGCTTTGTGTGAGAACGAAAGCAATAATGTTTACCGAGCTTAAGCTCGGTCCCCCTGGTACTATTATTATTAAATGTAAGCAATTGGACATGGTAGATGCTACTGAGAACTAAACAAAGTGAGAAGGAAATTCTTTTTCTTAAATGATAATTTTGTCAATGTTGCATCAGAGCTAGGCTCTTCACTCTTTGATGGAGAAAATCAAATTACGTAATTAAGACTGACATAAAATCAGTTTGAAATCAACACTAGCCTAAAACATCTGTTTCAGTCTACATTATTGTACCACACTTAAATGTCAATATTCGGTGATTTTTTTCAAAGATTCACAAACGAAGTAGTTTTCTTTGTTTTATTAATTTAATTAATAACATGAAACATTCACCAGTTGCTCAACTTGCAGGGGTGTCTTTAATTAACCATAAGCGTTCATGAGTGGTTATGAACTCGTTCGCTCCGCTCCCTCTCCTCTCCGTAACATATCGATTGAAAACCATTTTGTTTCATTGGTTCTCAATATGTATAATTTGGTCGTGTATGTAAACTATTCATCTGTTATATGAAAAAGAATAAAAGATTTAAAGAGAAAAAAGAGGAAACTTGCAAGCCAATAAGTTGTATGTCTGATGTAAAAAAAATAAATAGAAAAAAATATAAATGAGCTTTTAACAATTCCTCATACATTTTTGCTCAGTGTATGTGCGATCCGTTGTTTTAACCTTAATTAACTTTCATTCGTTAGTTTGGTACTAAACAAAACTCTTTTATTTCTATTACTACTAAATTACAAAAATATGAGTATTTAATACTCACAATCTTCTTAAATCTCTTAAATTTCATAAAAAGTCATATTTAAAAATCATTTACTTTGAAGGAATGCAATGTTATAATATTTAGTGTTGCCTTAGATTCAGGTTGCAGTACCGCTCCTTTAATGGTACATAATATATAGCATTCTATAGTATCTTATGAGAAACCAAACTTCAGTATTGATGGTCGAAAATATTGTGTACTAAGAATTACCATTCTATTAGTAATCATTGGTTTGTAAATATTTTATTTATTAGAAAATAAGAAAAAGTGGAAAGAACAAGGACATTTCAATTTTTCTACAAGTATAATTTAGGTAAATTAATTTTTTTAATTTTAGAATTTTTTTTATTTATCGTTATTTTAATTTTTGCAAATGCTTATTGATAGTTTCGTTGTTCTTTGGAATCGATTTTGGTATGTGTGGTTATAACAGTCATTTACCGCAAGTATTACGTTATTGATCTATGTAGAAAACTATGTTTTTAACGAGTGATTTATGTTTGAAGAAAGTCTGTTTAACATCACACCAGGAATTATGGTCGCATTACCATATGAATGCAACCGAGCTGTGGAGTTGCATTATTTTCCCATAATATCACTTGGCCCATCAACAGTAGGCCTACTATTTACCTTGGCACGAATGAGCTTTGTAAGTTGAGATTTTCAAAACAATCACTTATTTTATCTTTAAAAGATTCAATTTGCGAACAATATTATACTACTCTGGAGCAAGTTTTCGCATCCTTAAAAATACGACTGAGAGGAAAATAAAACACATATTTAAAAACAGACTGGTCTATATAATGAAAGTTACATAAGTTTGGCATAGCATAAAAATTATGTTCATTGTCATTGTCGCAATGTAAAAGAAGTATTAACATTGTTTAAATAGAGATAAGTGGTCATGCATTACTAAAATAATTAAATCAAAAGTAATAGAGAAATTATTCTCAACAGTTAAGCTATCATTGAAAACTAAATTAAATAGACTAGCTTTTTTGTCTTTTGCACTTTTATTGAAAAGTTAAAGGTTTTCTTGGAATTTAGCATAAAATTTTTTAAATGACAACCATTTTCATACAAATAATGATATTTAAATAAAACGAATACAGCTCTTAATAAGATTAACATTTATGCAAAATCTCAACAATGTTCCTTAAACCGTTTAGGAGTTATGAATTTTTTTGTAAAAAAAAAAAAAAAAAAAAAAAAAAAACACATTCAGGCAGACAGACGGAAAAATAGGCGCCAGAGACCTATGTTCTTATAGTGAAATATGTTTGTCCTAAACAAAAATGCTATTTACAAAATTGTCACATTCGTCATCGAGACTTCGTTAGGAGAACATCGTTGACTGCGAACCTTCAAGACTACTAGCCGAAATGAACGCCTCGTCGCCCACTGACCCTGGAGGGACGAATAGCCCGGTCTTTACGGACTTCCCGCCTGGCCATGGACTCCGAGACAAGAAAATCGACGTCGGACTAGCTGCCCCCGCGCCGTCTAGGGGTGCCAAGACCACTTCGCCCAGCGCTGCCGAGGTACTCCCGGAGCCGCTGAAGACGCTGACTGCGGTGTGCCAAGCCCCGAAGACGGGTGAACTGAGGCCTGACTCAAACGGCCTTTCTCAAGGCCATCTTACCGATGTGCCTGAAACCAGCCCAGCCGTGGACCCGGACCTGGAGATGGACTTCGCAGCGGACGAGGACGCCTCCGGACCCCGAGAAGAGGACTCTGGCCCACCCCCGATGCAGCCCGGCTCAGCAACACCACCCCCCCCCCCCCCCCCGGGACAGGAGTTCAGGGCCCGGGGGAAGGCCGATGTTTCGGCGACTCGCACGGAGCGAGGCGTGGGGCGAGCTGCTGCCAAGTCTGGTGGCGGCCCCCACTCCACTGCCGCTGCGGGGACCAAGTGCCAGGGGAACCTGCGTCGCTCGACTCCGGCATCCGACGCGGCCAGGAAGCGGCGGACAACCTCACCTGTCGACCTTCAGAGGAAAGCCCGGAAGGACAACCGAGGCGAAGCCCAGGACCCTGTCACGGCCACTGACGCAACTTCCAAAGGCCCACGGATCCCGCCCATCCTCCTGGACTTGCCGAAGAACTGGGCTACCCACTCCATGGCCATTAGCCAACTGGTTGGGAGAGACATCGTTGCCACCTGTACGAAGAGGAATCTACGCCTGCAGACCAGCACGGTTCAGCATTTCCGGGCTATTCAGCGGTACCTCCTGGACCAAAAGCTCGTCTTCCACACCTTCGCCCTGCCGGACGAGCGGCTGCTGAAAGTTGTCGTCCGCGGCTTGCCTTCCACCCTCGACGGTGATGAGATTCGGGAACACGTCCAGTCAGAGGGCTTCAAGGTGCCTGAGGCCAAGCTTATGAAGACGCGTGGGGGCAGGCCTACTGGACTGTGGCTCCTTACGCTGTCTGCCGCCGATGGGGCACGACCTCCCAGGGAGCTCTACGACTGCACCAAGATGTTCTACTGTAAGGTCGAGGTGCGGCAGTACAAACGTCCTGGGGGGCCCATTCAGTGCCACCGCTGTCAAGGCTACGGCCACGGTTCGGGCGCTTGTCATCGTGAGGTACGTTGCGTCCGCTGCGGGGCCCGCATCCTGGAGGACTCTGCACCAAAGACCCTGCTGCGCCTTCCCGCTGCTGCAACTGCGTTGAGCAACATACAGCCAACTATCGTGGCTGCACCGCTTACAAGACGGAGAAGAAGATGAGCTATGCTGCAGCCACTGCCTCCAAGCCCTCCGGCCCAAAGACCACCTCCAGTGCCGCTGCCCGCACACTCAAGGCTCCAGTGGAGACTCTTCCCCTGCCAGGCGCTCCTTCGAACATGGACGAGGAGCCAGGAAACGAAGAGCAGGATGACTTCGTCCCCGTGCGCCACCGGCGTCGGCACAGGAAGCCGCGCAACCCATCTAACCGTGGCAGGCGACCTCGCACCCCACCTCCTGAGTCCAACTCCGACTCCAGCGAAGAAATGCCCTTGTCTACTTCTGGCGCTGCACCCCTTGCCACTACTGAAAACCGCCCCAGAGGGAACAGGATCACCCGTAGCGTACCTCATCCATCCCCCCAAGAAGAGACTCCGCAAGACGCCCCAGCCCCTTCAGCTTCGTCTGTGAGCGCCCAGATCGCCGAGATCCTCGCCCAGCTCCACTCCATGCTGTCACTAATGACCCGCCTGGTGGATGCGCTGTCCAAGTCTACTTCCCGTGATGGGTAGGCTCCGTATAGTGTCCTGGAACGCCGACGGGCTGGCCGACAAGAAGCAAGAGCTCATCCAATTCCTCCAGGATGTGGACGCCGACATAGTGCTTCTCCAGGAGACCATGCTGGCCCCGACCGTCCCCTTCAATGTCCCTAACTACCAACCATACAGGACGGATTGGCCTGGACCCCGCAGACGTGGTGGCACGGCTATTTTCGTGCATAGGAGACTTCCCCATCGGCACATCCAGAACATCGTCCCGGGTGTCGAGGCCACCACAGTCGCCGTCCCCTACGGTGGTGCGGAGTTGTATGTCACCACCATGTACAACCCTCCTCGTGGAGTCCTCCAGCCTCGCCATCTTGACGCCCTCTTGCAGCCGGACACTCCCAGTCTCCTGATTGGTGACCTCAATGGAAAACACAGGGACTGGGGTTGCCGAGTCACAAACCACATCGGCCGACAGCTGAAGGTGTACTTGGAGGCCCACCCCCACGTGCAACTCCTAGCCCCTACTGAGCCCACCCACTACCACCATGCGGGCCACAGACCAGATATCCTGGATATTGGACTCTCCAGCGCCTTCGACAGGGACATCGAGGTCTTTGCGGTCTCCGACCTGTCCTCTGACCACGTTCCAGTCATCTTCGACTTGCCCAACGATGGCCCGATTGGAGATCCTCCCGTGGGTGCCCGGAAGGTCAACTGGGTGCGCTACTCCAACCTGCTGGCGAACCTCGTCCTCCCTCCCCTGCCCCCAGCTGACACCACGGCGCAGTTGGACCAGCAAGTTCGGGACCTGACGGACCTCCTGCAAGAGACGATGAGAGCCTCCTCGTCCCCCTCTACGGTGGAACGGCGACTTCAGCCTCTTCCTCGGGACCTAAAGGAAGAGATCCGCCTTCGACGTCGGATGAGGAGGAACTACCAGCGGTCACGATGCCCTGCTGCCAAGGCGGCATTCAACCGCCAAGCCAGGCGTTGCTCCCGTCTTCTAGCCGAACACCGCACCGATCGCTGGGAGGATTTCATTGAAGGCCAGTCCGACTCACCTGGGGGTATTTGGAGGGTTGCCAGGTCTCTTCGTGGCGAGAAGAAGTGCATCCGCCCTGTCCACGGCCAACGCGGGATCGTCTACTCTCCCGAAGATCGAGCGGAGGCCTTCGCGGACACCATGGAGGACCAATTCTCCCCTAATGCCGACGTGTACGATGAGGATCACTGCGAGATGGTGGAGAACTTCCTAGACGCCTACGACCCGCAAGATGATCTCCCTCTGCCCCTAGTGACCCAGGAGGAGGTCACCGAGCACATCCGTCGTCTACGGCCGAGGAAGGCTCCTGGGCCGGACTCTCTTGGATCCCCGGCTCTCCAGAAGCTGCCAGCTTGGGTGGTCGTAATGATCACCTCCATCTTCAACTCCTGCCTCCGTCTTTCTCACTTCCCGGCCACCTGGAAGGAGGCGAAGGTGATCATGATCCCCAAGCCTGGCAAGGATCAGCTTTTCCCGGACAACCACAGGCCGATCTCTTTGCTGCCCACGCTCTCCAAGATCCTTGAGCGCATCATCCTGTCCAGGTTCCCGGAAGAGTTCTTCGCGTCTATCAGGGCTGACCAGTTTGGCTTCAGGAGGGGCCACTCTACAACTCACCAGCTCCGCAGGGTCCTCAACACCATCTCTGGGGCCCTGGTCAGGAAGCACCACGCCACCTCGGTCCTGATAGACGTCAGTAAGGCCTTCGATCGAGTATGGCATGACGGGCTACTCTACAAGTTGGCAGACTCCCCCCTCCCCGGACGTCTATGGAAGCTGCTGCGGAGCTACCTCTACCACCGTCGGTTCTTCGTTAGCGTTGCGGCCTCACGTTCTACCACCCGACCCGTCTCTTCTGGCGTGCCCCAGGGTTCAGTACTCGGCCCGATACTGTACCTGTGGTATGCTAACGACATGCCGACAGCCCCGAGAGTCCAGGTGTCGCTGTATGCGGACGACGCACTCTTCACAGCCACCTCCGCCAACCAGAGAATGTCTCGTGTGTACGTCCAGCGGCAACTGGACCTTCTTCAACCTTGGCTGACGAAGTGGCGGGTCAAGGTTAATGCTGCTAAGAGCGAAGCCATCTGCTTCACCCGCGCAAGGCGGCAAGGGGACGGCCACTCTCTGACCCTCTTCGGAAGCAGGATTGGTTGGAAGACCCGCGTCAAGTACCTTGGGGTCATTCTCGACCAAAAGCTGACAATGACGCCCCACGTCACCAGGGTATGTGACCTTGCCAACAAAGGTCTGACCTCCATCCTTCCTCTCCTCCGAGCGAAGACGCTGCCGGTGAAGGTGAAGGTCCAGCTCTACACCGCTCTCCTGCGCCCAGTCCTCACGTACGCAGCCCCCGCCTGGTACGCCCTGACCTGCAGAACTTCTAGGAGGAAGTTGCTAGCTGTCCAAAGCAGAAGCCTTCGTCGAGCCACCAACTCTCCGTGGTTCGTCAGGAATGCAGTAATCAGGGATGCCGCTCGTGTTCCGACTCTACGAGACTTCGTGGATCGTCTGACGACCAACTTCGAGGACTCCGCTGAGGTCTCCGAGTGGGGGCACGTCAGAGAACTGGTCGAGGAAGAACCCCCGCAACTGCGGCCGCACATCGCAGAGTGAACACCATCTCCACTCCACGTTGACATGTAGCTCAGGCTACTAGGGCACTAGTCCCACCCCGTCCCTCAGCAAGGACCAGCCAGGTCGAAGCTGAACGAGAAGTGGCTTACGGCCACGGTCATCCAACCACCACCACCACAAAATTGTCCAGAGAGTTAGACGACACATGTCCGTTGTCATAGTACCACTAGGCTGAGCGTCGTTGAAGGAACTTGAGATTTTGATGAAATTTTGTATGGATATTTAGGAACAGGTCCATTCTCATGAGTTCGTGTAATCAATTTGGTAATGGGGTGTTATGGGGTTTTAATAGAGACAAATTGGGATTTGGCATTTTTTTAAGAGAGCTTTAATAACAAAAGTGACTATCCACTGCTTCATTATTATTAAAATGGCATCACCTGAGCTCATAGTTTTTGCAACATTCAATAGAGTAGACGAAATAACGGAAGAGAAACAGTTGCTTATAAAGTCTCATTTTTGGACAACCCAATATACAGGGTGAAAAAAAGTCTGGAAACGATTTATTTTTTTTAAAGTATTTAAGTAACACAACTAAAACTTTGCATATTGATTTTGAGTGAATAAGACTACTTCCTAAAGTACTTAGTGTCCTTGGACCTCCAAGGAAGGACGGTCCACAAGGAGTAAGAAGAAAATCTTAAATGTAAGCATAGGTCAGTCAATATGTACCTCAAATTAAAGGTCTCTAAGAACGAAGAACAATGCCGCAAACGCGACCTCAAAAGAATGGCCGAGTCAAAAATGGCAGGCGATCTTACTTTGTATTAAAATCATATTACTGAAAACAAAAAATGCAATAACTCCCAATCCACTTGACCTTTTGAGGTCGGGTTTGTGGCAAATTGCTCAGAACACAAAGCCCTTTAAAATGATGTTTCATGTGACGTAGGCAAATGAAGTTTTTCCCAAGACTTCCTTTAGGGACGTCCCTAGTGGAAGTCGGCAGATCAAAAATACATGATCTGACATACTACAAATCTGATAGGCCTACTGCAAATAAAGTACGTAGTCCTTGGAGGTCCAAGGACTACGTACTTTAGGAAGTGGTCTTAGTCACTCAAAATCAATATGCAAAGTTTTAGTTTTGTTACTTAAATACTTAAAAAAATATTAAATCGTTTCCAGACTTTTTTCCACCCTGTATTTAGAACAAAAATCGTTTCTTTAATTCAATCGGTAACATATTTAGCAAATGAATTGCTGAATATGTTTGTGCGTTAGTCCTAATTGATAGTTTAATTTCTTAGTTTAAGATTGCTACTCAACGCCACGTCGCTATCCAAACCAGTAGAAGTCTCACGGTCACTGGTGTGAGCACTCTCCGTCTGTGATGTCGATCCCCCCGCCGATCCCCTTCCTCGATGCTATACACGGCATCGCTTTTAGTCCAAAGTTTGTTTGGTTCTTGGCTGTTCTATTCAGTTACATCGACTTTTCATTCCTTATTCCTCCAAGTTCAATACTGCATTACCTCAGGAATTAGTAACAATATCTACTATTTGTCATCATTGACATGTACTATTTGTCATCTTGATTAGTGTTACGATCTATTAGGACGATCTAATTAGCTACGACTCTAAACTTGAAACCTAAATATTACAACTTACTGAAATGTATACAAGCATAACCTATTTCGCTTGACTAAACCGCCCATATTAATCTTCTGCATAGACAAAAATAAATTTATTACATATTCTCCGTTTGTTCGGGGATAAGCATTAATGCATTGTCAGATTTTATCAATAAAAACATTAAAGAATTTTCAAAAAACCTTAAAGTAAAATGTGGCATTTAGAAAGCTTAACGTTAATCACAAAATTATTCTACATGTAAAACATTAAAATATTTGACTTTTGTAAAAATAAAGTGGAGATTATTTTATTACAATTTACAATTTTCGTTTGCACTTTGCCTTTTCATGATAGAAATTTTCGAATTCAAAGAAAGGTTGGTTCGCTGAATACAGATGACTTCATCAGTCATATTGAATCTCAAACAAAATCAAAAGTCAATTGCGACCTATGAGCTTCTTGATATTGTAACTTAACTCTTGTTAAAACTCGAAGGATAAAAATTATAGAATGTTCGTCTACTACGTACGGTGTTTTAGAGTTACACCGTATTTCATTATCCACTGAGGTTAATCGGAAATACGTTTGATTTTCTAGGAATTGGCTTGTTGGTACATGTTATCGCATTGCTGTTAACGCATTATCACGTTTTAACCAGTGAAGGTGTTAAGTCAATTTCTCTGAAACTTGTTTCGTTGAAAGCTTTGTCTTCATAAATAAAAGTAATGTTTAGCTTAAATCCAAGGAGCATGGGGAACGCGGTAAAACCAATTGCGAACATAACTCAATATCCCAACCTTAAAATACGCTTTGTAACAAATCGAATACACAATTTAGCCTACATGTTTCGAAGTTAATCACCACACTAATTATACACGTTTGATAACCACAAACCTACTGAAATTAAGTAAATTACAACATTAAAGACGTGTTTACACCAGAGGTTTACAACCAAAGGCATCAGCCTTAGCCATTAAATATACCAGTAAAACCATGTTATGATAACAAAACATGCGCTATGACATAATCAGCTGACATGTGCTGCAAAACTCAGCCAACAAGTAAAAACACTATATTGAAAACTATGTCAAATTCCATTTTTAGAATATTAAATGAAGAAATACTAACTTTTCAGGCAAATACGAAAAACTTGATATAGAGATTTTGTTTGATTTAACACAACCCACATGTAAGTAGAATTTTAGATCTCATTCGGAATATTTTTTTATTTTTACCCCATGTTAAAGGTGCCGTAAGGGATTTTAATTTCCGTTTTTAACAAAATTATTGGGGTAACAGCTGAAATCGAAGATTTCACTACCCACTACGTCAAAGTCCTACCCCTAATGTAAATAACTCTTCCGCGAAAATCCCCATAGGTTATATCAGAGTGTATTCCTAGTGCATGCAATAAATTCTAATGATCTTCTGGATAGAACACTAAAAGTTGGTAAATAATTTATTAGTTCCAATTCTTTAAATATACGATTCACTATGTAATGAAATACCTCTATAGTAATAAAACAAATGATTGGAAATTTAATTTCATCAAGTAGCAAACTCGTAGCTAAAGCATCGAGGAGTCAAAACGTTGTTGTAATTCAATATACGCTTGATGAATTCGATCCATATTAACCCAAGATTCATTTTTTTAATCCTACCCGCATTTAACAATACCTTCCACTGATAAAAAAAGTGAATTATAATTTACCTTATGATGATATTAGTATAAAACTAGAAGATTGTAGTTCCACGTAATTCTTTGTATACTTATCGTTTTTATAAAATTTGCTGGATTTGAGAAAATTAAGGTTAAAATTTTAAAATTTCCGCCATTTTGAACATTCTCATCGGAAAATAATAATGTTTTTTTCTAAAACTAACATCGTTGTGATAAAGGTCCAATCCATCAATCCATTACAGAGACAATAATGATGACGTGTAAAAAAACAAAATAGCCGCTAATGGCTAAATGAAGGATTTTAGAACATATGTTCTCATGTCCTTTTTTGTTCATTGTCATGTGTAGAATCAGCTATCGAAATTTCTGCACTTCCTCGTGCATATATACTTATACACTTATATAAGTATATATACTTATATATACACCCTGTATATACTTATAAAGGTCAAAGCTTTGTGATTTTTTTATAAAAATACCATTGAACGATATTTGTTACTAATTTATTACATTTAAATTCATCGAAAATTAAGTTATCTTACTAAACGTAATTAAAAACACAGTTAAATATTGTTTCTTTGTAATACATCACTCTAAAGCTAAACGAGTTTCTCGTTCCTACAAAGGAAACTTCATTCTCGTAAACTCGTGCGTGTGGAAAACTTGGACGAGTTTCATAACAAAAAGAAAGTGAATTAGTTTTGAACAAAGTAGAATAAAAACCGCGATCGTTCTCTAGTAAGTCCTGGCCTTGATATTCAGTAAAAAATTGTCAACTACTACAATAATGACTCACCTAAGAATAATATACCTAAACATTTGCTACTCTAATGAAAATTCAATTAATTATTTAACCAATCTATTCGAATAACTCTGATTAGTTTATTTATATTTAGGAATTGAAGTTGACTTTGCGGTAGTTTGTTCTAAATCTGCTTTTATTATGTTTCCTTCTGTTATGATTAAACAGACGTTTAGTCTGAAATTAAATAAAGATCTAAGGAAACAACCTTCAAAGGACTTTCGCTTCTCTTCCCAATAAAAATGTCTAACAAACCACTGATGTCCAATAAAACGAGTTTTAAACACATTAAAAGTTAAAAATAGTCAATGAAAATACGTTGATAAAGAACAGCTTCATATATAAAAACTGAATTTATTTCACTTGAATGTAACACAACGTTAATACTAAACTACAACCAATAGGCTTAAACTTGAGAGTTTGCTAACAAACAAGCTAGCAAACTTGTGACAGCATTGAAGTGTTAAACGGATTTTCCTGTGTTCGCTTTCAACTTGTATGCATTCGAGAAGTTTGCTAGTTACTCGAGCTGTAGTGAGTTGCAGTCAGTTCCAATAAAGCACAGACAAATTCGCTCTTCTGCATTAAAAGTTACTCTTACACAATGATTGAAAGATAAACACGATCGAAGAAAAATGTTTTTTTTTTTTTTTGTGAACTATGATAAGTTGCCTTCTTAACAAGAAATATTATTTAGGCTAAACAAAGAAAAAGTTAATAAATTTTTTTACAAAAAGTTTTAAGTTATTCTGATAAAATATTAGTAAGATATTCTGCTACAAGCTTGATGTTCTTATTTTTCCATTTAATTTTCAAATAAACAAAAGTCAATATGATGATTTACAGGGTATTTTGCCAACCGAGTTTATACCTAATATTTTATTACTGAAATGTCTTTTTACTTTCCTAAAATTTTTAATTCCTTAAAATTTTCTTTGTCATAAATTAATTTGTAAGAATCGATAAGTGTTGGTATTGTCAAGGATAATTTAATGTTTAAAATAATTTTATAAAACGGTTCTAAAACTGACAAAACAGAAACTCGAACAACCAAGTGTAGAGTACAAATTTTATTTCTATAAAAAAAAAATCATCCAGAATATGCATTGTTTTGACTATGTATCACTTCATGATAATACTGTCTATGTAAAACAAGTTTTTGTGTATGTTATAATTTTTTTGTTCACATAAAGGTAACCTATTCAAAAATATACGTGATAAACCTGAAATAAAACACATTGTTGTGCCAAATAAAACTCATCAGAGGATCACTTCAATCCCCGTGATATATAAAGGGCTAATTGCCAATCCTAAACCCAGGGATTAAAGACAAATGGTTTAGATACACGAGGGCTGGTGATGCCATAGTTTCTGCCTTTGAGCTGTTTTGGTTTTATATTTTATGTTGTGTTGTAATATAATAAAATGGTAATCTTTAAACGAACATTTCTTTACAAGTATATAATAAATTTTTATATAAAATGTTTATTAAATCAAATGTGTAATTTTAATATTAATATAAAAATACTTTGAAAACAGTTTTTATCAATTGCAAACTGTAAGGCAACTGAAAAAGTTTTTTTGTGCCTTTACGATCAGCAAAAAGTAATAGACTTACTAAAGAAATAACCATTATTAACACAATATTTTATGTTTCGCTCGTAACTTAACCAGGCAAAATAATTTTTCAAAGTTAACGAATTTTAACTTTAATTGTATTAAATTGACGACGGGAAGTTAAGGTACAAGTGAAAGAGCTACTACACTTGAGAAACACTCAAATTTAGATCTCGCCGCCTCCAACTGTGCGCTGATTACTTTCCTCAAAGGATTATTTGTCTCTTTAACAAACAAATCCATTTGTGGAATTGTTTTAAGATTGTTGAGTTTATAATTCCAAGAAGTGCATAAATTGCTTGGTCATGAAATAAATGGACATTCAGTTAACAACAAACGAATCCATATAGTGATGTTATTGAAATTCGTCCATGCGTATATTGCCTGCTAATTTTCGTCGGTGTGAAATAAATGAAAGATGAATTATTGTAAACATATTAGGCTTATATTGTCAGGTCTCTATATTTTTTATTTTTAACAAGGATTTTTGTAATGGAACATCGGACATCTAAAGTTTTTTATGCTTTCACAATTGTATAGTAAGATATCCAAGCAAAGTTTTAATCCTAGATATTTTTGGATTGCTGAATCAATTTGTATTTTTTCAGGAGGAATATTTTTTGTGTTTTGATTTTGTATAATGTAGTTTTTATGATAAAGTATTATGTTTTTTGTTTTGTATTTTTAGGGAAAAGAATTTTTATAATTTTGTTTTTATTATATTGTTTTAATTTAAATAAGTACAAATTTAAACAACTAGACGGTTAGTATTCAGTAATTATTTAGGTAGAATTGACCATTCGCAATACTGTATGACAAATATAAAAAGTATCAAGAACTTTACGTTTACTACCGGTATGTCCTAACATCATTTCGCCAATGAGTTGCAATGTTAAAATATATTTCAAAAGTAGATATATTTCACTCAAATGGTCTTTGTTTACATATTGTATAAAACCGTCATCCGTCTATTTTTGTTTCTTGTTATTAACCCTAATAAATGTCCAATCAAATGAATTTTTATTATTAAATAAACTAAGCCGTTAGAAATTTTTAATAATTTGACTCAGGAAATTTGACTCCAATTGTATCGTTTAATTGAAAATAAATATTTAAATAACTATAATTTGTTTTTAACCAAGGCAGTATAAAAAATAAATCCATAATATACTCAATACTCATCCTTCAATCATGTATAAAATAATAAAACGAGAATATAACAAAAAATTATCAATGTACATTTAATTTTTGAACCTATAAGATCATTATACGAGATAAGATATTTATACCTATAAGATTATTATACTTGAATTAGTGCCTGTTTTGGGAAAACGCTGTTATGTAATTAGTGTAGAAAATAATTACATGAAATACGTAAACGTTTCTTTGAGGGCTTAGGGGTTAACCAAGAGAATTTAAGAGGATTGTACTTTACCTAAGCATAGTATAATGATCCACAATATAAGAGGCTCATGTCTTTCATGTCTTATACAGTAGCAGCAAAACCGATTCTATTCTGGTTAATAATAGAAGACTTAGTAACACATTAATTATGAGGGATACAATCAAACAAATTACCACTTAAATAATCACCAAAATACTGAATAAGAATAATGTATCCTGAAAAATTATATAGTTTATAGACATCTTAGTAAAACAAAGGTAACGTTGAAGAAGTTTTTAGTAAAGGACATTACTTGTCAGGGTTATTCAGGTTTCACCGATTCAGAACCTGAGTATACTAGAATACTTTAAGCTAACTCTCTAATTAGGAACAATTACATTATGTATTTATTCGCTATAAACCAGTGTTTATATTAAGACAAAAGGAAATGGGAAAACACTGTCTTATTACTATTTTATGCCTGAAGGGTAAATCTTAAAATCAGGTTTATTAAGAAAAAATATAACTGCAGGATAACATTATGAATGCTTTCTTAAATTATGTGTTCGAATGACAAACCATAAAGTGAATTCGGAAGTTAATCTTATGGTGCCACAAAACCGTGTATATGTTTGTATTATAACACTTGAGAGACCTGGAAGCGCTGTTAAGTACATTGTTGTAGTGAAGATTCTGGACAAACATGGCGATTTTCCGCATGAGCCAATATTTGTTGCCACATAATGCTTTTTTTCTTTTGTATAAGTGATATATTTTTTTGCAATAAATGAAATTATGCATTCTGTATCTAAGGATAAACGTGGTGTTTTGATGGCCCCAGATGTTTTAAGGCCGTAACAAAAGCGGTGAGCAAAATGTACAGATCGAAGTGTTAAGTTTTTTCATCTTAATAACTATGAAGCAAAAGATATAAAATGACAATGTATATATTTGTTTAAAAATTAGGATTTCTTAGCAAAATGTTAGGTTAAACAAATTAAAACCCAGAATTTTAGAGGGTTATAAAATAGTTGAAATTGTTTAAGTTTACAATTTTAGGTTAAATGGAACTCTATGGAAATATCTTAGAATCATCAAGTGAGTTTCTCAAGCGAGGAGTCTATCTTGGTAACTAAGTGTCAACATCGTTAAAATCTCTTAATTGTCTGAAGATTTATTTCTGATCCCTAGATTGTATATAATGCCAACTTGAGTTTTGCTGAATCACCTTTTGTGGAAGAAAAAAGTTATAACTGTAATATTTTTATTGATGTAAAATCATTAAATAAAGTAAACCACAAATTTTGGAAACGCTTTTGTGGCTAAAGAAATTAAAACAACAATTATTACTTAAGTTATAACTTGAGTAAAATAATTATCATCTCTTTTCATATTTATTTTTATTCGTACTAGAACAAAATAAAATAAATTTGCAGCCTAGTGGATTTTGTTGTGGTATATAGTGCTCAATAATCATAACATATGAGCCCACAAAAATATGTATAAATAAATAAAGAGCTAAATCTATGATAGTGCAGTTTTATTCTTTATTCAGGAGAAAACGATTGAAAATTGAAAGAAATTTAAAATTAAACCCCAATAATAACACAGAATTATTATGCAACTAATTACTTGTTCTAGACTTCAACAAGCATTCTTAAATGCATTTTAATATAACTGATGCGAATAGCAGTTTGCTACCTATATACAACGAGATGATAATATACAAAGTGATGGGGTCGATCGACAGCAGTCTTCCCTTTGTATTCGATACTACGCAAAACATTGAGTGTCCCCTTTGTTTCTCTCTTATCATTTCATGATATTGGAATATCATCTATAAAGTAAAATAGTATATTATTCATTCGAGCTGTATTCAAGTTATTTTATATTTGTATTTGCTGTTTAATGTACATCGATTTTTTAGTGAATGGATAAATATTTTGCATACTGTAAAATTTAAAGTTATTTTGTAAACTGTCAATGAAAATGTTCAAATGTAGCAAGTATTACAAGAGACCTATGAGAACAAACAGCTTGAACCTATAGCTTACACTAACTTAGTAAACCATATATTTTTAAATTTCGGAGTTTACGGATAAAAAGTATTGTATGTAATGTTAACACACTAAACAAAATTTTTTTCTTAGATTTGATAAAACAATCTAGCTACATTTATAATAAGAACCTATCTGTAAGGAAAACTCATAATTCGTGTCTGCTACATTTTAATGTTATATACAATAAAATGTTAACAAGTTTTAACAATATCTCTTATACAGGGTGCGGCAAAAAACCGACCTATTTTCTTTCATGCACCATTCAGTGACAGGAGGGTGGTGGGGGTGTGCTTATTTTAAAGCAAATTTTATGCCATTTCAGTAGTCATTGAGTAGTGGTCGCCTAACCTATATCTTTAAATTAAGCATGACAAATAACACGCTTTCGTTATTGGGGCATTTTGCGCTTCTCGTCAGTAAACAGTAACATTTCTTTATCAGCATTTAAATCAATCATTTGCTTGTCGAAAATTTTTGCTTTGCATGGTCAGTAGGCTTTAATTACTGAATAAAAGCCAATTAATTGATATGGATGGGGATTACGATCGAACCACAAAATTTGTCAAACCGAACGGTCAGCCATGTTCAAGACATTTCAGTAGCCTACCGGTTGGCGTCTTGGACTCTGGTTCAAGATGTCACCGGTTCGATTCCCGGGGTGTCCACAACAATTTGATGGGTTTGGAATACTATCCCTTAATAGCATTTAGTGTACATAGTTCAATTATCTTAACAAAATTCTTCTGGCGTAGAAACGAGCAAATCACTAGCTTGTTAGCTTGTTTTCTAACGGGCCGACGAGGACTGTTTTCCACACAGCATAGTTCAATTATCTTAACAAAATTCTTCTGGCGTAGAAACGAGCAAATCACTAGCTTGTTAGCTTGTTTCTAACGGGCCGACGAGGACTGTTTTCCACACAGCAGCAAGGACTCATCCATGTTCTCTGGCGTCCGCGCTGACCTGTTAGCTTCGTTTTCAACTCAAAACAAATTGATCTTAATTTAGTAACCCACTGCATAGTGCTAGGATTCGGAATTCTAAATGTTGACCTGATTGAAAGAATGCACGGAACTGCCGCTGAGTATAGTAATGATTGAACCACCAATATTGAAATACGTCTTGATAAGGAACTAGCGTTGTTTAAGCGACCGCTACTACATATAACTACTAAAATGGCATAAAATTTGCGTTCCAACAAGCCTACCCCCAACTTTCTCAGATGTTCTGTCGCTGAGCGGTGCGCGAAAGAAAATAGGACGGTTTATTTGCCGCACCCTGTATGTGATGAGTATTTAAGGGTAAAAGGGGGATAATATCCCTTTATAACTACAATGATGATTAATAAAATCTTATTGTCTTAGTAGCCTTATCTTGCATTGAAAATCGTATTCATTTCGTATCTGCAATATTTGTTAACAGTTATAAACGTATTTTTTATTTTTGCAATTATAGTTGAGAAAGACTAAAAAAATTGGGTTCTCGTCTGTAGATGCATTTAAAATTACTGAATACTGTATTCCTTTTGGTATGAATGTAGAATATCTCAACACTTTGGTTCTCATTTCAAAAGGCAGAAACTTTAGACGGGAGAACTTAAAATGCCGGTGCGCAATAAACTCGAAAGGAATGCGATGGATTCCAAGTCCTTTGGAAATTTTATATCATTCTTTTCAAGAGACATTGGGCTTTTATTGTTTTCCATGACTGTAATTTAAAACCCCTTTGTAAGCGTACTCAACTTTAAAATAAATTAGAAAATAAAAACTGATCAGTCTTTTGAAAAGGCATGATAATATATTTTTTTTTACAATTGTACGTAGGATATGCTTCATTTATTTATTTTATATTTTCACTAAGAGAAGTACGAAAAAGTAAACATTAAACTAATAAATTTTAATAACTAAAATACTGTAGTAATTTTATTGACTATATAAAACTGAACTATGCTTAAAATCAAATCAGTTGCATACCAAAATGATACTAATCGAACTTTACATCGAGTTAAATGTTTATATTTTCACGATTATAAAGTAAATATAAACAAATTATGCAATTAGCAAATTTCCTAGGGAACAATGTGATGATGTAGGCCCTAATACAATAGTAGGTAACGTTTGAAACGTTCCAAAAGTAGTGGGTGGTTGAAAGTTGAAGCGCAAACAAATTAGACTAGTAATTAAATATGCTTCCGTTAGGAGAGTTTAGTGCACCGGAAAATCTCAAGCCGTGAATTAACTAGTGGGTTGGTTTCAATCTCGCTGTGACACACTTTCCTTTAATCTTCAATAACACAAATCCTTCAATCTAAGTATGAGACAAGTTTCCACACATTCGTATTAAAAAATGCTCTAAATTGAATTTTAACTCTGGTAATTTAGTTTTTGAAGTAAGCTATAAAAGTTATTGCAACCGTACAAAATGAAAGTTGTATTCTGTAATAGTTTAACTGATTTGTGTATACCTACCATTATATTGAAAAATGTTAGAAGTGGCCGAAAAACTCTTTACAGTATTTTTCAGTATGACGCAGTTTTTTAAGCACAGATACGGGGGTGATGAACAATGGTAGAGTTAAGAAGCATCCCTTACCACCATCAGCTCTATACCACCCTTCCATGAGTTCTCTCCCGTAAGCAGTCAATGATATCCGTTTTCCAATTTGAGGTTGTTGCTTCTTTTGGAATGTGGCAGACGCCATAAGTTTTAATGTGGTGGAGCGTTGAGATGGCCCTGTACTGGTATACAAGCGAAAAAACATTGAAAAACTATGGAAGAACTGACTAATGACCATTATTATTCTTGGAAATTCTTCGTTGTCACACAAAACGTCATTGTTTTGTGGAATAAATGCATCAGCTACCTAGTCGGTTGTTGACTCACCCCTAAGTTAGACTAACCAAAAGGATGCATTCTGCAGACATAAACGGAAAATTCCCCTAATAAATCGACTAAAGCACGTTCTTCTGAGCTAGGGATCCCACGTTTGTCAACATGACCACATGTGAAACTACATAAAAAAATAATATCATTGTCTGCTAGGAATCTAGTTCATGCGGACAGTGGAGTACATGTATTTCCGCTAATTCTTGAACTCTTAAGAAGCTAACTGCAAAAGGAAACTGTTAAGTTATTAGATTGTTTTTTCTAAATTTTGTCACTCATGAAGAGACAACCAATCACTACTCCATATTAAAACTTCTAATGCTGCGCAAAAATTACACACTCAAATTGAAGAAAGGGACATCGTTGACGATGAGTGGAAAAATACTGCAGGAATTAGTAGAGCGCTTATAGCGGTGCTGGGGGGAGGGGGGTTATAATTCCCCTTAACTTTACTACTCCTCATCCCCGCATCGATGTTAACAAAAGACCTTCAACGTACTGAAAGTTAGAGACTTTTCGGCTGTATTCGTAAAATTTGAATTCAACTGCATAATTTAAACACATAAAACTAACCACTAAAAGTAAAACAGCACTGACCAAACTTTCAGAGTATTAGGCCTATTTAAAAAATACAACAAAAGATTGTTTTAAGATATTAAGCAAAATAAATATGAAATAAAAAACTTTGAGCTGGATGTTCACAGGGATAGGTGAATAAATACATAACGTAACATAAATCTAAGATTATATTTCATTATAAATTTTTGTTCCTTTCAACTTTTTCTACGGTATCGAATAGCTTTTTTGTTTTCTTGGAATGATTTATACTATTTTCTATTACATCGTTTTTACAACGAATACAAATTTATTGATTATAAAGCTCAAAAACTATAACTGACTTCTAGCTCTAACTGACTAACTAGCTTCATATTGACGTGCCTTGAACAGTGACAGTCAGATATCACCCCCCATCTCCCAAATGTAAAACTAAACTGTAACTAAACTTTACAGCATATACCTAGTGGACTAGGTATAAGAAATCCCCTTGAATTTATGAAAATATTTTCACACAGCCTTATATTAAATTTTAACTTTACCAAAACGAACTACAGCTATATTTAAAAGTATTTATAAAATTTTATTAAAAAATTCCATTTTACCGTTTTAAACAACTGTGTTTTTTAAATAATTAATCTGTTGTATGAAGAGCACGAAAAATAAATTTTCTTTGTGCATCATGTGAATACCAGGATAAGTAAATATAGTCTTCTCCATTGATTGAATAAGCAATAAACCAACAACCCAGGATTTCAACATTTTAGAAACAATTTCCAGTTAATTAAACAGGTTTAATTTTCAGTAAAAACAAGAATCTAATTAAAATTACCCCGCTTTGGTATATTGAAACTGTCAAGAGGTGAAACAATTCAAATGTATGGTTTGACCTTGTTTAATTATGATATTCAACTCATTGTTATAAGTGAGTATAATTAATTCATATTGGAGAGAGTTTCCCAATGAACTGGCAAATAGTTGTTTAGTGTGGTTTTAAGTTAAAATTTTTTAAAGGGAACCAATAACTTAAAGCCAAATTTATAAAAGAGCTTAAATTATGGGATTTTTGTCATATTTCAGTTATATTATTCAATTGTACTGCTCAATAACTGGTAATATATGAATATTTACTACGTTCTTAGACAAACGATATTAATTTGTGGGTAATTAAAATTTGTTTGTTAATTGTAATGTTTCACTAGCATACGAAGGAAATTGATTTTTCTTTTTGCCCATTAAAAAATTGTACATAAAAACATACCTATTTATTATCACTATTACGAGGGGGACCGAGATTAAGCTCGGTAAAATTATTACTTTCGTTCTCACGCAAAGCTCGTTCGCTCCTATCACTCGCCCTCTTAATTTTTAAGACGAGCTCGTTCGCTTCGCTCACTCGTCAGGCCGAAGTTTGCTGCATTTTGGTATAATTTAATTTGAAGATATAACACATTGGTTTATATCTACAGTCATCAGCTGATTTTTGTTCAATTTAAAAAAGCTCCATAAGGATAACATGGAAACTTTAATGGGCTCTAGCGGGAAAACTGGATTTTCCCAGCTATGGGACCAGCTCCAATCGATTTCTGGTGGCCAAAACCTCCATATTCAATCAAAAAATCAAAAATCCTTGGTGCGAAAAAAACTTGCCAGTTTAAAGGGAGCTTGTTTTGAGAGTATAAGATAAGATACATTTAAAAGACCGAAAAGTCTAAATGATTGAGGGAGAAGATTAAATTGAAGTAGACAGTTTTAATGTTATACTTCTATTTCTACTATACTCAACATATACAATTTAAACGTGTTGAATTAATTAATTTTGGCGATACACTACAATGTTTCCAATCTCTGCTCGAGAAGTTTAGCAGAGAGTTGGAGGTTGACGACAGTCAATAAACATTCGGGTGAGGAGAATTTAGTCAACTCTGTCTCGTAAAACCCTTCAATCTAGCATTGTCTGTTGTTTCAGTTCCGTTACAACTTTGTAATTATATCATTTTATACAACTCTGTTCATTGAAAAGATATACAATAAAACTAATAACTAACACATTTATAAACAAACTATAACTTCAATATTCAATTTATTTAATTACAAATTCTATCTAATTTGGTGCATTCAAGACGTACATAATTTGTCATTTATTTTATTAATACTTTAATCTTCTTTTTAGCATTCATACTTTAAATATCAATAAATACACGATTAGAGTTCAAAACTCAATCTATATTGGTATAAAATTTATACAAATTAAAACTCAATAGGTTTCAAATCTTGTGCTTGATACAAAGGCTGAAGGAAGGAAAATGTATAAATTTTTTACATTTAACATATCATAAGAGTATATCCAATTATTCATCATACAAAAATTGAAGTTTTCAAATGTCGATGTTACACTAAGAGGGATATGAGGTTTGATGATGAATGCTATGACAACATATCAGTCTTTTTATTGTGTTTATGTGAGTATAAACCCCAGTGGTACTTTTAACGTTTTTATAGGGATCCAAACTTCTGTACTGTGGCGAGGGAGAAGATTAAATTGGAGTAGACAGTTTTAATGTTTTACTTATATTTCTACTGTACTCAACACACACAATTTGAACGTTGTTAACTCTTGTTACCACCTAACAACAAACTGATGTTACAACACCCAAACAATGAATAATGTCAACCGGTAGAGCAAAGGCTGATGTGAACATATGCTCCCCCCCCCGTGGGAATTTTCGACATATACATTTTTGTGTTTGTATTGACATGTACTTTATGGTTTTAGGTGTTTGCCACTTAAAAATTACAGCATATCCCGAAAAATACGAAAAAACCATGAAAAATATAAAATCTACTATCATCATTAAAATGATTCAGTTTCAAAAATCTTTTGACCGAAAATACTAACAGTTTTCTTGGCCAATTTTATTAATTAATGGGTCGTTATAAAGCTCTCTACTTAAATATTTCCAAAAAATTATGAATTTTTTTTAGATTTATGGTGAAAAAGTGAAATAACTAGTTTTATATACAGTGTGGTTGAAAAGTCCCGGAACGGTGAAATATATTTTTTACCAATATAGATAAAGTTACAAGACTTGGTATATCAATAATGGCCATAAATGTCCACTCTTTTAAGGCATTAACACTTTTTTACCCCTTAAGGGGGATGGCCCATGAGGAGTCAGACAAAATTCTTAAATAGCAGCATAGGTCATGTTTGGTATCAAATTAAAGGTCTCAATTAGTAGAGTACAATGCCGCAAACCCGACGTTAAAAGGTTGGGTATAAAGAAAGTTATTGCATTTTAAAGTTTTACCCATATATTTTAATGGAAACTTTGTTTGCCTGCCATTTCCGTTTCGATCATCCTTTTGAAGTCTAGTTTGCGGCATTGTACTCTGCTATGTGAGACCTTTAATTTGATACCAAACTCGACCTATGCTGCTGATTAAAAATTTTGTCTGACTCCTCATAGGCCGTCTTTTCTTGGTTTTCTGGAATATGCTGTAATTTAAAAAAGGCAAACAACCGAATTCTTAATCTAGTAGGCAATACCAACAAAAAAAAGTATAAGTCATAAATTCCCACGGGGGGGGGGGAGGGTTTCATATTGTCGGCCCATGGTCTACGGGTCCAGAATTTACTTCGTCGGGGGTCGAACTGGCAGTCCAGTTTTTATAAAGCTTTGAATTTGATGCTTGCTGGTTTGATCCTGCAAAATTTAGGTCATTTTGTTGAAGTTTCTAAATTGAATACAACGGCCTTTGCTCGTCAGGATATTAAGATATATGGCCGAGAAAAAATTTTCTTTTTGAATTAACAAGCTGGTACTGGTAAGTCAGAGGATGCATGCATCTTTATTCAAATTTTGGATATATTTGCAATTTTGCTTTTTTAAAGAAATACCCTGGTACTTAAAGTTTTCTCGTTGAACTAAACTACTTGGTTTGTTGCGAATAAAAAACCTGTGACTTTAATCACAGTTAATTCAGAGTTAATGAATTGCGATTTTCAAATTGTGGATTATATACAAGTTTTATCTATAACAGAACATTTTCAATGATAAATAGCTTTAAGAACTGATAGTAAGACATTTTCAATACAAATATAAAAAAAAAACTACATTTAGCTTTACTTTGTCAAGATCTAATAAACTGTCAAAGACCAAATCTGTAGCGACAAAAACATTGAAACTACTCGTAATATGAAAACTCTATGTCAAGATTGGGAGTAAAGCGGTTAACGCAAAAGTTTACAATGACGAAACTTTTCTTTTTATACTCTAAAGTCTGTTGACACTGATAAAACTTTTGATTGACGTAAAATGTTAAGTTCTTTATCGGAGTAACCATTCAACTCAGTTAACCTTAGTTTTCTTTAAGAGTTATTTAATGACACAGAAGGAAATACTGAAATTATTGACCCCAAATTAAAAACATGATACACTAAAATAATGTGAAGATAATTATAAAATCTAAAGGAAACTATTTTTGAACTTACTACTCTTAGGTCAAAGGCCTTAGAGTAAAGGTTAGATGAGCATATTATAATTTTCTATGTTAGCATATTTTACTTCAAAAGATTCTTTATATTAGAGTAAGAATGGAAGAAAAAATAGAACCCAATGAATTAACAATTTTGTTATCTCAAATATTTTACCCTTAAATTTGTTTGGAGATTTAAATATCAATAATTTTGCTTTGATTCCAAGACGAATAATAAACGTCAACGATTCAAAAACACGTAAAAATACATTGCGCAAAAACACAATGTGTCCCAAAAATATTAATATTTTTATTTTATATTTGGTTTTACCTCACTATTAAAAGCAACCCGGAAAAATAAATAAGAACTTATCAATAAAATATTACTTCCAACACCTAATAAACATTTTATTTTTGACTATTGCAAAATTGATAATGTAATGAAGTTTAATGAATAGGAATATCTGACCTAAGCTTATGTAAATTATTTTTATTTTGTTGAAATAATCTAAAACTTAAAAAATGAACTACTTATTTCAAAATTAACTGAAAAAAATTATGTTAGTAATTGGTTTTCTAAAGATAATTGATATAATTTTAATCTATATCAAATACAAAATGACAATACAAAACTAAAGATTTAATTTCATAAATGCTGATAGCGAAGAAACGAATTCAAATTACATTTTTCGTACTATTCCTGCGAACTTTATTGAAACTTATTTCAATAAGTCGTAAACTTCACTGACTACCAAACTTCTCACTCAAACGAAATTTTCAATTGAAGAGTTAAACCCATTTAAGAATTCAATGCCGTTAAAACTTCACTCACTTTACATCTAAGCTAGCTCAAGTCTCAAGTTAGTCAAAGTTAGTCGTGTTTATATTTAAAATCACATAGGATGAAAACCATAGGAGTTCTAGAGGATTCTCAACAAACGATAGCAATGACTTGGATCACCACCAATATTGTGACCAATTAAAACTATTTAGACTGAATATTTTTATATGTTATTAGGTCATCTTACATTAACAATCCTAGTGAAATATCTCTCAAGATCGAATTCGGTTTCGAAAACCGATCATCAGTTGAAATCAATTTTAAGAGGTATATCACTAGATTGTTAAGGTAAGATTACCTAACAACATATATTGATCAAATAATCCAGCTTTAAAATGAAAAATTCCATCAATGAAAAATATAAATAATAGGACTTATGTTTCAACCTAACAAAACGTAGCTTTATTTTAGTGGCATCCTGAAGGTATCAATTCAAATAGTATGATTGTACATTAAACCCTTCTTATGCTTTCACATTTTTTAGATTCAAACCATGTTGAATAAGTGTATTATATAATACCTATGTAATATAAAGCAAAAACTCAGTACAATAAAGTGTTTAAAATTGGACAAATATAAGTCATTTAGACGCCTAACCAGCTAATTCTAATGACCTTTGATGTATATATTATAAAAATAATAAGATTTTTGGAAAAATTATGATCAATATAGTGTGGGTTATAAAATTAAATCATATTTTAATATGTTTGATAAAACATACGGTAATTATCTGTAATGACATCGAACGAATTAATTAAGTTAATGACGTACGGTATTATTTAATTTAAATACGTTTAAAAGTTAAACTAATGCTTAAGATACTTTTAAAATATGTTTCCACGTTATTCTTAGGGGAAATTAACAAAACTTGTTATATAGCTCATTTATTGACCTAACATGATAACATGATAAAATACTTTTACAAGGCATATTCAAACTTATATTTGCTTATTAACTTTCTTGACGGAAAACCTACAGAAATTCCAATGTAGTGTATAGGGGAAATAAAAGAACGCCTTGCAGTAATGATAAAATCTTTATTGTACCGTACTTTAACTAGGCAGGAATTAACCTATTGTTGCTTGCAATACCCCAAAGGTAGCAAAGTTACATACGTATTCTCAAAGTGATTATTAAAAAAATACATATCTAAAATTCATTGGAAATTTACTGCTTATACAGGTTTGCTACCATGTGTTTAAAATTTGAGATGGTCACGTAGGCTTGGATGCTTCACTTCAGCGATTTCAACTGTTTACTGTAGCCACTGATAGAACTTAATTGTATCAAGAAATTGTAAAATTATATTTCAGACAAGTTTACACTTTATAGTATGTAACTTAATAAGTAAAGTAATTGATCACTGATCACTGTCAAGACTTCAAAAACCACTCTGATCAAAAAACATTATAATTCATCAAATTTGTATATATTTAATTTATAATACATTTTTGTTAATACACGTTATTCTTGACGGACTATCAGCCAGTTGAATTATATTTAGCTTTATTTAAAATCGATCTAAATTACAGAAACAAAAAGTAACAATCCAAAATGTAATTCGGCTTAGTTATTTTTTCTATTTATTCTTTAAGTGTAGTAATTAAAAATATTCTTAAATTCTAATTCAATGTAAAACTTTCACAAAAAAGGTGTTCCCTTTCAATCGAAATTTTATGATAGGAAATAGAGGCTTTGGATTCATTAAAGCCACAATCGTAACATGAAAAACGCACTATTTTATATTATATAAAAACACTTATAAGAAAAAAATAAAACTAAAACTAGAAAAGCATTGCAATTGTGCTAAAGAACTCAAAACCATACGTTCGGTCGACATTTAGATCACAAATGCAAACAGATCCCTCCATTCGGCACGTCCTACTGTTGATTTAAAAGCTTTGACTGCAAATGGGAATTGCGTTCGAATAGTCTTAAACGTGTTGATTTTTGTTTTAACGCTTCTTTTTATGTCCGTAGTTATACAAATTTATTCCCTGACAATTTTAAATATAAGTGAATTATTATGGCCAATCGTATATTATGCCATAGAATCATTTTATGTGTCGGTTACAAAAATAGAAATGAATCTTTTTCTAAATTAAAAACTTCGGATTAAAGAATTTAGCCTGCAATTGTAAAAGAAACAAAATTTTCAGTGTTTAAAATTTCATACGATTGAAAGTTACAATTTAAAGCATATTGAGTACAATTTATGTAATAATTGAGTACAATTTTATACATTTGCTCTTGAGCGCCATTGGGAATGTAATAGTTTGGCAATTTAACCATGGCTGAGTTAATAAAGCAACTTTTTAAACTTTACAGAAATTGAATTTTAAATATTATTATTTAAATATTATTTAAATATTATTATTTAATTTTAAATATTATTATTTAAATATTTATTAGTAACCTACTACTAAAACATCAATTGTTTAAAGTGTAATGTTTTTTTACATTATGTAATTTATAAAATTAATATATATTAATCATCATATTATGTAAAATTAGCAATCAATGTTATGAAGGAATGCCCACTTGGATTTAAGTGTTTTACCATACCGTATAGAGGGAATAATGTCATGTAGCAAAAGTTTTCCAACCGTTCCACCACGGTGGTTGAACATGTTTCTGACTTAGAAATTGCCGGTGAAAAAGACACAGTAACCACTGGATTGAAAACTCTAATGCTTGGACAGTAATAAGCATTATACACATGGTTAATTTCAACCTATAATCTTATGGACAGTTCGTGACACGAAATTGATTTACTTAATTGATAAGTCAATACCTTTACCAATAGAGGGAGGAGGAAATGCCACAGTGTCAGTAGCCTACCACATGGAGAAGAGACATTACGGTGGGCGTCGTCCTGTAATCCAGCTACTTGGAGGTCACGAATTGTGGATAGTCATAAGCGATGACTAGTGGATGCGATATTCCTTGGTGGGGATTAACGTCTGCACTAGTGAATACTAGTTCATCTATAAAAGACTATCCTCATAGTTAGACCAATTAGTATATATGAGGTCGAAACTGTCGTACGGATCCCACGTTAAACTGTAGGTCCCTAGATACCATTGGCTGTTGGGCTATTAATTAATTAACAGTCCTGTCTAAGGAGAATGTTGGCCTTAGTCAGTAACAAGACTACAAGATTGCGCCACTAGTGATATAGAAAGTCAACGATTTTCATCACACCTTTTGTACATAATTTTCACCGAAGAATTCACTCACATTTGTGCAGTTTTGTTATATATGTGGAGAACCGCATTTCACGCCTTGGTGATCGTGTGTTCTCTTAAGTTTCTCTACTAAGAGAGATTTATTGGGTTAATTAACTGTTTGATAAAAAATTATTTAGTTTTCAGTCCTGGACGCCCCCGCGTCCTCTCAGGTGGTATTGTGGGCATTACTTGACATTTTAAAGTCTCGCAAAGAGCACTCATTGTGACTCCCACACTAGCACTCCAAATGCAATTAGTGAGTAAAAGAGTGAAGAAAGTGTATAGTCGTTACATCATACATATATTTTTAGCGGATTTCCCTGTAGAGAATACTCTATTACGGTAGTAGCCATGGTAGGCTAAGACCTAGACGAGGAACCATGTTACTCTTTCATTTTGAGGTCCCCAGAAGCCAAAACCACCATCAGTTCATTTATATATATATGTGTGTCTGTGGTACTGATAACTTTTGATGATATTTGGTATGAATGTGTAAGACCAGGTCTATTTTCACAAGTACACAAACCAGCATGATCGGGTTATGGGAACGGGATTTTATGGGGTTTCAAAGGGGGTCAAAAATGATTTTTTGGCATTTTTAGACCTCCGTTTTTAAAATCAACAATTTTAACTAAAACCGTTTAAAAGAGCTTAAAAAACAAACAATTTAGTATTTTTAACTTGGCTTAACAGATTACCGAGTAAAGCCAAATATAAGTGTCCCTTGTTAATTTACGGGAAATCAACAAAAACCCTGTATCTCTTTTATTTATCGGCATAACTTGATAAAATTTGGTATGTATATTCACTAGGTAGGGTTTAACTCATATTTGCTTACAACACACATATGGTGGCAAACCTACATACTCACCCCCATGGAGTTTATGAGGAAAATTAAAAAGTGCCGAATATTAACAAACAATTTGATATTTGCCTTGCCTAATCATTACAGTACATATCCTATCAACTAACATTTTCTAACAACATTTCATGGCATAAAAACCTACATACTCTTTCACATACTGTTATGGGGAAAATACAAAATCTCAATCTCCTTTGTTAATTCGCAGAGTACGCAGGTCTTCTGCGACGGGGATATTTAATTTAACACTGTGGAATCAATAAATTTTTGTACATTTGTAATATACTTTAAAAAATTTCTACTTTGTTCGAAAGTAAGTTTCTTTTTGTGGGAAACTTGTCTAACTTTCCCAAAGAAAGGTTCCTCCTCTCTAAGTGACTGAAATTCCCTTTTGTAAAAACAGAGAAACTTATTAAAGAGCGGAAAACCATATCTCATGGCACTTAATTTCTTAAATAACAACATTCTATTAATAAGTTTGAAAAATATATTACCATTCAAGCATACTTACCTACTTATCATCTAAATCCCTACTAATTTTACTGATTGACAATATGAAATAAATGATTTTTACAATTATGGTTATGTGAACTAGACCAAAAATTTCTACCTAAGGATGTCAGTATTAGTATCAAGAAGAACTATAAAATAGATACGATTGATAATAACTGCATTAATACCTCCATGTGATTTTATGAGAACTCATGAGAAAGCTAATGAGACCAAACTCAAAATTTAAGAAACTAACAAGTACTTACTCATTTTTACTAACAACTTCGACTCAAATCGAAGAGTTGCGGGGAATTAGTTCAGAAACTTCGGCTCAACAGTCAACAGTGACGCCTTATCAGCGTCGCCAGGCCTCACAAGTGTTGTAATACAAACATAAACACAGCTTTGTGGCACCATAAAGTCTTTCAAAGCAGAAAATAATGTGCTGTGGGATTGTGGGAATATTCCTCGTTCATATATCGACTGTTTAATAGTGTATACTTCAAATAAAAACTCGTTTATAGTAATAAGTGCGCATAATTTGGTAATAGTAAGCGAGAAAAATACACTAAATAATAGACTGTTAAGCAATTGTTGTAGGGAAAAACTATGTAGGGATCAATCATATGGCCAGGAGTGATAGAACAACATTTCGTAATGTAAGCATATACCATTGACTATAATCAATTCGTAGTTAGAAATAATTTAGTTTTATCTTTGGAGACCGAAACTAAACTTGAGGTGTTAAAACTATGCAGCCAGAAAAATAAAGTGCAGGTGTGGGAGAAAAGTGTATGAGCTCATGGCAAGGATAGCATGCGTACAAAAGGGAAGAATATGCCGATAAATTCACGTATGAGCTGTTCAATAGCATAGATAAAAAGCCCGGAACGAACAACCACCGGTCAGCTGATAAGATTACGTCACTCTGACATCACCCCAAAAATTCAGTAGGCCTACAAAATCAAACGGGAATGGACCCACGAGTTCGCTGCGCCGCAGTTACCATGGATCGTAGGTGTATGTTTTGTGTTATGTGTAAAGACAGTGTATTTGTGTCGTGTGTTAAAAATGACAACCATAAAAAATGGGCTTTTAATTTTAGTAAAGTGACTGCTGAAGATGAACGGTGATTCGTTTGAAACGCGTCTAGTGTGAAGAACAATATTTGACACCTCAGGCTACTTAATACGTGAGTATTAACAATCTGCAAAGATAATATATTATAGGTGTCAAGGCTGATATTAAACTTAATTATAATCCCCGTACAATGCACAATTATTGGATTAACCTAGTGCTATAATCCAAACACATTATTAGGATTAGTATCATAACTGGTCAAAATCTGGTTCAAACTGAATAAGTTCTTTTGAAACATAGTTAAACAAGTTGTATGGGTATGTACACCTATGTGGTGAAATTATGAAATTATTAAAATAAACTGAAAATCTGCTTCGATGGAATTCTTTAACCAATTATCTGCATACTGGTGTTACAAATTAAGTTGTTTTCCAATGTGAAATGAGAATAACACTGGCAACTAGAAAATCTAATAATTATTATGATTTTTTTGAAATTTTGACAAATAAGTATCGTTGCATTAAGTTGTTTTTTATTTAATTTCTACAGCCTGTAAGTATTTTTTGCATAATCATAAAAAGTATAAATTGTTTATATTAATTTAATGAAAATCTTTACTTAAAATTGTTTACTTTGCAAACTGCATAAAATGAATCAGCAAGCGAAACTTGAAGCTAGCGGAGTATGTTGAAAATATTAAAACATGAAAAAGAGAATAGAAATTAAACCCCTCTCTCTGGAGTCATAAAACGCTTGTTTCCAAGGTAGTGAGTGAGCAGCGAGATGCAGAGTTGCAAGTTAATTTCATCTCACTTAAACAGAGTTATTTTCTTGTCGCACTGTCTACATCAGGCGAACATTAAAGAACTTAATCAAACTGGAAATACAGATAATGAAACATGAAAATTGTAGGGTTTTTTTGTGGGATCTTTTACGGGATTAGAAAAAACAAAATATTTAGGACAAGTTTTGCATTTTTTCTTGATTCCGTATTCCCTTCTTCCCTGCTAAACTCGTGTTGCTCTATTTAATCTTGTCCACACTGGCGAAACATATTCGCCAAACTTTACTTTATTTCTTGGCATTCCTTTGCAGTTTAAATAATAAATGTTACAAGTTTGACAATAATGTTGTGCCATTGTAGACGATGCATAAAAACCCCGCAATTGTTAAAAACACCGTACTATCATATTATTAACAACAATATAGCACAATATATTTTCTTGAGTTGAGAAGACACACTTGACTATTTTCTCAAGGTTTGTAGAGAATTAAAATTGAAAGAAAATAATGCAAATGCAAATGTATTATCTAGGTAAGTTCTAGCAACTTTGTTTTACGCTAGTTGCCTTTATTGTTTAACTGATTAAAATGATAAATTTAGTTAAAAGAATGTGAATAAAACTGGTGATCATAGTTCGTTAATGATGTAGGATTTAATCTATTGATTTTTACTATTATATTGTACCAAACGAGTATTCGAATGAAAAGCTCAAACAACTTCCAAACCATATACAGGGTGTCCCAAAAAATGTCTGGGCTATTGGATATGATTGCTTATACAAAAAAAAAAAAATAAAATAAAATAAAAAAATAATATAAATGAATAAAAAACGCCCACGTAAACATATGTCCTAAAATGCTTAGTTTAGCCGCTATCCACCATTTTGTTTTTTACTCTAAATAATTTTTATTTCCGTAATGAATGATTGTATGAAGTCCATATTTGGTATAAACCTTCTTTCACACCAATACTCACTTTCAGAAATTTTTGGTGGGGTTGGATTTTAAATTGATTAGATAGATTTCCTATTAAGCAATCTAACTGGAAAAAATAAAACCTAAACCCACTTAAAGCTTAAAGGCCAAATTCCACCATTCAGTAAGTTATAAATGTCACAATTTATTAATGATTTCCCTCGTTTAGAAACTATTTATTTTTTATTAAACTTATCAAATTGACATTAGCAACTGGAATATAATTATGAAGACCCGCTGTTAATTGAAAATTTTGGTGATATTAACATTTCAAAATGTTTTCTTACCATGACTTTTCTTGAAATAAAAAAGTATTATTTTGTATTTTGAATTTTTGCATATTTAATTTTTGACTTATACATTTTATTTTATGGACAAAAAACCTAATTACATACATTTTCTTGTTTTTTTAATCTAGTCGACAAAATATGCTAGCAGTTTAAGTCGTTTTTACCATCTTTACTGCAGTAAATTCCCTAAGGGGTGACTTATACTGGCACTAAAGGGTACACCCATAACATGCTTTTCAAAGGCCACGGAAATCAAATTAAGACTGTTTAAATAGTCATTCACAAAAAAAAAATTCCGAGTACACTTTTGTATGAGCAAATACTAATCCCGCTCATTCTACATGTGGTTTCCTCTTTTGCAGTGTTACAATCAAGACGAATAATTCAGTTTTGCCTCGGTTGATCGGATTGTTGTTAAACACGAGGCTCCTTTAATCACATATTCCGAACAAAGTTCTTTTGGTTCGTTCGGTAATGAGAGTCGCTTTGATCAACTTACTTTACAAGCAATTGTCAGCGAATATTTTCCCTTTGTGAGGCAAATTCCCTAATCAGTATTGGTTTGTTGAATTTATTCCGGTTTCATTGATTACAGTTAGTTATTGGTGTCTTAAAAGATATAAAATGATGATCGTGAATTATAAGAGCAAAGTTCTCTGATTAAAAATTGAAATAGTAATGGACTCAGTGGATTACTTGTACTTCACTACTAAAGGTAATAGAGAGAATATTAAATGTTATTAACCATATACCCATTACCGTTATGGTCTATTCTTAAAAACTATATCGACCTATAATTTTTTTCTGACTCTTTGAGATATAATTAGCTATTAATATAACGTATAACGTTTAAAAACCATGACGGATACTTAGTGCTTATTGTTAAAGCACTATAAACAGTTTTCATCATACTCCAATTATTTCAAAATCCATTCGATTGTCTTGTTTGTCCCAGAGTTGATTCAATATCGTGGCACTCTTTTCACATTTGCTCATCATTTAGCTCGCCAAATTTTTAACATAGCACCTCCAAGCATATATAGATTGGATTCACTCATTGTCATCATTTGGCTCTCCAGATCAAAGTATTTTCATACCCACGTTTTTTATAGAGGATCTTTCATGTTATTTCTCATTTAGTGGTAAATTTTTAGAATGGATGTTATTTTTTCCCACTCTTTGAGACGCTTAAAATGTCAGTAAAAGTTAACTGAATTCAAACATAACAAATTAATTCATTTTTTATTATTGTTTTGGTGCATTATTATGATTAATACAACACATTTTCTTTAACGCGTTTGAAAAATACATCGGGCAGGAGGAAATTGTGAGCCTTCGGAAGTAACGAGATTTTGGTTGGAGGATATCGAATGATCCGCTTTAAGGGGGCGACCTCTCGGCTCAGTATCCGAGTAAAAACCAAACTATAAAGTAAATAATTAATAAACAAACAATCTATTTACATATTAATAGGGAAGCATGTTTATTTTCCTCTTTTTCCACAGTATGAGTGTATAACAGGATAAATCCACGCATACCGTTAAAAAGGTGCTTAGATGAGCAGAATCACATTATAATTCAGTTCAATCCTCAAAGCTACAATTTATGATTTTTAATTTTTTTAACCTTATGGAAGTTGAGTAAATTATTGCTTCATTAGACAGCTGTTATGAAAAAACAGCTTAAACCACCTACATAATACGAGTGGTTAGGTCACCATTTCAATAAAGGTATCAGAACAGGAATAACAGTATGGGGGCAAATATTTTTTTATCATTCTGCACGAAATTGGCCTGTTTTTTGTTCTCTCAACTGTACCAAAACCGAGTCCTTTTTGTCCTAGGACTGAAAAATCATCTGGAGATTTTTTTTGTCCTAGGAATAAAAAGTCAGCTTTTTGCTATGTATATTATTATTTATTTATTATTAGGCATATTTTCATGTTGAGGAGCAGAATTTTGAAATTCAAACATAATAAAGAGCATGGTTTGTAATGTAAAGACTGCATATTACTAACTTTGTAAATATAACGTTGAAAATACAACTTTATAGTCAATATTTTTAATGATCAAAAGTTTAATTTCGCATTACGATAAAAAACTTTGTTCATCACTCGGAGCAAAAGTGTCTCTTTTGTGTCTCTTTAAACGATTAAGCATCAAAGAGACACTTTTGCTCCTAGTGATGAAAACTACTATTAATACTAATTGGGCGCAAATAAATTGAAAGGTTTATAGGTCTATAGTCGGCGAGCTCTAGTTTTTATTAATTTCAAAAATAAAATATATTAAATAATTTAATAAACTAGTAATTTTTACTATCAGTTTATTAGCAGGCAATAGAACGAAACTGAAAATAATTTTACATGTTCCAACATTGTCTGTTTTTCTATTTTCGTTATAGCTTAATAAAATAATTTGTTTCTGAACAGAATTTTATGAATTATATCGCATGTTCAAATTTACTTTCGTCCTGTTAGGCCTAAATGGGTAGAGAAAATTTAAAATACCACAGCCTGCCATTCAATATGGCAGCTAAATTGACATATAAATTTAATGTTAACAGTTTCTCAAAAATTTTTAATAACCAAAATGTTATAATATTGAGTCCATACTTTGAAAGTAATTCTCTTTGTAAGTAAGTCGCTGTTGAGTTATGATAAAAGCGGATTACTTTGGACGGATATTGCAGAGCCTCTTGTGATCGCCGCTTGAATAAATAATCAAAGGAATTTCTGGTTGATATTAAATTATAGACACTCTCTCAGGGCTTACAATATGAATGAAAACTGAAAAGCTAGACAAGTTGGGAAAATACACAAAAATAGAACTTACGGCAATATTTAACTAATATATTGTGATGTGAATGTAATATATATATGAAGAAGATGGTCAAACAATTGTCAAAAAATAAGTTAATCCAATAAATCTTTAATTGAAATGTTTAGTAAAAAAATTAATTTTGGCTTTACAGTTAAAAAAAATTAAAGTTAGTAAAATATTAGTCATACATTGTCGAAGATTAGAAAACCAATTTTATTGGGTAAAATTGATTAATTTTACTGTCAGCTGCAACCAGCCGTTTTAAAAATTACCAAGTATATATATGTTGGTAAAATATATATAGCCTATGATTTGAAAAATAACATGTATTAAAAACTACAAAACGCACTAGCTTACATTACAATAAATTGAATCTACATGTATGACAAACCTGGGTATAATTACGATGTAATGAAGTATAATGTAGAACTGTACCTGAGTAAATATTAAGCATCAGAAAGTTTCTATATTGACATATGCAGTATAAGATACTAATAAAAAATTATCTGATCACTCTAAATATCTGTTGTCCTAATAATATTCAATGTAATAATAGGTTATAATACGTTAAATACAGTTTACAATGACTTCTTGTAAATATAAGAGTTTCAGTTATGTATATTTTTATTGTTTATTTTAAATCAATACTAGTATAAGTGTTGCTCGAAATCGAGCAATTTATTTTAATACAATACAAAAGTTACTTTTAGCTCTAAATCAATGACATCCGACCAATCCAATATTGTGAACCTCTTTAATCATCAAAACTACACGTACATACAGCTGATTAATAACATATGTTTAAAATGCTTTATTCAATCCCAATGTTATTTAAATGGGAAATTTTGAGATTTCAATGGTGGATAGCACCTTTATTTTCAGTCCGATTCTCATCATTTTTTGGCGGAAACAACTACAGACCAAGCCCTATCTAATGACACCAAAAACTTGAAAATCGGTTGAAAATTGTAGGAGGAGTTCTCAAGACAAAAAACCCCTTAGCGTATTAAATGAGTATAGATTTCTAGTTATTATAGCTAAAAATCTTCCAATTTATATTATTTTTTAAAATATTTTTAAAATTTGACCTAAAGCACTCCAGATTTATTTTATAAAAATCAATGCCGATTGATTTCTAATGAAAATAATATGTTTAATTGGTATCACAAATATGATGTTATCAAGAGGTAATATCAAACAGCCTGTCGGATACATAGAACATAATTTAGGCTAAGTGACAGGCAAAGCTGTCCGGCACAGGCCACTAGCTCTTCAAGCTACATAAACATGTATATATGATTGAATTGCCTACCTCACTAGTTATTCATAGTTAATCTAAATAGTTTATTCAAGTGAATCTGTAAACTCAATGATTAGCTTTAGTTTATATTTATTTCTATATTTATCAAATAGGAAAATTTGTGATGAAGCTTAAAACTGCAGAATAAGATTAGAATAGGTAGACAGATTATATATATCACTATATATATATATATATACACGAAACTAATATCCTAGCGTTAGAAGTTGCAAGTTTAGAAAATTTAATCAGTTTCCTTTTACGAAAGAAAAACTTTGTAGAAGTAAAGTGGAAGAAAAGTAAGTAGAAAAACTTGGATGAGTTTCATAACAACAAAAGTGATTTTACCTTTGTACGTAGTATAGTAAAAATATACTAGAAATTTCTTAAGTACAAACAACAATATGATTCATGTTATTTAAACAATTTCTTCTTAAAAAAAAAAAATTGCTCTGTTTATCAGGCAGTGATATTTTTATTCTTATAATATAATACTGTATAATATCATTGATTTTTGCTTTATAACTTTATTTCTCATAGCATCAAAACCATGGATTTCGTGAAATAGTTTTATAACTATTAACCGTCCCAATTTATTACTGGAAAATCAATGAAACATTGTATTGTGAAGGATAAACTTTTGCTCCACCCCCCTGAAAGAATACATTGAAATATGTAATATTAGATTAATGTGAGGTGCGACTTGTACGATATTGTCCTATGTTATATTTCGTCATTAGTCAGGAAAGTGGTAGTTACCGGTGCAAGATCGAATTTCAAGTACGAGGCGAAGCCGAGTACTTGGATTTGATAGAGCACCAGTATACCACTCTCGGACGAGTTACGGACTTATTTTATATCATGCCACCTTTAATAAATATACAGTTTAGATCAAAGTTAACAAATTTAGATATATATAACACCTTTTACGTTTTTATCTGTTTATCTTGTATAAGTAAATGTTGTTAAACTGTTAGTACAAATAAAAATTAACTAACTTGGTTAGGTGTCCCAAAAACTACTGTTTTCGGGCCTAGTCCCGTAAAATAGTATTTTCTGGACTGTTTACCCAACCGATCGGGAATCTACTTGTTTCGATCACAGATGACTGTTCCGAAATAGTAGTTTCCATCACCAGGGCTGGGAGCCGGTTCCTCTACCACTTTAACTTGTAAAAAGGTTATATACCGCCGCCGCTGTGCCTCAGTTTTCATACAATGAAACATCTCTATTCTTGGTCCATACAATATTGTTTGCTTACATTTTACTGGTGTTGTTATTATAGGTCTGTCCACTGCATTTTTTTGTTTGGACCACATTCTTTTATTTTAACTAATAACCACCTCACGGTGGTGGGGACATTCACTCGTTCTCGCACCATGGTGTCTTTGATCCAATTGTTTTTGTATATATCTATAATGATGAGCAACTGACCGCTCTGGCACCCCCAAGGATCCATTTCAGGTCACGATCTTTTATAAAAGTGTTGCCTGTTCAGATAAAATAAAAGTTATAACTTATTGTCGGCCACGCCAATAACATCGCTGCTCTTATTACAACGAGGAAGATGGAGGTTGCGTGGATCAATCTAGGTATAACGATGAGACATTGTAAAGGAAAAACCACTGGTAAAGAACCATCCCTTTCACTTGCAATGGGAAATTGTCGCCAGATGAGGATACAAACCTTCTCTCCATTTCAGATTATCCCTATCGAGAACAAAACAGGTATCAAATATCTTAAGGGTCATCATTGAAAAAAGTTTTTTTTTAATTAATTACTACCTAGGTTAATATACCAACCGAGTGATACATAAGTCAGTTTATTAAGTTAGTATTAAGTAGAAATAAATAATCCATCACTCATACATCAATTGGAAATGGAAAGTAAATTAATATGACTTTTAAAAATTATTAGTTGTTGGATATTTAAAATCAATCTTATGCTCTAAAACAAGTACGGTTTGCACAGGCAAAAATCGTTTTCCATCGAATTTGTTTTAATTATTTGTTGAAAATAGGGGTTTCGGCTACCAGGAACCTATTGGATCTGGTCCCATGTCTAGGGAAAATTAGGTTACCGTCCTAGAGCCCTTCAAATTTCCCATATGTTATCCTTATAGAACTTTTTTGTTCTACTACATTGACCTGCAAATCAGCTGATAATTGTAGATATAAACTTATGTGTTACATATTTAAACCGTGGTTAAACAAATTCATACCAAAGTGCACCTATTGGCCTAGCGAGTGAGCGAAGCGAACGAGCTCGTCCAAAAAAAGAGGGCGAGTGAGCGGAGCGCACGACCTTTGTCTGAGAAAAGGGAGTGCAAAATGACGCTTAATAATTTGATCGAACATAAGCTTGGTCACCCTGGAATTATTATTCATTCATTATTCCTAGGTAAACTGCCTTGCATCCTCCAATATAAAACTAGTTTAAAAATAACTCGTTTAAGACCCTCCCAACTTGATTCTTACTTTTATTCGAAGCTCTTAAGTCAACAATAGCCAGAACGTGGCTGGCAAAGAAAACTGTTTACCCTCCTGACCTAAAACTTTGACTGAACCTTCCTTTTAATAAATGCAATGTTTTCCTAAAGAATTTGACGGCGATTCTTAAAAGTTTTAGTAGTGACTTCAAAAAATAAAAATCATATTTGTTGATTAATATCATTTTGTAAATTGATTTACAAATCATTATGTTCTATTCTTCTATAAAAAGTAGGATTTTATAATATTGTTTGCTACAACATTCAAATAAGAATTCCACATTAAAGACTCGGAGGAGATTGGAAAATGAACAAGAAAAAAATACAGTCGTTCTAAATTTTAGTCAAACGTTTTACATTTAACAGTCTAAGTGTTTATATAAACAATTTCTGATTATAATGTTAACAAATGAACAGATTATCGTTACTTTATTTTAATAAAAAATTTCTTGTTTTTGTATGTATTTTATTTTACTATTTATAAATTATAGTAAATTTTTATAACAAGAGTGTAAATTTGGGATGTTTATATTCCAGACCATATGTTAAAGTGTGGTACTTACCATAGTTGTATCCTTTTAATTTAAAACGATTACACAAAATCTGTTGAATTTAATAATAGAAGTTTTAGTATATATGGTCTAGTAGGAGTATAGTAAAAACTTACTATTTTTATATGCGAGAAAAATATAGTAGTATTTGTTCAACATAACTAGTGGGGATTTACTACAAGTTCACCTTAGGCTTGAAGGTAAAAGATTTAAGTTAACATATTAAAACAATTAATTAATTTGTAGGCTTATTAATGTGTTTTATTAACAGTCTGCAAAATTTTTCAACTGACGGGTGAATTGACGAGTAGAACGAATTATAGGGCCGACTGTTACCATGAAACTTGTATGCATTCGGAAGTTTGGTAGTTACTGGTAATTGCACTGAGATGCAACTCTTTTAATTTGATTACAACAAAAGTACAACTTATCATTCAAGTTTCTTGACGTCATAAAAAGTTTAAAACACATATTTTTGTACATTACAATTTGTAATCATTTCTTTAATCCAATTTTGGAGAATATAAAGAAGAAATTTACATGAGGATTAAAACTTAGGAATGTTGTTAAATATACACCAGTTAATCTCAATTTATAAGATTTGGGAATATAATAGTTGTTTTGTCCATGATACCAAACGAAACCGTGAACGTTTTAAACACGGAAGATGAAACGCCACTGCTACTTCCATATGTTATGACCCGTTTAATGAATTTGTGTGTGTTTTGACGGCTTTTACATTCAAGGCTTTTCAGTTTTTCACCCACATTCCATTTGTTTATAACGGAATTCCGTATTATAAATATATACATTTAAGGAACTAAATAAATTAATGATACCTCAATACATAAAACTCATCTTTGGATAAAATAACAACCGTTAAAAACCAACCTCTAAAGTAATGAACAACAAACAATTTATATACTTAGTTTAACTCTTGTGAACTATGATGCTATTTTATTAATTTATTTCCACGGAAAACTCCAATTTACAAAAAATGTTTAAAACTGTACATGAATTTCAAATATTTTACAATATTTTGCTACAAGTGGACATGGTGATTACGAACAAAACAATGAACTACAATAATAGATAAGAAGAGATTCAGAAATCATCTCGAAACATACAAAATGATAAGTGTGAGTGAATAAATTATCAATATTTTACACAAATAACAACGAAATATAAAGAAATCGTTAAAAACATCTGCAAGTACAAGTTATGACTGTGAATAGGCCTAATTTATATCGACAACGTTAACAAATAAAAGAAATTAAAACTTTGTAAGTCGATTACTTATAACAGGGTAAATTAATTGAACTAGGAATAAAAATAAATACAAAAAATCTGGAGGTACAATGAAAACAGGGAAAAAGTTATAGACAAGCATTAAAGACTCAAAATAAAAATAGTCCATTATTTACAGTGAATATATGAACTAAATAAACATTACATCAAAATAAGAACAAAACTCTGCAAGTTCAATTACAACAATGAAAGATTAATGACAACATGACAGTTAAAAATTCATATTAAACCCAGCTGTAATGAAAATGCAAAATGTCAAAAGTACAGTACACATCTCTCACAGAAGAATACCTTTTCTTAGCAGAGCTAACACTTCTGCCTTGAAGGAGGAGACACTGACAGCAGAGAAGTTAACTTCACCACACATATTGTTTTTCTGATCGCATCAGGCAAGGAAGTGTGCTGTGTTGCGTGTATTTTGTTATCAGGAATGAAAAACAAACGTCTACAACACTCAAAAATTACAACAAATATTACATATTGTTTTGTACATATTGTTTTGAGTGTTGTAGACATTTCTGGTTACAACCAACACGTATCATGCCTAATAAAAAGTGTGTATTTTGTTGGATAATGGGATCTACCGAAGAGCTGTTGGTGGTCTCGAGTGAAGAGGCATATGGAAGTTACATTTTTTCTAAAAGTTCAGGACAATCCAACAAGCCGTGGTGATCTTGAAAAGTAAAAATACATCTGTCAATGTTACCGTTGAGTAAAGGTAGAAGGCCAAGAAGGAGCATGATATCATCGAGCTGTACCTCATTGTAAGGAAGACCCAACTTGACACCAACTAATCAACAATTAGACAAGTTGATAAGACGACCAGACGGGCGAGCTATACTCTAAGATGGAGCGGACAAGAGTGGAGTACAGCATTTTTAGAGTGGAGAGAGTATAAGGTCTTCTAGTGGCTCTGAAGATGAACCGAGCACTGAGTATGCTTTGGTGCAGATCTGGGAGATGTGTTGGCCGGGATGAAGATTTGGTGTGACGTAGACTCCAGATCACGAACCTTATCACAGACTGCAGAGTTTTCTGACCAATGTAATAAGGAAAGAGTTTCTTCTTTGCGGTGATTGAAAATTGCATGACCACACACTTCTTGCATTCAGGTAGATAGAGTTTTGTATGCACCAGTGAAGTATGCTGTTGAGATTTCTCTGTGGCCGAGTGTTATCATCACCCATCTCGCAGAAAAGTTTGAGGTCATCTGCGAATAGAAGCACTCCAACATCCAGTACGTCTGCTATATCGTTGATAATAGCCTTGAATAGAAATAAGCCCAAGAGTGACCCCTGAGGGAAGCAGAGTGACTAAAATTTAATGCGACAGTGCTTATGAGTGTCTGACTACAAGAGTGCGATCGGACAGGTATGAGCGTATGAAGCTAAGTAGTGGCCCAGTCATCCCGTAAGCTTTCAGCTTGCCAAGCAAATGTTCGTGAATCACCTGTCAAATGCTTTGAATATAGTCCAAGTAAATACAGTCAACGTGTAGGAGAATGCTGATATGACGAAGTCCTCAAGGAGAATTAAATTAGTAGTGGTGAATCTACCCTTCTTGAATCCATGTTGCTACAGGATTTGCAAGATTGGTCAATATCGAATTTGAGACCATCAAGTACTAATAACTGTGATTAACACAAGTGATTAATAATTTCATAGTCTTTATAGAATTCTCCATTGCCGTATTTTTCAATAGAAAATAAACATTTAAATTTTAATTCATAACTGATTTTAAATATAGACATTGAAGCAATCCACATTTAAAATTAATTACATCTTAAATTTAAGAATATGAATTATGTGAATAGGTGCTCTTATCAACAATGTGGTTAGGATCATCATATTCTATAACGGGAGCTGTTTATTTGCACCCTGCCTTGAATCTTGCTGTAATTACAGAAATATTAATTAAAGAGAAACAATAACCCCCTTATATTTTTGTATGGATCGATGGAAAATTTAGTCAAGAGTGACAATTTTCACAATTTGGACTCCTAGTTAGTTTTGTAAACCTTCACAAAGCTGCAATGTCTATAATGAATAAGCTGTTTCAATAGATATACAGTTTAGGATTTGTGAAATCCGGGTTATTTGTACTAAAACTTAAAATGATTATTAAGAATATACGTAAACACAATAAAAAAGTTTTAATGTTTTTTTATGAATGTCTGATGCATTTTTAGAGCTGTGACATAACAAAAATAGAATATTATATTGTTTAAGAAGGCCATATTGCTAGTAGATATCGCCTGAATCCTTGTACTGAACAGATCCTACAAAGTTGCTCCGGCAGTTATTCTTTATAGCGCCACAAAGTCGTGTTTATGTTTGTATCACAGCACTTGAGAGGCCTGGCGACGCCGATAAGAAGCGTTCACTGTTGTGGCAAAGTTTCTGACAAACACGAAGCTATTTCGCCTGAGCCGTTGTTGCATCAAGTTTCAAAACTCATTGAGCTATAAAGCAGAAATAAAAATATAGCATGTCATTGCATTCATCTTTTAAAGTAAGTTAAATTGTACTCTTCAAATTCCATTTTGTATTTACTCATTTTAATTTGTCAGAACAATATATATAGAAAATGAAATTATGTAAAACGTAATACATTTTTTAGTCCAAAATTGACAATAGATATTGTATTCCATATAAAATAATAGTATTCACTTTTATTATTGTCAATACGTGTTAAAACAATTCCATGAAATCCAAACAATGTGTTCTTCGTAATCCTGGATACAAATGAAGCGCAATTTGACATTCGCTGGAGCTGGGGACTAATAACTCATACTCCGTTTTGAATTCCTCTCACCCGAAAGTTATTTCGAGTTTTTAATAAAACATCAACATTTCCGTATAGTTTAATATTTTATCTTATTTTAACCGTAAGTCGGATATTCTATCAATATTGTTTCTTTAAACAAGATCTGTCTTAAAATTTAACTCTATAAATTCCAGTTGCCCCCAGTAACAAAGTAGTTGATGTTATGCTCTAGTATGAAAAATGTTTACTTTCGTACTGACCTGAATTTGTTCAACTAACCAGATGGACATGGTTCCCAAAAACTTTAATCACCGTTTAGCTTTGCCTCTATTCAAAGGAAAGGTTAGTCAAGAGAAGCAATTTGGACGTGAATAGTTATTTGATTAGTTTTGTTGACTCTAATGATCAACTGTCGTTCAGTGATGTCTTTGATAAAATAAATTATCTTAGTTTAATGGATATGTACACTAGTAATTTATATGTATTTTAACCCTCCAAGGTCACTAAAATTTTGAACCTCAATCAGGCAAGATGGAGGTTGCCAGTTATAAATTAAACAGCACTTTTTGGACACTGGCTCAAATTTTTTGCAAATAATAAAGTAGGACCAAAAGGGCCGTGTGAAAGCATAGAATCAGTAGTAGATATGAAACTTCTATACAGAAAAAATTTAACAGGTGCTTGGGTGTGTGGAATATTTGTGAATTGTCGGATGCTTTGCGCTTGTCATTGACTTGAAATAGTAAAAGAATAGTAGGAAAAATAGCGAATTTGTGATGACATAACTTTGGTAGTGATCAGCCTAATTTTAATTTACTTAATAATAAGTACCAGGTTAACCAAGCCTTGCTCGTCGGTTTTATTGCACTTTTGTTACAGTGTCCTGGTAATAAAGGTATTAAATTTCAACCAACTATACCTCTTCACAGTTAAACCGCTGTTTAAAAAAGACTGCTTAACTTTATTGTTCTTTAATTTTTGTATACCTTTCGTTGTTATTTCTTTACCAAAATAACAACCCGTTAGACCAATGTTGAAAATTACAAATTTTAAAGTTAAATTTAGACCAAATTCGATTTTTCCTTAGGTTAAGGCTGTTTCTAAACTTATTTTTGGGCCAAAACACTCTTAAATGCAAAGTATAAGCAAAATCTACCCGCTAGATTTAGAGTTCATGGAACACACATCCCTTCAGACATTGCTCGTATTATAGGATAGGATAAAACTTAACTTAAAAACAATTACTATAAGATAATTTGAATTATCCCAAGAGTTAGCCAATTCAAAATCTTGTATCTAAAATTTATACTAATTGATGAGCATTTGTTCATGCAACAGAAAATCTCGAATCAAAAAAGTAAGTTAAAAATACTCTATTTCTTTTTTTTTGCTATTCATTAATAATTGTTTTAAATGTATAAAATTACTCCTCAATACTTAAGTGCGACAAGTATAGTAATAAAACATGCATAGCGTTATTAATTTAAAATGCTAAGTTATATTATGACAACCTTAAGTTTTATATATTTATTTCATTTTCGTTCGACTGTTAGTTCATTTTCCAAGAGGTTCAAGAAAAGGGAACACCGGAAGTTCATGGAACCCATCAAATCCAAGACCGATTATGCTTGTAGACTGAGCATCTCTCATACATTTTACCCCTAATTTTCAATAGGTCTCCAATATTCGAAAATTGAGGCTGAGAATTAATGCAGCCTTAAGACTATCTCTAACAAAATACAGCTTGAGTGTGTTCAGGGTTGAATAATCAATGGGCGTCATATTTAAATGTTTTCATAAAATTTATGGGTATCTAGAGAACATGTGTGTTGTTTCACTTTAATGAAAATGTCCATGAAAAAGTTTTCATGTTACTAAATTTTCACCCTTCAAAAAGGTTTTTTCAGTTCTTTACTGCTGGGGGACACGGTGTACTTAAGGAGGAAACTACAAATGATTAAAGTTTAAACTAAAATAACGACATGTTCAGTTTTGTATATTTGAAAGCAGTTTTCTTATGCTACTTTATGTGGTAATAACGTCCGACTGAAAAGCAAACATAAAACAGGTTAAAATTAAGTGGACGTTTATAAAATTTTAATGTTTCCGACAGTTTGAAGAGCTTCGGGGAGACAGCGCAGCACGCGACTGTGGAGTTCGTCACAAATCCACTCGGGGCAGACCATTTTGAAACCAACTTCAATGCAGTAAATATAAATGTGCCTTTGTAACTTGTTTGCTTTATAATTAAAAGTTGCGTTGAAGACCTAAATGCATTTAAAAGCGTCAAATATCTTTAACTAAAGATTATTTGTATTTAACATTTTATCAACAGTGCTATAGGTCGTTTTATGATAAAGTACCAGGTTAACCGAGCCTTGCTCGTTGGTTTTAATTCAGTTTTGATATAGTGTCATGGTAATAAAGCTATAAAATTTCCACCAACATCCAACTATACACATTCACAAATAACAGTTGTTTCAAAAGGTCTGCTTAATATTACTGTTCCTTTATTTTTGTATACGTTGTTATTTCGTTACCATAAGACCAATGTTAAAAATTACGATTTGTGAACTTAAATTTAAACCAAATTAGATTTTTCCTGGGATTGAGGCTGTTTCTAAACTTATTTTTGGGCCAAAACACTCTTAGATTCAACGTTCAACAAAAATCAACCCTAGATTTCGAGATCGTGGAACACACATCCCTTCATACATTGCTCGTATTATAGTATAGGATAAAAATCCAAATTCGTAGGCTTGTTATGACGAGTCTTGTTAACACATTTTACAATACTATTTACCACACTTTGAATTTTTAATAAGCTTATAATTTTTCTTCCAAAGTGTCATTTTGATCTAAAAAGGTTTTTATTAAAAGAAGATTTTACCTAGTATCAATTTTGGTGGTCAATAAAAATGTACAAAATAAATTTTTAATTCGTTTGTATAAATGGTGAATACAATTTATAAATCGCTTAGCAGATAAAATTAAACCATTACAAAACACAATGAGTTCATCCTAGTATTACAATGCAGTGAATTAATCACAGTTGAATTATATCAATTCGTCCCCAACAACAGCGTAATTTTCACTTTGTTTATCGTTACACTAGTATATTGCAATGAAGACAGGAGGCTTTACAAAGCTATCTTTTTTGAATTTTCATATAAAAAATTGTTGATGTGTTAAAATATATGTCATCAATTTCCGTATTTTTTAAACAACTCTCAAGAAGCAACATTCTACAACAAAGACTAACCTAAATATTTTTTCTACCAGACAATATATTCACTCACACTCAACAAGAAATAGATTGAAACTTGACTTTCCGCAACCCCTACTAACCAACACAAGAAGATCACACCATGTAAATTGCATACATTTTTTCAATACAGTAGACTCAATGAGTTAGCCCAGGACACTACACTTACCAATTTTAAAAATAAGGTAACAACATGGTTATTACAAAACCCATTTTTTTATCTCTGAATTTATGAACAGTAATGTGAATATAGAATTTTAAGATTAATTCTAAACTGTGCAATATTAGTATAAGTATTTAAGTACTCAATATTGATGTATTTCCCTCAGGGGCAGTGGGCTTTCCACTGTACGGGTGTTTCTTGGCAACCCCGGGGTACCTGAGCCAAGCTGTGAGACCCTCCTCACAGTTCTTCCCGAGCAAGGGCCTTTCTTCTCATCTTTCAGGTCTTAGCTCACCGTCTTTATTCTTTCCTGAGCTAACCTTGCTCACCTTCTTGTTTTCGACCCCGAATCAAGGGTGTCTTTCCACCTTCTTTCGACCGGCGCATGCTGGGGGGTCCTGGGAGTGTCCCTGTTGTGTTGCAGGGACTGATGTGTGCCTCGCACTGCCGATGGTCTCCTCCAGTGTGTCGTCAGAAGCCAGCCGCTTCGGACCTTAGTCAGGGAGTGCGGCATGGATGCAGGGATCGGACTCTGCATTGCCACGGTGCGACCCCCAGCACGTCCGGCACATTTTGTGTATCGGTGCTGGGCAAACGGAGGTTCGGGCCCCGGAGTCCCGGGGTAGGGGTGTCTTATCTCCTACGGGGGGTAGACCTCCGAGGGTGTACCCGCTCTCGACCGATGAAGGGCCGCCTCTTGCCGCACGATGCGCTGGTGAAACAAAAGTATGGATTTTAAAATGCAAAACACGAACGATGATGAGATAGAGCAGGCCGCCTTTAAGCGCAGCTCAAGACTGCAGAGGTCTCCGACCTTGAACACTGGAACGCCGACGAAGGGTATTAAAACCACCCCCCCGCCGATGCCATTCAAGGCTCTTGGTGGTGTCGGATCGTCGTCCAAAACCGGACAGAAGAAGGAGGAGATCGGTATGGCGATGGAGGTGGCCGAGCCGGCAACACCATTAGCCAATATCCAAGGGATTCCTCCCAGGAAGAGCCCTCTTCGTGCGGCATTCGAGCTGCAAATGCTTCGTCAGCAGCAGGACGACGCCCACGAGGAGGAAGACTCACTTCTGAAGAAGATGAAAGCTCTTTTGAAGGAGATGGCCAAGGCCCTCTTAATTCAAAAGAACGTGAACAAGGCGATAAAAGAGGGGATCCCGAAACTCGAAGATGCTCTAGAAGAAATCGAGGAATGCCGGAAAATCAGGCTAAAGGCAGTGAAGCAGGAGCGCGATGTCACGAACCGAGTCATCTCTGCTTCGCCTCAAGCTCACCTGGCTGAGTCCCAGACTCAAGCCAGAAAGCGAAAGAAGAGGCAGAGCGGTTCTTCGCCTGGAAGCCCTGAGCTTGTCGAGGTGGACTCGGTGCCGAGACCGGTTTTTGTCACTGCGGCATCGCAGACATCTCCTGTCCAGGCTACTGAATCCGCCCCGGGCGCTGCCGTGATTCCAGCGGCTACTCCTGCAGAGTTTCCTGCTCCGGCGGCTAATCCTGCCTTGGCAGCAAACTCTGCCTCAACACCTTTGGGGGGCTGGAAGACGCGCCTGTCTAAGAAAGAAAGGAGGAGGCAGAAGCAAGCGGAGGCGGCTTCGAAAAGTGCGTCGAGGGTGGAGCGGACGCAAGTCTCGAAACCGGTTGGGGAGGCCTCTGGCAAGTCTGTCAGAAAGCCTAAACAACCCAGGCCTAAGAAGCCCAGGACAGAGGCAATCTTGATCAAGCCTTTAGGGGGGCGATCTTTTGCCGATGTTCTGGGTCAGATTAGATCGCAGGCCAAACCGGAGGAGACCGACACCGTTATCAAGTCTATTCGGCGAACCCAGAACGGGGATGTCCTCCTCGAACTGGGGAAGTCGAGTGACAAGATCGGTTTTGCCGCTTCCCTCAAGACTGCACTTGGGGACAAAGGCTCAATCAAGGCCCTAGAACCGAAGTGTTCGGTCGAGATTCGGGACCTTGATGCCCTCTCCACCGAAGAGGAGGTGACCCGTGCGATCCAGGTGGCACTCCCGGAGATACCAGCTGATGGAGTGAGGGTATGGCTAACAAAGCCCAACCGAAGTCAACTCCGGATGGCTGTTGCTGAAATGGGCGAAAAGCACGCCAATGAGCTGCTTAGCCTTCAGCACCTCAGAGTCGGTTGGGTCAGTTGCAGGCTCAAACGGAGGGTGGTAGTTTCGAGATGCTTTCGCTGTCTCGGTTTCGGCCACTCCTCCCGAAACTGTAAAGGGCCCGACAGGAGTGCCAACTGCTTCCAGTGTGGAAGCCAGGGCCACAAACGCAAGGAATGTTCCTCGAGCCCCTCCTGCTTCCTCTGCAAGGATTCAGGCTCCAGTGCCCTCGGTCACTTACCCGGGTCTGGTCAGTGCGGTGCCTTCAGAGCCGCACTTGAACAGGCAAAAGGCAGCGGCCGGTAATTCGCATCCTCCAGGCCAACCTTCATAGATCCTGGGGAGCTGATAACCTTCTAGATCAGCTCGCCCTAGAACTTGGTGCTGACGCGCTCCTTATCAGCGAACAGTATCGGGACAGAGACCCAAACATTTGGATCTCGGACAGCCTCGGTACTGCTGCATTTTGGGCACGTAATACACGAGATGTCTTGGTGCGGAGTCACGGGCGCGGCCGAGGATTCGTCTGGGTTCGGTGTGGGGACGTGACTATCTTCAGTTGCTACCTCACACCCAACGAGGCCGTCCAGGACTTCCGCGACAAGATAGATAACCTAGAGGAGTGCGTTCTCGGCACCACCGGGCATGTCGTCGTTGGTGGCGATTTCAATGCCAGGGCCGTCGATTGGGGAATGCCCTCTACCAACTCCCGGGGGAAATACATCCTGGATTTCATCGCCAGGGCCGGTCTTGTCGTCCTCAACCAGGGCGACACACCTACTTTTCGGCGCCCCGGGCAGAGAGGCACGATCCCCGATGTCACCTTTGCGTCTGAGTCGCTCCTTCCGAGGATCTCTGGCTGGAGGGTTGTGGAGGACTACACGGGTAGCGACCACCAATACGTCGTGTTTGACCTGCATGATCAGGCAAATCGTCGAGTTTCCGCATCTCGGGAAGGGCCACGCCGGTGGAACACCAACAAACTGGACGTGGTCAAGTTCACCGAAGTCATCTCTCGGGGAGCGCAGGGGAATCCTGGTGAGGCTGGGGCCGAGGCACTAGTAACATCCACGATGGAACTGATCGTCTCGGCCTGCGACCAGTCTATGCCGCGAAGGAAACCCCGACGCGACAAACAACCCGTTTACTGGTGGACTGAAGAGATTGCGGAACTCAGAAGAACATGTTTAAGAACTAGACGAGCCGCCACAAGAGCGAGAATCCCCGCAGACAGAGTTCGTAAGTCGGAGGCCTATAAAGCTGCGAGAAAATCTCTCCGCCAGGCGATCAACAGGAGCAAGGCGAATAGCTGGAGGAGACTTCGTGACGACGTTGATTCCGACCCCTGGGGCCTGGGTTACAAACTTGTAACACAGAAACTCGGCGCCCGCTCTCCACCTTCCATCATGGAGGGCGCCACCATGGGGAGGATCGTCGCTGCGTTGTTTCCTGAACATCCACAGCGACCGCCGGTTGACTTCGGACGGGTAGAGGACGTTCCACTCTTCACTTTCGAGGAGCTAGAAACCTCCGTTCTCTCCCTGAAGAGCAACAAGGCTCCTGGCCCGGACGGGATTCCCAGTGAGGCTTTAAAGAAAGCATTTTTAATCAACGCTGACTTGTTGATGAGAATGTACAATGCCTGTTTGGTAGAAGGGGTGTTTCCGGCTCCCTGGAAAACAGCCAGGCTTGTACTGATCAGCAAGGGCAAAGGTGATCCCGAGCTGCCGTCGTCCCACAGGCCTCTCTGCATGTTGGACACGGCTGGAAAGCTGTTCGAGAAGCTGATCCGTTCCCGCCTGACTTCTGCCGTGGAAGCTGCCGGGGACTTATGCCCCCGTCAGTACGGCTTCAGAAAGGGACGGTCAACGATCGACGCTGTCACCGAAGTTCAGAGAGCTGTGGAGAGAGCCGAGAGCCACAACCATTTCTCCCGCCGAGTAGTGCTTCTTGTTACGCTTGATGTCAAGAATGCCTTCAACTCTGCGAGGTGGGTCGATATGCTGGATGCGCTTCGCAACACCTTTCGTATTCCTGCATATCTGTTGCGGCTCATCGAGGATTATCTACGCTCTCGAAGCCTGATTTATGACACGAGGGACGGAACGCGGACGATGGAAGTCACTTCTGGTGCCGCACAAGGTTCAATACTCGGCCCGGATCTCTGGAACGTTGCCTATGACAGCCTCCTGAGGTCCGAGATGCCTGAGGAAACCACTTTGGTTGGGTACGCCGATGACGTCGCAGCTCTCATTGCTGCACGCAACGTTGAGCTGGCCCAACTGAAGTTGAACCGAGTTATGCGGGTGGTCAACAACTGGATGTCCGATCACGGTCTCTCACTTGCTCTCAGTAAGACGGAGATCGTGATTCTCACGAAGAAGAGGATCGACACCGTCGTCCCGTTTCGAGTGGGAAGGGAGGTGGTCACATCAACTCGTGCCGCCAAATACCTCGGGGTTATGGTGGACACCAAGTTAAGCTGGAGGGATCAGATCTTCCGTACGGCGGACAAGGCCGCTAAGGTAGTGACTTACCTTAGTAGGCTGATGGCCAATGTCGGGGGTCCCCGATCCAGCAGAAGACGTCTGTTGATGTCCGCGGTCCAGTCCGTGCTTCTTTACGGGGCAGAGGTGTGGGCAGGCGCTCTAGATAAGGAGTGCTACAGGTTGCGACTCGCCCGGGTTCAGCGTCAAGCTGCGCTCCGAGTGTGTTCCGCCTACCGGACAGTGTCCGAGCCTGCCGTCCTGGTGGTCGCCGGAGTCATCCCTGTCAAGCTCTTGGCAGGGGAGAGGAAAGCGATTTATCAGAGACAAGGCGAGATCGGCAAGGACACGGCAAGAACAGAAGAGCGCTCCCGAACCTTCCAGCAGTGGCAACACAGCTGGGAGCACGACACCCGAGGACGATGGACTGCGCGACTTATCAAGCAGGTCCAACCATGGGTGGAACGGCGGCATGGGGAGGTGGACTACTACCTGACCCAATTTTTGACAGGTCACGGCTATTTTCGGTCGTACCTGAACCGGATGGGAAAGACCGGTTCACCGGACTGCATTTATTGCCCGGGTGTTCCCGACGATGCGGAACACACATTCTTCCGCTGTCCCCGTTGGGAAGGGCCCCGCCTGGAGGCCACACAAATCTTTGGTGTATTTTCGGTGGACTCGGTCTGCCAAAAGATTTTGGAGGATGAGGGCAACTGGGATTGTTTGTCACAGTTCGTCCGGGGCATCCTCCTGGAAAAGAAAACCGATCTGGACCGCGAAGTGGCCCAGATCCCTTGATCGAGCGGCTGGATAAGGAGCGAGCCCCACGGGCGTAAGCCAAATTTAGGCCTAGCCTGACGTAATGTGACAAACAATTCCAGGTTAGATTCCTAAAGAGTAGAGGAGGTTTTTTAGTGGGTAAACCCGTTTTTTGGGGAGCCCCACACTACAGGCTGGCCACCTGTGTGCGTAATGCATTTTTCCGCCTCTCCCTCAAAAAAAAAAAAAAAAAAAAAAAAAAAAAAAAAATATTGATGTATTCTCTGTATGACGATGCCCATTTCTTGTGAAAGATCAATAAAAATGGGCCAAATAAATTATTTGATTTTGACTTCTCATAAATTACACAAGTTTTAAAGAAAGTGTAACTAAACAAAAAAAATAATTTAAAAATAACGTATCAAAGTAGATCCAACTTTGATCGACTTTGATCTAGTATTAGTTGATATGGATTCAAAATAAAAATAAAAAATAAAAATAAACATCAAAGCGCAAAGTTTTTGTCTTTACTTTAAAATCCCTCCCACTGTTATCGGACTTAAAATAAACTTGGAAAATTAGAGCAGGGAGCAGGTGAAGCACTGCATGAAGAGGCGTTCTGAGAGCGACTATTTAGTTTGTTGCATCCCTTTTGACCAAATTAACTTACTTTTAAGGTTGAAGAGTCAAAAGCTTATGATTTAGCGCGTGTGCGAATGGTGATAAAAAAGGTCATTTGGTTTTGGGCTTTGCCCCCACCCCCAGCCTTTGATCTATTTCAAGAGGACACTTTGAAATATTGAGCAACTGTCATTATAAGAATTTTAATTTTAATTGTAACTGAACACCTTCAAAAATACCGTCTGTAACTGCATAATCAACACAGATATTGTTAAAACATTCACAATGCAATATATTACAAAATGCGCATGGAGCATGGGCCCCTAAGTATCTAAATAAAAACATTCTTTTGGCTCTTAAACTTACATTAACAATTTTTTTTAATTGGAAATTTTTACAGTATTTTATTTGGTTACTTTTTTCAATAGTTGCTCTATTACTAACAAATTTATAACCTTTGGGTCTAATAATAAATTATTTTCTTTATTTTCCCTGCTTAAATCATTGTCGTACATAACTATTCAGTTGAGAAATATCTATATTTACTTACAGTCAAATTTTATATTTTAGTTTTACTTTGATGGAATATCACAACCTTGAAAAAAATTACAATTCCAGGTGTAATGTTAGCTAAATAAAATGGATAATAATCGTGAGCTTATAAAAATCATTAACTATGATTTGAGTGCATTCTTAGATTACATATATCTTATATTGAAACTTGCGAAATTCTATAAAATAAACTAAAAGGTCTTTAACTAATTTTATCAGGTTTTATTAGTTCAGTAGCATAATTAAAGATTTTAAGAGGGTTTTGGAACTATCTCTGGTTAATTAAATTCGTCGCATTTGTCCTTTTAACCAAAATCTAATTAAAACCAACATTATTCTCTAATTAAACCTGTCATGTGGTAAAGAATTTATATTTTTGTTTAATGGTTCATTAACACAGTCATTCTGCTGGTTAGTTAACTTTGTCATCTATTTTTACATGCAATATAATTTTAATGATTAATTTATCATAAACATACTACAAAAAAAAAAAAACATAAAATTTATTATATATGAAATAATAAAAATATTACAAATATTCTATACACAGAATACTAATTTTGCATGTAACGCACTACATAAAATAGTTTCTAAAATGAATTCAGGAAGCTAAGTCGGAAAGTTAGAGGTCGACGGCACGTAATAAACACTTTAAGTTACATTTTTTTCTTCCTAAACACTTTCCTACTTTCTAAGTATTAGAAACTTTTTCTTCTAATTTAAACTTCCTCTAAACAGATGCTCAGTGTCATGGTTCATTGTCTGTGGTTCAATTAATTAAAATAGTCAAATTTGGTGTATCCTCGATGAGAAGAACTATGCCTGGTTTATTCACGACCAGGCACAACCCAGACTAACCACTAAGCACGTCTGCTTCCAATGGATATTTTTCATTAAGAGTCATCTTCACCCCTGGGCCAGTAGCCCATTGTTGCGCAACCGGCATTGTTAATCATACGGCTTTTATGCTAAAACATGGTTTTGTATTCCCCTGTTTCGGACGCCGTTTTTCAACCGATTTTCTTGAAAGTTGGCAAGTCTTTAGTTGAATACTTGTATTAGGTTTCTCATACCTCGAAATTTTGAAAATTTTACTAAATTTTGAAATATTAACTAAGAAAAATCGAGTTACTTTGCGACGTCACAGAGAGTAATATTTGTTAAATTTTCAAAATTCCGAGGTATGAGAAACCTAGTATAACTATTCAACTAACCACTTACCAAATTTCATGAAAATCGGTTGAAAAACGGCGTCCGAAACAGGGGAATACAAGACCACGTTTTAGCATAAAAGCCGTATGATTAACATTGCCGACTGCACAACAATGGGCTACTGGCCCAGGGGTGAAGATGACTCTTAAGTCCCCGGAAGGATGGGATGTTGAAGGAAGAGAAAGGTTGAGAAACGAGACTGTAGACGGCCAATTGACCACTCAGGGGGGCAACTTCCCTGCTCCTGTGACAACTGATCTTTAGGCTCAAATAGTCTCCTCAGCCCCCTAAATTGCCATCCAACCGACTGTCGATTCATGTTCCTCAGTCAGGAATTTTCATGGCCTCCGGATGACAGCAACCGTCAGTGTCTAAAATATGAACGCATCATGAAGTGAGGGAAATTGGCGTAGTGGAGAGAAAAAACTCTTACCAAGCGTTAAATATCGCTCTCCGACAACCTCGTTTTCTGTACAAGATGACAACTTAACAACTGGCATAAATCAGTTTTAAAGGTGTTCTAGGGTAACTTGATGCTCTTATACAATATTATCGGAAGTCAAATTCTTAATACTGATATACATGTTAATGTTATTGCCAGTTTAAACAGCTTTGTAAAATAAACTAATCAAAGGGAAAGGTGTTCATGGAGGCTTGGAATGGCCTCTTTCTTCCAAACTTATCTTCCTCAGGGCACACATTTAGTAAAATTATAAAAAAGTTCTATTCTGATATAAATGAACGGGTATTACACAAATTTATACTGATGGAAAATAGTATCTTGATTGATGCTTGATTGAATTGATTTTAAATGTCTTCAGATAAAAAATGTAATATGCGATCTTAATAAAATGCATAAAAATAGTAAATTTCTTATACTGCTGGGATTATATACTAAGCTAACAAATAATTAAAGTCAACTAACTAGCTTAACTGATCCTTTATATTGATTTTTCGGGAAAAAAAAGTTTAAAGTAAAATATATCGGAAATAGTCTCAGATAACGTGACAGCAAAACTCTTCCATAAGTCAAAATAAAATAAAATGCACAGTTTGAGCTAAGTAGTATAATATTGTAGGAGTGTAATTATTTTGGGTATTGTTGCCATTGCACGACTGAGAGTTCCCGACGATGCGGAACACACCTTCTTCCACCGTTGGGAAGGGTCCCGCCTTGAGGCCACACAAGTTTTTGGTGCGTTTTCGGAGGACACGGTCTGCCAAAATGTCATGGAGGATAAGGGCTGCTGGGATTGTTTGTCACAGTCGTCTGGGACATCCTCCTTAGAAAAAAGACAGATCTGGACCGCTAAGAGTCTCAGATACCCTGACCGTGCGTCTGGTCAAAAAGTGAGCCCAATGGGCTTAGGCTAATTTAAGCCTAGCCTGATGTAATGTGACAAACAATTCCATTCTAGACTTTTAAATAGTAGAGGAGGTTTTAGCGAATTTCCCTATAGGGAATACGCTATTACGGTAGTAGCCATGGTAAGACCTGAGCCCGGGACCACTTTACTTTTTCATTTTGAGGTCCCCAGAAGCCAAAAACACCGTTCGTTCGTTTTCATATATATGTATATATATATATATCTATATACAGGGTGAGTCTCTACTGACTACATTTATTTTAACTGTTGATTCTACTTATTAAAAGGAACAAAAAAATGTACATAACCCCATATTAGACTTAAACCGTTTAGCTGCAATGTCTTCTTTTGTGATTTTTTAAAATTACACGACTTGTTTCTATTAGTTTGGTCGTAAAACCCAAAATAATGTATTTAGGACATAGGGAGTGATACCATTTGAAACGGCGTTAAATTCCCTATAAATTAAACATAGTACCTGAATAATAACACCTTATACAACGTTTTTGAAATAGCTTAAAAGTTAAAAAACATATTTTCAGACTTTTTTGTCTAAACTTTAAGGCTTAATTAATCCAGTAAAATTGTTTGTATTTTTATGTTCAGTTACTAAAAAAACTTCCTTATTTATTCATCTTTAAAATGATGTATAAATATTAAGGGGTCATATGTAGAAAAAAGTAAGAAATTCCTAAAAATGTTGTCAAGGTACAGTATTAGGAAATCATCGTACTGGTTCTCACCAATACAAATTACATTATCTGTATTTTTTTTCCAGATTAATCTTTTGACAAAATCAGCTGATTGGAAACCAAAATATTTATAATCAGCTGTTTTATTATTATTATTATTTTAGAAAAATAAATACAATATTTTTTCAGGATTTGTTTTTATTACATGTTTTATTGATACAGCAAACACGAAAAAATAACTTGTAAATATTATTATTTCAAAGGGATCGTTTTTATTAAATTGATTAGAAACTGGACTAAATCTTTAGTTAGGGTTAGACGAAATACGTACATGATGTACTGATCTGAGCCGGTTTCATCATTTAAGAAGATTTTCAAAATGTCCACTGTTTACTCTGATACACATGCGAAGTCTATTTTCTGAATTTCCTCATTGTCGCCTTCAAGTTCAGTTCATTCCGTAGGAGTTCAGAGGCTGTCAAAATCCCATTTATTAACTCATCTACATTTCGAACTGGTGTGCGATAAACATTTTGCTTCAGGTGACCCCAAACATAGTAGTCGAGGGGTGTGAGGCCTGGAGACCGTGGGGGCCAAGCAATTGTCCCTGTTCCAATCCACCGGTCTCCAGACCTCACACCCTCGACTACTATGTTTGGGGTCACCTGAAGCAAAATGTTTATCAAACACCAGTTCGAAATGTAGATGAGTTAAGAAATAGGATTTTGACAGCCTCTGAACTCCTACGGAATGAACTGAACTTGAAGGCGACAATGAGGAAATTCAGAAAATAGACTTCGCATGTGTATCAGAGTAAACAGTGGACATTTTGAAAATCTTCTTAAATGATGAAACCGGCTCAGATCAGTACACCATGTACGTATTTCGTCTAACCCTAACTAAAGATTTAGTCCAGTTTCTAATCAATTTAATAAAACGATCCCTTTGAAATAATAATATTTACGAGTTATTTTTTCCTGTTTGCTGTATCAATAAAACATGTAATAAAAACAAATCCTGAAAAAAATGTTGTATTTATTTTTCTAAAATAATAATAATAATAAAACAGCTGATTATAACTATTTTGGTTTCCAATCAGCTGATTTTGTCAAAAGATTAATCTGGAAAAAGAATTACAGATAATGTAATTTGTATTGGTGAGAAACAGTACAATGAATTCCTAATACTGTACCTTGACAACATTTTTAGGAATTTCTTACTTTTTTCCACATATGACCCCTTAATATTTATACATCATTTTAAAGATGAATAAATAAGGAAGTTTTTTTAGTAACTGAACATAAAAATACAAACAATTTTACTGGGTTAATTAAGCCTTAAAGTTTAGACAAAAAAGTCTGAAAAAATGTTTTTTAACTTTTAAGCTATTTCAAAAACGTTGTATAAGGTGTTATTATTTAGGTACTATTTTTAATTTATAGGGAATTTAACGCCGTTTCAAATGGTATCACTCCCTATGTCCTAAATACATTATTTGGGTTTTATCCCATCACTTCTGCTAGACTTTCAAATAACATTTTAACTGTAATTTTTTGTTTGGTAAAAGAATTTTTCTTTGGAGCCATGAAAGAATTTTGTTAAGATGGAATGATTGTTTAGTAATACAATAATGTAATAGTATTAGTTTTATAATCAACATCTAACCTTCATGTAATATTATGTAATCTAACCTTCATGTAATATCTAACATCTAACCTCATGTATACGGAGTGAGCATTTAAAATGTTAACGAAATAAAATTAGTCTAGTGGGCTAAATCTCAGTTAAGAAAAATGTTATGCAGAGCGTATTACAAGGAAAGAAAGAAAATTCCATAGAAATTGTTAAAACTTTTAAGGTCAGTTCATGGGGTTAGATAGACAAGTCTTTAACAAAATTTGTTGGAGAAACAATACCAAGAACGTTGATGAGAAATACTGTCCACAAAACTATGAAAAATTATAAAATAGCCTAATTACTACATGTGTAAGACGATTTGAAATTTGGATCATAAAATCGTAAGTGAAATAAGTAAATTATTTTAAGGCCAAACTCTTACACACATACATTGTACACACAATCCCCCCCCCCCCACCTAACTCGTCATACAGTTGGATCCGTGAGCCGATGGCATGACTGAAGTACATTTGCCACAAAATTACTGTAATCGACAAAGTTCTTATCACTCGAAATGATAATGGAGAGCAAAGTAGAAACTTAGCCTCAAGTGTCAATATCTAGATTTGATATCTATGAGCTTCATTCTTCGTAATAAAGGATTATACTTTTATTTGTAATTTAGAAATTTTCACCAAATTTTAACAATGTAATAAATATTATTATTACAAAAACCAAATATAAGTGCCTTATTGCCTTCTCCATGGCATGGTAAGCTGAAGTGTACTCAAGATCATTAGTTTGTTTCATAATCGAAGAACTTACTGATACCAATTAGCACTTAAAATGAGTTCCTCAAAATATTTTAATCGTGGTCATTTTACGAAATCACGGTATTGTGGTTTCTGCAATAAATGTTCATCCTCACACATTATATCCTTAGTGGTTTGTTAAATGTCAACGAATGCTACTTTTATTCACAATCAAATTTCACTTATCAGCAGATCAAATTACACTAGGCCTCTACACCTTTACAGTAATTCTTCATAAAGGATTTATATGGGTGCCCGATTTTGACATTATTTAATGTTTCAAACGGTGCTTTGTTCGACAAACGGAATACAATTTATTTAAATTCCACCCAATTGAAGTTGGATTCGCTTGGACATACAATGAAACTGCCTGCATCTCAGTGCAACTCGCAGTAACTACCAAACTTTATAAGGTGTATGCAAGTTTCAAGCGTACGGTACAGTTGAATCCATTTAACATAGTGTTGAAACTTTGGTTTCAAACTCTCAAGTTTCTTCACATCATTAGTTAAGTTATTCGTTTATTTGCAAGATAGCTTTTAGTACTGTTTATTAATGTGAAACTAAATATTTCCATCCAAAAAAAAACGACTTTGTTTTCTCTAATTTTTTCACTTTCCATTATTCAGTTCCATTCATATTGCTTTTTAAATAACGTGTTCTTAGTGAAATTAGGTAGACTTTCCTGGATATATTTTTCCCGTAATACCGACATCGTAGCTATAACGGCAACCGGTTTTGACCCTTAACAGTAAGCTGTATGTCAAACCTGCAAACATAAAATCATCACTTCAGGAGGCCGTGAAGTGTCTAAAACCCAAACATGACTTACAAAAGGACGCTGAAATGTTCGTATACTTACAGTCTATATTTACATTAACATGTTAAGCGAATTTATCTATGGAGATTAAACTATTACGGTAGGGACTATTGTAAGACCGGGGCCATGTTACCTTTTTACTTTAAGTTTTCCGAAGACAAAACCACCATTCGTCCATTTTCATATAAATCTGTCCATGATACTGATAACTTTTTAAAGGTACCTCTGATTTGATGAAATTTAATATGAAGGCGAAGGACCAGGTCTATTTTCATGAATTAGTGAACCATCATTATGGAAACAGAGTGTTATGGGAACGGGGTTATGTAGAATTTCAAGAGATCAAAAGTCTTTTTTGTCATTTTTGTACCTCAATTTTAAAAATTTAACAATGTTAACGAATCCCATTTAAAAGAGCTTGAAAATCAAACAATCAAGTGTGTTTAGTTTTTAACTGAAAACCACATCATGCAGAAAATGAAAAATGTGATTCCAATGTTGTTCTTATAGGACATAAAAAATATCCTCTATCTTGCTTATGTGTTAACATTAATTGATAAAACTGGGTATGTACCTACACTAGGTAGAGTTTAAGTTATATTTGCTTACAGCACTGCCATGGCAGAAACTCTATATCCTTACTTCCATTGTGTTTCTGGAGAAAATAAAAGAATACCGAACTCCGTTGTAAATTCCCTGAGTACGCAGGTCTGGTGTAACAGAGGTATTTACTTGAGGTAAAATCATTATTATATACTAAAAGGAGTAAAGGCCTCTAGTCATAAAATTAAAATAGTATAGACCGTTGCCGATCACCAGTACTGCACAACTGAAGTTTCTATAAGATTCAATTCTTATTGATAATATTTGAGCAAATCATTAGTGTAGATCAAACTCTTTTAAAACAATCTTTTAAAGCCTTTGCTATTAGAACACCCGTAATGAATTCTTTATTTTGTTCTTTGTTTGAACCTATAAAATTTAAGTGTTTTAAAATATATCATAGCACTTGATGTATGATGACTTATCAATAATGTGTAGAACAGTGGCAATGATAAAAAAGTGACCTAACCTCAGAGCTAAATTTTTGTTTAATACGCTTTTCATATATGTTCATCATAAACCATCCACTATAAAACCATTTTGTTTGTAATTAAGTTGAATTAGTATTTTTTTTCTTATCTTTTAGTTATTAAATTTAAAACAGCACTTCAAAATATATCGTCTTTACTCACTGTCAGAATTCGTTGCTCCTAATCAAAACACTTGTTTTTATCATTCTGCACGAAATCAGCCTGTTTTTTGTTCTCTCAACTGTACCAAAACCGATTCTTTTTTGTCCTAGGACTGAAAAATCATCTGGAGAATTTTTTAGGTCCTAGGACTGAAAAGTCAGCTGTTTGCTATGTATATTATTCATTTATTAATGTTGAGGAGCAGAATTTTGAAATTCAAACGTTAAAAAGAGCATTGTTTGTAAATATCATAAATGTAAACACTGCATATTACTAACTTTGTAAATATAACCTCGAAAAAAAAATTTATAGTTAATATTTTTAATGATCAAAAGTCTTATTTCGCATTATGATAAAAAACGTTGTTCATCACTCGGAGCAAAAGTGTCTTTTTGATGCTTAATCGTTTTTAAAAACTTGGCTGCGCCTCGTTTTTAAAACACGATTGCGCACCAAAAAGACCCACTTTTGCTCCTAGTGATGAAAACTACTATTTCGTGTAAACAAAGCAGATATTTTTAATTGCCATGACTTCTTAGGGAGGATTTTTCATGTTATGTATCATTTTGAAAAGTTTTGAACATGCCACAAAGTTTTGGGGATTAAATAAATTAGAGTCCACAGATATTGAGATTGCCTTGAGTAAAAAAATGTTTTTGTTCTTCCCGTAAACTTCATTTTTGTCAAATAAAACCGTTGGGTTAATGCCCCCTTCATATGTTAAGGACATAGTAATACCTCACCCCTCTTAGTTAAGGAAAAGTAATACCTACATCTCTATACAAAACTGTTGTATATTAAACAACTTATTTCCCGAGTGAAACGTCGCTCTCTTCAGCATATTTCCAATATCATCTGATGGTTTATATTTAGTAACTTATACTTGCAGCTCTCAGAATATGTACTAGTGTAAAGAATAGTTTATTTTGTTACTGCAGTGCCGCAATGTAGCCTACACTGTACAGCATTGGGACGCAACAGTTTGTGTAATCGCTATGTAACTGTTATGTCTTGCAACACTGAATGCAGCATTTGCGGCACTAAAACTGAAACTGATACGTAAAGATAATACAGTACACAGTTCTTGAGCAAAGATTATATATAAAAAAAGAACAATGATTACATCAGGTACGGTAGCTATGATTGGTACCATCAAGGTTAATTAACAATGGTACAGGGAGAATTAGAAAAAGAGCTGAGAATATGTAATGATATTTTGAGCCAAATGTATGTAAAATGAAAATTTGGGAACTCTCAAGATATTAAAAACTCCTCAATATTAAAGAAGCATCAGAAAAATGTTTTATATGGTCCGACCAATTCCCGTTTGCAGTGAAAGATTTTAAATCAACAGTAGAATGTGTTGAATAGAGGAAGCCGTTTACATTTCTGATCTAAACGTTGGCTGAACAAATAATAGCTTTGCGTTCTTTGAATTTTAAGGCTTCGCTCATGCGTTACATTGCTAATGAGCGATTAAAAGTTCCTCCACTTTGTAATATTTCTGATTATATATGTTGCAAGATTATTGACTTTTTTGGATAACACAAAGCTTTCTTTTAACATTAATAGGTAATTTGAATGAACATATAATTTATATTCTGCAAAGAAAACTATTGAACTACTGATGAGGGGCAAGGTAAATTAATCTATGTACAAACATTCGATCAAATTTCACCAGGCTAATAAGGGGCTAAAAACAAGTAAATAATTCAATGCAACATGAGTTCCACTTCGGTTATTTTTCCGTCCCTGTGGGTAATTTTTTTTTATTTCATGGTATTTTTAAGCGGTTTGAAATACAGAATTGAAACTTGGCACAACCTTCACGAATGTTAATAATACCCGAACTTGGATAAACTTTTTTATCCAAATATTATGTAAAAAATTCAACTCGAAACATAAAAAACTCAGTTTTTTATGATTTCAAAATAATAAAAATCAACGAAATTTAATTATAAATAAAAGATCGTAGGGATTGAATACAGGCAATAAATGAATTGTCTTTTATTTGAAAGGCAACATTTTATTAAGTCGACTAATAAAAATTTACATTCTTTAGTGGCATTCTTTTTTGTTGAATACGTAGTTAAATTTCGTAACTTTCCCGTGTTTATAATCTTTTTATTCTTTTTTTAGGTATTTGTAATTTAAAATGGTCCCATTTTGAAAACATAAAATTTATAAGTGTGAAATTCATCCGAATCCAAGTCTTAACATGCGTAACACTTCTGCCAAGTTGGAATTCCCCGACTCCATTAACATTGCCATTACCAACAGCTTCGTCGTTGACCCTGAAGAAACTAAATTACTCCGTCAGGAAAACATTTATTTGTTTTATACTTCTTTCAGTTGTTTAAAACTCTATTTTTTTTTAAGATATCACGGATTAGAAAACAAATATACACGACAGAGGGGAAACTAATAAATAAATAATAGTCAATGATTATATACTTTACTTTGAGTTTTTTCGTTGATTTTGTTCCTTACATGGTACAATCTGGTCGAATGGTTGTGGAACACACTGTCAACGTTTATTTGCTGATTATTTTGATAGAAGTAGATTGATTAAGAAATGATTTTAAAAGTAGACTAACCTATGATTAAGTAGGCAATGATTGATCTGTTATACAAGGAGCGTAATGAATCCTTACAAATTCTTCAAAAGACTATATATTGTACAAGATGTTACTATTACTAACCACGTTTAGATTCCTTGAATACAAGTACCTTTTATCAATATAAATGTTTTAAGTCATATCATTAGTAAGGATATTTTAATGGCTATTAGTGTTTAAAAATATTTAACAATAATTTAAATCTCTTTAAAAATATCATATAAACAGTTGAATATTATGAGAGTTTCACATTGTATTGATTTACTCACAGAATTCATTTAGTTGGATTTATTAATTGACTCGAACGTGTTAATACTAAAAATACTAAAAATTTATCTTATTTTCATCTTTGATTAGTAAACCACATGCATTGATTAAGATTTTTAATAACAGTGATTATGATTTTTTATGTGAGTAATTTTTATTACTGTATCTATATCAGATCATTAAAAGTTAATTCACCGTTTCTTCGTCATTAAACTTAAATAAAATCTTCACCCAGGCACAGTTCTTCCTTTTCAGTTCATTCTGGGACACCACCCTGCGCCGGTCGTATATGAAGTTTTTTAATACTGGCCAGTTTTGTGTTGTACTACAGTCTTTAAATTTGTTTGAGTGCTTTTAGATACTCGATTTGTGATTCGAAGTAGTGACGAAGCTTCTTCCATCATGGGTTGTGGATAATTGATGTTCTTAGCTTGAAAATGAACCTTTGAGATCCGAAACGGGACGAGGCTTTCCCGATATTTTCAGTCGAATCAATAGCCTACAATCAGCCTTTGACAATTAGTATCAAAGGATTGGCTACAATGGACCCGCATACTGACTGATTAATGATTATTTACTGATTAATTACCGAATGGACTATTTTTAGATCGGATTGTTTAATTTGTAAAACTTCTTTGATTTTGGTATTTGAATTTAATGATTAAAAATAGTAGTTGTAAAAATAATTTTACTGCTTTGTACAAATAAACATTGTTTTAATAACTATTTTTTCTAGATTAATTTTATAAAACTTAAATTCTGATTAAAGTTCAATTTTTAAATAACAGTAGTGTAGTCTCGCTAGTGTTGAGTAGTGATAGCGGCGAACTATGAGTGCATACATGTTTATCCATTGTAAAATGTTAAACCATGTAGCCAGTCTATGCATTGTTAATGAGAAATGTGCTTAATTGCGTTTGCAGTTTGACAAAAGTTCTCGAAGTACATGTGAAACCTGGTATTGAAGGTGAATTACGCGTTTAGTCAGAGGATAAAGGCACATCCACCTACCTTACCTTAAAAACGGGAACCAGGTTTAATATATTTATTAATATGTTGAAATAATAATACATTATACAAGGTGTCAGAACATAACGTTCCAGGATTTTAAGAGGTGATTACTTGGACAAAAACAAAGAACAAGTTCCTGTAAACATATGGCCTAAAACGCTTCGTTTTAAGTAGCTAGCGGCCTTTTTCTTTTACACTATAATAATTTTTATTTCCATTGCGAATCATTGTACGAAGTTCATATGAGGTATGAACATTCATCACATCAATACTCATTTTCATGAAAAATATTTCCCAGTGTGTATTTTCTAAATGGCGGCCATTTTTACATTTTAAACTCAAATATCTCAAAACTGGTAAATTTACCAAAATTTTACAATACACAAGAAAAATTGAAAAATAATATTATCTAACCAATAGTACTAATGGTACTAAATTTGTAATGATCGATAACAAATAAGGGGGTTATAGAGATTTGCTACTTAAATTGCATAAAATCTATGTTTTTATGCACGGCGACTTAACGAAGCGTTTTAAAACATATGTACTTTTTTCTTTGTTTCATCCGAGTAATGATTTCCTAAAATCCTGAAACCTGACAATAATTTTTGTAATTCAATCGAAATCTCTCTATACGTGAAACATGCGGTATATTTGAAAGTATACATGCAGCCAATCAGAATGCGCACCTGTTCAGTTGCCATAGCAGCACAATTGCGCATGTTAACATTTATGTCGTATACGTCATAACAATTAATTGGGGAGTATCAACACTCAGACAACGTTTACATAAAATTCAATAATTAACTAACTTGTTGTCATGTGATGTTTGAGCACACATTATAGTAATTTAATGTTTATCCAACGATAGTTCTGCCACATTATCTAGGATTTAAAAGCATTGAGGCTTTTAAATGTGTTTCATATATCAGCTAACCTGATATGAGGAAATAATGTTAAGCTTCAAAAGGTTACGTTCCTTATCATACTAATGTTGACCACAGCCGGAATCGGATCCCTAAAGTTCATTCCATTTACTAATAAAGTTCATTTAAAAATAAACCTACATCTCATTCGGTGAATTAAAATTACATAGATTTCTGATGGTTCAAAGGCTTAATGGCACAGGCTCAAAAAATATTTCACCAATCCTATTATTTTAAACGAGAAAGGTTTGTATTAGGGTTAGTAGTTGGAATTTAATTTTTGAAGTACAATAAAAAAATCTCGTTTTATAGGGCGAATAATTATTCCACGACCTGTAGATACAAAATAATATCAGTTTAGTTCATAAAAACTAAAAAAATCTTGGATTATTTCGTTAACTATTCTTCGGCATTAAATAACGGACGTTGAATTCATAAAAACATTCAAAACACTCGGATTATGTTTTAATCGTCTATGAAAATGATTTTCCATAGTAAAATCATTGTGTGTATTGATCAAGTGTTTATAAAACCGTCTTTGGGTTGGGAAGCCCCATGTTTTAGACTGAACAATTACAATTTAAAGAAATAAAAAAAATAATAATAATAATAAAGAAACAAATTTTAAAGATAATATGTTGAATTTACATCATGAACAGAAAAAAGCTTTAAATTACATGACCCTGTCAGTGATCCTAATTTGTTTTTGTAGTGACTATGGTTTCGGATCTCAAAGGTTCATTTTCAAGCTAAGAACATCAATTATCCACAACCCATGATGGAAGAAGCTTCGTCACTACTTCGAATCACAAATCGAGTATCTAAAAGCACTCAAACAAATTTAAAGACTGTAGTACAACACAAAACTGGCCAGTATTAAAAAACTTCATATACGACCGGCGCAGGGTGGTGTCCCAGAATGAACTGAAAAGGAAGAACTGTGCCTGGGTGAAGATTTTATTTAAGTTTAATGACGAAGAAACGGTGAATTAACTTTTAATGATCTGATATAGATACAGTAATAAAAATTACTCACATAAAAAATCATAATCACTGTTATTAAAAATCTTAATCAATGCATGTGGTTTACTAATCAAAGATGAAAATAAGATAAATTTTTAGTATTTTTAGTATTAACACGTTCGAGTCAATTAATAAATCCAACTAAATGAATTCTGTGAGTAAATCAATACAATGTGAAACTCTCATAATATTCAACTGTTTATATGATATTTTTAAAGAGATTTAAATTATTGTTAAATATTTTTAAACACTAATAGCCATTAAAATATCCTTACTAATGATATGACTTAAAACATTTATATTGATAAAAGGTACTTGTATTCAAGGAATCTAAACGTGGTTAGTAATAGTAACATCTTGTACAATATATAGTCTTTTGAAGAATTTGTAAGGATTCATTACGCTCCTTGTATAACAGATCAATCATTGCCTACTTAATCATAGGTTAGTCTACTTTTAAAATCATTTCTTAATCAATCTACTTCTATCAAAATAATCAGCAAATAAACGTTGACAGTGTGTTCCACAACCATTCGACCAGATTGTACCATGTAAGGAACAAAATCAACGAAAAAACTCAAAGTAAAGTATATAATCATTGACTATTATTTATTTATTAGTTTCCCCTCTGTCGTGTATATTTGTTTTCTAATCCGTGATATCTTAAAAAAAAATAGAGTTTTAAACAACTGAAAGAAGTATAAAACAAATAAATGTTTTCCTGACGGAGTAATTTAGTTTCTTCAGGGTCAACGACGAAGCTGTTGGTAATGGCAATGTTAATGGAGTCGGGGAATTCCAACTTGGCAGAAGTGTTACGCATGTTAAGACTTGGATTCGGATGAATTTCACACTTATAAATTTTATGTTTTCAAAATGGGACCATTTTAAATTACAAATACCTAAAAAAAGAATAAAAAGATTATAAACACGGGAAAGTTACGAAATTTAACTACGTATTCAACAAAAAAGAATGCCACTAAAGAATGTAAATTTTTATTAGTCGACTTAATAAAATGTTGCCTTTCAAATAAAAGACAATTCATTTATTGCCTGTATTCAATCCCTACGATCTTTTATTTATAATTAAATTTCGTTGATTTTTATTATTTTGAAATCATAAAAAACTGAGTTTTTTATGTTTCGAGTTGAATTTTTTACATAATATTTGGATAAAAAAGTTTATCCAAGTTCGGGTATTATTAACATTCGTGAAGGTTGTGCCAAGTTTCAATTCTGTATTTCAAACCGCTTAAAAATACCATGAAATAAAAAAAAATTACCCACAGGGACGGAAAAATAACCGAAGTGGAACTCATGTTGCATTGAATTATTTACTTGTTTTTAGCCCCTTATTAGCCTGGTGAAATTTGATCGAATGTTTGTACATAGATTAATTTACCTTGCCCCTCATCAGTAGTTCAATAGTTTTCTTTGCAGAATATAAATTATATGTTCATTCAAATTACCTATTAATGTTAAAAGAAAGCTTTGTGTTATCCAAAAAAGTCAATAATCTTGCAACATATATAATCAGAAATATTACAAAGTGGAGGAACTTTTAATCGCTCATTAGCAATGTAACGCATGAGCGAAGCCTTAAAATTCAAAGAACGCAAAGCTATTATTTGTTCAGCCAACGTTTAGATCAGAAATGTAAACGGCTTCCTCTATTCAACACATTCTACTGTTGATTTAAAATCTTTCACTGCAAACGGGAATTGGTCGGACCATATAAAACATTTTTCTGATGCTTCTTTAATATTGAGGAGTTTTTAATATCTTGAGAGTTCCCAAATTTTCATTTTACATACATTTGGCTCAAAATATCATTACATATTCTCAGCTCTTTTTCTAATTCTCCCTGTACCATTGTTAATTAACCTTGATGGTACCAATCATAGCTACCGTACCTGATGTAATCATTGTTCTTTTTTTATATATAATCTTTGCTCAAGAACTGTGTACTGTATTATCTTTACGTATCAGTTTCAGTTTTAGTGCCGCAAATGCTGCATTCAGTGTTGCAAGACATAACAGTTACATAGCGATTACACAAACTGTTGCGTCCCAATGCTGTACAGTGTAGGCTACATTGCGGCACTGCAGTAACAAAATAAACTATTCTTTACACTAGTACATATTCTGAGAGCTGCAAGTATAAGTTACTAAATATAAACCATCAGATGATATTGGAAATATGCTGAAGAGAGCGACGTTTCACTCGGGAAATAAGTTGTTTAATATACAACAGTTTTGTATAGAGATGTAGGTATTACTTTTCCTTAACTAAGAGGGGTGAGGTATTACTATGTCCTTAACATATGAAGGGGGCATTAACCCAACGGTTTTATTTGACAAAAATGAAGTTTACGGGAAGAACAAAAACATTTTTTTACTCAAGGCAATCTCAATATCTGTGGACTCTAATTTATTTAATCCCCAAAACTTTGTGGCATGTTCAAAACTTTCAAATGATACATAACATGAAAAATCCTCCCTAAGAAGTCATGGCAATTAAAAATATCTGCTTTGTTTACACGAAATAGTAGTTTTCATCACTAGGAGCAAAAGTGGGTCTTTTTGGTGCGCAATCGTGTTTTAAAAACGAGGCGCAGCCAAGTTTTTAAAAACGATTAAGCATCAAAAAGACACTTTTGCTCCGAGTGATGAACAACGTTTTTTATCATAATGCGAAATAAGACTTTTGATCATTAAAAATATTAACTATAAATTTTTTTTCGAGGTTATATTTACAAAGTTAGTAATATGCAGTGTTTACATTTATGATATTTACAAACAATGCTCTTTTTAACGTTTGAATTTCAAAATTCTGCTCCTCAACATTAATAAATGAAT